>JAPQNM010000036.1:4136868-4144368 GCA_029783475.1 Metacarcinus magister
ACTGTGAGGAAGCTTCAGTCACGTTCATAGGAGTTTCGAAGCATAAAGAGGAAATACTCGGCTGGTATAGTAATGGTGTGTATAAGGATGAGGGAGATTAGGTTAGATTAGGTTAGGTAAGGTTAGGTTGTCTTCACCTAACACCTACCTGTCTTAATTATCTGAACTATCTACCTTCTCTCACCTGTCTGTCTGTCTGTCACGTACTGTCCCAACAAACCTAACTACTGTCCCTCTTTTCTTCCTTCATACCTTTAGAAAACAAGCAAACACCATGCCTTTAGAACCTCTACTAATCATCCAATTAACGAACAAGTAATTAATGTCTTTAATCACCTCATTCACTCATTCACTGGTCGTTAAGGGGTAATAGGGAGGAGAGGCACCCCTAACTACCCCCCCACGGACCCTTAGATACGAGGCGTGGGCTGTTAAATGATCTGTAAGTCATTATTTCATGGTTGCTTTCTCTCATTAGCTTCAGTAAGGTTTAAATTGACAGCGCAGTAATTGTGTGTCGTCAGGTTGTGTCGCGTTCGTCTCTGTCGTTCCTTCCTCCGATTACGAGATTTCGGTAATATATCTTCGTTAAATTCTGACATGCTATACGTCTCTCACACACGCTGTCTCTCTCTCTTTCTCTCTCTTTCTCTCTCTCAAGCGCACAAACACACACACACACACACACACACACACACACACACACACACACACACACACACACACACACACACACACACACACACACACACACACAGCAAATTTATGACTACGTTGCGTCTTGTAATTTGTCGTAATAACTAACATCATAAATCAGGTCGCCTTATTTTTTTTTTCTGTTTGTCTTCTTTTCACAGTGTACGCGAATATGTGTGTGTGTGTGTGTGTGTGTGTGTGTGTGTGTGTGTGTGTGTGTGTGTGTGTGTGTTTATATTTAACACACACATACACATGCATACACACATACATACATGCACACACACACGCACATGGTAAATTCTAGGAAAATACCAACAATGAAGACGAATTTCTATAGTGTTTCTGCTTAATTTTCTCGTCACTCTCACACACACACACACACACACACACACACACACACACACACACACACCCACACACACATGACTTAATTAAGAAACTGAAAATAACAATAACGAAAACATATTCTCTCTCTCTCTCTCTCTCTCTCTCTCTCTCTCTCTCTCTCTCTCTCTCTCTCTCTCTCTCTCTCTCTCTCTCTCTCTCATTCCTTATTATTTTCCTTCTCACTTCCTCTTCCTCCATGCTAGCTCAACCCTCCCGCCTTCCTGATGCTGGAAATTTTCATGTCGACAGCAAGTGGAGGAAAAGTCAATGTTTCTCTCGTCAAATTCGCACAATTGTCCCAGAGGTGAAGGTGAGCGAGGGTAAGTTATGTATTTTTCCTGGTGAGGGTAAAGGGATTGAAGCTGTTTTTTCCTTTTTTCCTTTCTTTTTTATTTCTGGTTTATTTTCTTGCCATCTGTTGTATTTTCCTTTTTTTAAGAGGTATACTTAAGGATATTAATAGGTAAAGAGAGATAATGGTAATAGAAATGACACCTACTACTATTATTACTACAACTATGATGATAATAATAATAGCAATAATACTATCACACACACACACACACGCACACACCACACACACACACACACACACATACACCATGAATACATATGCAAATACCTCCCGTATATTATTCCTGGCGCGAGATCGATAATAAATTCGTGAATCTGTATGTGAATGTCGGGGGCAAAATCCGTAGAGTTTCACAGCGAGATTTTGAACTTTTGCAAATCTACCTTTTACCTCGCTACCTCGCTACCTCGCTCCTCCTCACTCCGTTACACCTTCTCACACATACCTAATGCCTATTACCACCTCTATCTTTACTACCCATCTCCTTCCCATTACCCATTACCTACCCATCACATCACCCATTCCCTTACCTTACTCTACCATAAGTCTTCTCCCTCCCATTCCCTTCCTTCCTCACTCTCTCCTTGCCATTACATACAGGGTAGTTTTCATACATTCCTCTTCCTCTTCTTTGCTTCCCTGTCACTCAAATAAAAGAGAGAGGGAGAGGGAGAGGGGGGAGAGAAAAAAAAGGTATAATTTAGAGCACCGTGACAGACCACAAGGAAAATCGACTAAAACCAAGATAAACAGACTTTGACACACTACTGGAATAGCATAAAAATCTACCACCACCACCACCACAGCACCACAATCAACGCCACCACAATACCACAACACCACAACAACACAGTGAAGCAAACACACTTTAACCCACCATAACACATTGAGGTAAACACATTCCCAGCTCCATCCAACACCTTTACCCTGCAGGCGGGACAGTGATGGAAATTCTAAGCGTTACGTCCGTTGGAAAAGAAAGCAAGAAATATAGGAGGAGGAGAATGAGTGGCAAGACGAAGCTCATGAGGATGAAACCAGCGCCTTCATTAGTGATTCCGGTCTTGTAATGGGCGGCTGTTGAAGACTCAGTAAGCTCAGTCAGCCCAGTTAGCTGAGTTCACTTGAATATTCGAAGCAGTTAGTTAAGGTTGGAAATAATGCAGTCTCACTTGAGTTTAGTTTAGTCTACCTTCCTACCTGTCACGTCATTTTAAAGGTGGTAATGTTGTTTTTTCTTTTTCTTCTTGCAGGTAAATGTGTATTATTTAAGCGACAGGTATTCACGGTTGTAAGTTTAAGGTGTGACATTTTTATATTGCTATAAAAATGTGTGGATGAATAAATGAATGGATTTATGAATTAGTAAATAGTTTTTGAGTAGAAGTATATCAAATAAGTTTAGTAATTATTAAACGTAAACTAACAGGGTTTAAACATTTTAATACGACCGGGAGTGAGTGAGTGAACTTGATAAACACAAACAAATAAATGAAAAAGATACATAAACAGATAAATAAAGAGATTAATAAATAAATCACAAGCTCATCATTGACTAACTAACTGACTGATTAACTGACCGACTGACTGACTGACTGATTGACTAAATAAAGCAAACACGATCACATCAGAGAAACCAAACAAAAAAACACCAAATGAAATAATAAAAAAACACAAAAAAGGTGAACAAACACAATATATAAAATAAATATAAAAAAAACCCATAAAACAGTATGGAAAAAACACAATCCTTTACTACTTAAAATAATAATAAAAAACAAAATAATGAAAAACAAATATAAAAACCTAGAAAATAATAATAAAAAAAACCACACTTTTACTACATCCTCTGCATCGACAGCTATTTTTTTTACGTAACGTCACCTATTCCAACACAAAGAATTGAATAAAGATCTAGCTCGTATCGAGTTGAAGATCAATACATCATGAATAACTCTGAGCATTAAGAAGAAACGCTGCACACCACATTTTGCTGTAAGGTGAGATTATTCATGCTACGTGTGTGTGCGTGTGTGTGTGTGTGTGTGTGTGTGTGTGTGGTGTGTGTGTGTGGGTGTGTGTGTGTGTTAATTCCTATCCCTTTGTACTTTACGCAGCTCACCACCACCACCACCACTCCTATCCTCTCTTTCTCTTCCCTCCTCTTTCCTCTCCTCCTCCTCCTCCTCCTCCTCCTCCTCCTCCTCCTCCTCCTCCTCCTCCCCTTTACCACCGCAGCGATAAGAGTTAATATTTACAGGTTATAAAAGACCCCAGACTAATTCCACCCAGCCGACTAATGAGAGAGAGAGAGAGAGAGAGAGAGAGAGAGAGAGAGAGAGAGAGAGAGAGAGAGAGAGAGAGAGAGAGAGAGAGAGAGAGAGAGAGAATTATAAAGACGAAGATTAGGTGTCACAAAGAGAAAGGCATGAAAATATTCGCTCACACACACACACACACACACACACACACACACACACACACACACACACACACACAGGGTCGCGTTGCAGTACTACGAGAGGCTGCGGCAGTGAACCCCCCTTCCCCCCCCTTTGCTGTGTGTGTGTGTGTGTGTGTGTGTGTGTGTGTGTGTGTGTGTGTGTGTGTGTGTGTGTGTGTGTGTGTGTGTGTGTGTTAGTGTGTAGGTAAAGTTGGATATATTTTTGTTTAGTTTTTTCAATTCTCTCTCTCTCTCTCTCTCTCTCTCTCTCTCTCTCTCTCTCTCTCTCTCTCTCTCTCTCTCTCTCTCTCTCTCTCTTTAATCCTTCACTTGATGTGGTTTCGCTGTGACTCCATCGTTGGATTAGAGTCAGTAATCAGCTGTTTAGTGTGTGTGTGTGTGTGTGTGTGTGTGTGTGTGTGTGTGTGTGTGTGTGTGTGTGTGTGTGTGTGTGTGTGTGTTAATTATATGAGCATATCCTTAATAAATAAATAAATCCATACACCAACAACACCACAAATAAAGTATAATTAAAAAATATATATAATAATAATAATAATAATAATAATAATAAAAACTGATTAACACCTAAGGGAAAAAAAAGGGAAAAAATATATAAACTTGGAGACAAAGACAAGTAATGAAAAATAATGAAAAAAAATGAAAATAGTGAAAATGATGAAAATAATACATAATCTTAGTATTGAGACGACAGCAAAAGTGGCATAACTAGATCAATATCAATCAGGCAGAGTAGGTGAGAGTGAGAGAGAGAGAGAGAGAGAGAGAGAGAGAGAGAGAGAGAGAGAGAGAGAGAGAGAGAGAGAAAGTGGCTGTCGAGTTGAATAAATGTGGTTGCAAGTGAAATTAGATTAACGTGTAAAGAGGGAGAGAAGAAGGAGAATAAAGAGGAACTAGAGAGAGAGAGAGAGAGAGAGAGAGAGAGAGAGAGAGAGAGAGAGAGAGAGAGAGAGAGAGAGAGAGAGAGAGAGAGAGAGAGAAACTATATCACCCACATAAACATTTACTCACTAACAAGACTTTAAACACAATATAACATAACAAAAATAATAAATAAATAAATAAATAAATAAAAATAAAAAACCCAGCAACTACAGTAATGAAAATTCTCACCTGTAAATACTTTTCAGGTAAAAATAGAACGATAAAAAAAGAAAGGAAGAGAGAAAGAGAAAGAGAGAGAACAAGACAACCGATAAATTTCCCGGTAAAATCAATCGGAAAATTACCAGATTATCGGTAATTAGACTTGATAACAGAAAAGGAAGATGAGAACAAGAATAAGCAAACAAGATAAAGGAAGGAAGAGGGAGAAAGAGGGAGAGAAAATCATGTGGAATATAGAACGCGCGATAAATGTGTAAATAAGAGAAAAATGGGATTACAAAAGGAAGAGAAAGAGGAGGAGAAGGAAAGAGTGGTAAGAGAATGCATACAGAAGAGGAGAAGAGGAGAGGATGAAAGCGATGAAGGAGGGAGATGGAAGCCAAAGATGAGGAAATAATGGATAGAGAATTAAAAGAGAATAGGGGAGAGAGAAACGAAGAAGAAGAAGTAGAAGAATAAAGAGAGAGGGAAGAGGAAAGGATAATAGAAAAGAAAGACAAACAATAATCAAAGTAAAATGACAACTTCAATTAAGAGTATTTACATATTTTCAAACAGGTAATATATTTCTTAGTATCATTAATATATTACCTGTCGACTTAATTACCATTCGTAGATCTAACTAATCACACCTTACCTGTAAATACTCAATTATATTCACCTGTAACTTCAATCAAAGGAGTTTTACATTTATCTATTATTATACACAACTAAATTATACATAAATTATATATATAAACTTCTTGATCTTAATATAGTTTCCATATTTTTTTACATCCTTGCTTTTTTTCCCCTTCCTTTCCCTTCTTTCTTTGTTGATTTGTAGCCAAGATACGCCTCTCTTACCCCCTCCACACACACACACACACACACACACACACACACACACACACACGCACATGAGAGAGAGTTTACCCTAAAAAAAAAAGATAAAAAAGATTACACACAACCTCAGTATCTTTCACGTAGTCCCTAAAAATAAAGCAGCAATACGTGGAATGAAATAGCTTAAAGAAAGAAGAAAAAAAAGAAAGAAAAAAAAAGAGAGAAAAAAAAAGAGAAAAAGAAAGAGAGAGAGAGAGAAAGAAGTGGCAGTTTGCTCGAGTGAATGAAATGTAGATGTAAAAGAATGAAGAAACGCTGATGAAGGAGAGTTACTGAGAGAGAGAGAGAGAGAGAGAGAGAGAGAGAGAGAGAGAGAGAGAGAGAGAGAGAGAGAGAGAGAGAGAGAGAGAGAAGAGAACTGGCAGTCATTCTCTTGTCATCACTCTCTTGGGATGAGCTAATCCGAAAAAGAGAGAGAGAGAGAGAGAGAGAGAGAGAGAGAGAGAGAGAGAGAGAGAGAGAGAGAGAGAGAGAGAGAGAGAGAGAGAGAGAGAGAGAGAGAGAGATAAAAGCCATTCTCAAGAAGCCATTCTCTCTACAACTCAATAATATGAATGATTTACGTTGTTCTGTTGTTATATTCATCGCTTTTCCTGTACCAATAACAGTGAATGGAGAGAGAGAGAGAGAGAGAGAGAGAGAGAGAGAGAGAGAGAGAGAGAGAGAGAGAGAGAGAGAGAGAGAGAGAGAGAGAGAGACAGACTGCTACTTCCTACCATATCTTATTCACGTATATAATCATCCTTCAATTTCTAACTACCACATCTACATACTCTCTCTCTCTCTCTCTCTCTCTCTCTCTCTCTCTCTCTCTCTCTCTCTCTCTCTCTCTCTCTCTCTCTCTCTCTCTCTTGTATCTCGCTTATTGGATTTTTGAAAGGGATGGGTCAGGTCGGGACCAGAACTTGCGTGTGTGCGTGTGTGTGTGTATTAACTGTATGTACGTATCTATGTATGAATGTATGTATGTATGTATGTATGTAGGGATGGATTGTACCTACGAGAGAGAGAAAGAAAGAGAGAGAAAGAGAAAGAGAGAGAGAATATTGAAAACAGTAAGCATAAAAATAGATATTCACCTCCACACACACACACACACATACACACACACACACACACACACACACACACACACACACACACACACACACACATATACACACACCCTAGTAAGTTGTCCTGCGGAGGAGCCTTTAGGGGGCGAGGAAATTACCCTGAGAGGAGGAGGAGGAGGAGGAGGAGGAGAGGAAGGAGGAGGGAAGAGGGAGGCAAAGGAATATTAGGCAGTAGGTATTTGCTTAATTAATTTTAGTTATCACTCGTATTTCTAATGTTTTTTTCAATAGTTTCATATCATATCATCACCCTTTCTCTCTCTCTCTCTCTCTCTCTCTCTCTCTCTCTCTCTCTCTCTCTCTATCTCTCTCTCTCTCTCTCTCTCCGGTAATAATCTTAGGGTCTGGAAGCTCCCTGCCATTTGCACGGAGGCGGCCGGACTGCCGTGCATATAATCCATACATAATGAGACAATTACTACACTAAGGAATCCTTCCCCTACATTTTGAACGACCTTAACTCACCCCAAACTAAGACCAAAATTTCT
>JAPQNM010000036.1:4149368-4156868 GCA_029783475.1 Metacarcinus magister
TTAAGAAATGTGTTGTGTGAAACGTAGACGAATTATAATGATCCGTTCGTATCGTATCCATCTTCGTAAGTAACCAGTATTATAACGAACGGTATAGAATAATAACTAGTATAGCGAACGTCTTACAACACACACACACACACACACACACACACACACACACACACACACACACACACTACAGCACATTCTCCCTTGAATAGACATGTAGAAGCTACGAGGAAAAGTTATACAAAACCTACACAAAGCAAAACTTCCTTCCTTTACCTCAATTCTCTTCTTATTCTTACGTGGAATCACACGCGACACCACAATACAATAACAGCCACGTGTCTACCATTAACAATAAGGCAAAGAGGCTTCCGACAACTCTTTTCAGGACTATGCGAGACCTGAAAAAGGATTACACAGAAATACCCATAACTAATACCTTGGTTAGAGTATATGCACTTGTTAGGTACGTACGTAAGGAGGGAGGGAAGGTAGAGGTGAGAAGTGCAGTCCGTTGGGGTGAATATACATCCACCACCACCACAATGTATACACTTGTTAGGTACGTAAGGAAGGTTGAGAGAGAAGTGCAGTCCGTTGTGGTGAATATACATACATCTACCACCACAAAGCACTCACTATGTCAACATAACCTAACCTAACCTAACAGGAAAGGATCTAAGCAATTATATGATAGTTTTGACTGGGTTACAAATACATTAGAGGTCAGACTCCCTTAAATATAACGAAGTGACAGAGACAAGCCGATTACAGATTGACTGAGGGGAAGGAATAAGGATCTATCATCACGTACAGATCAGTGAAGGGGAGGTGAAGAGGAGAAGAAGGGGAGGAGAAGGGAAGGAGAAGGGGAGAGTAGAGTGCAGACATTATAATAAGCTCACGATAGCATTCTGGGAACTCTATGTCAAGGGGAAACAACCTGATTACATGTTTAAGTGGAGTTAAATGTAAAGTTTATGTGCATTAGAGCTGTGTTGTCTCTAGTGAGGGAAGGGAAGGAGGCTGGTGAGTGTGTGTGTGTGTGTGTGTGTGTGTGTGTGTGTGTGTGTGTGTGTGTGTGTGTGTGTGTGTGTGTGTGTTTGTGTCTCTATCTGTCTGTCTGTTAGGTTTAGTTAGGTTAGCAAAGTGAGATGTCTGATTCACATTTACCCATACTCCCTCTCTCTCTCCTCTCTCTCTCTCTCTCTCTCTCTCTCTCTCTCTCTCTCTCTCTCTCTCTCTCTCTGATGGCGCCACAGTCCCCGCCGGCGCCTCGCTGGCTCCTTAAAGACTGTTTATGTGGGTGGCTCGGTTTGTTTTTACTCCAAGACATCAACGGAGAATCACCACACACCCACACACACACACACACACACACCACACACACACACACACCCACACACCCACACACACACACACACACACACACACACACACACACACACACACACACACATCAGTCTGTCTCTTATGACTGTGTGTATTTAAACAACTTTACTGTGTTGTGAAGCATCTGTTATCTTATTAAGCTTGTTTTTGTATATATATGAAGGTCACTGGTTGACTCTCTCTCTCTCTCTCTCTCTCTCTCTCTCTCTCTCTCTCTCTCTCTCTCTCTCTCTCTCTCTCTCTCTCTCGTCTCTCTCGTCTCTTCGTGTACGCAGTCATGTCTGTTTTGCGAGTAAGGTTCACACATACTTCTTGCTCATGTGCGTTTATGTGCGTTTAGAGTGGTCCCTTCGCACCATTAATGCAACACTGGACAGACATGTGACTGGCAGGGTGGCAGGGGGTGGCAGGGGGGTAGGGGGAGGCAGGGGGGCAGTGGAAGGGGAGGCAAGAGACGAGAGAGAAGGAAGAGAAGAGAGAAATGTTAGCTGTTAGTGGAGAGGTGGAAAGAAGGAAAGGGAATGTAGGAGGAGGAAGGGAAAAGGTAGGAGGAGGAAGAGGAAAGATAGGAGAAGGTAAGGCTTGGCTTAGGAGGCAGGAGGAGGAGGAGGAGGAGGAGGAGGAGGAGGAGGAGGAGGAGGAGGGGGAGGGTGTAAGAGATGGGCAAGGAAAATGAAAGTGAGAGGAAGGAGGGAAAATGTACTAAGAAACGAAGAGAAGAGAGACAAGAGAGAGAAGGAGGAGGAGGAGGAGGAGGAGGAGGAAACAGGAATGTGGAGAGAAAGGGAAATAGGTAAAGAAACTCATAAATGGGAATAAGCAAAAAGAAAACAAAGGAGAAGGAGAAATTTAACAAGAAGAGGCTGGTTAAGGAGAGAGAAAGAGGAGGAGGAGGAAGAGGAGGAGGAATTTAACAGGACGAAGCTAGCTAAGGAGAGAGGAGGAAGAGCAGGAGTAAGCAGGCAGGGAAGGAATAGGATAAGAGGTATGAGGACAGTGTCACAGCAGAACAAGGCTAGCTAGTTTCTCCCGCTGTTAGACTGCTGCACGTTCTTGAATCTCGTAAAGTGAAATCATCGGGGTTTTTTTTATCCGAACTCGCTTACTTTCTCTATTTTAAAACGGAATTAGAGGTAGCAGTATATTCCTTTTTTTTTCCTTCCTTAAAGCTATTCATTGACGAGTCTAAAACATAATAAAAAAGTAATAATAATGATAATAATGATAATATATAAGACTTTGTAGGGATATAGAGGGCAGGACAGGGCAGGGCAAGGCAGGGGCAGAGGCAGGGGCGGCCCACCACAGCCCCTGCCAGTTTATCACGCCCACAGAACACACATTTTATCGCTGCTCCTCTCACGCTTCTCGCCTTGGTAATACTGTTGACTTTTTTACCACAGTCTGCGCAGCGCCTGTGTCCCGCTTTCATTTTATGCTGATGATGATGATGATACCTGGTTGTTTTCATTCCAAGTTTGGCTTCGTGGGGGTCAGAGGAGGAGGAGGAGGAGGAGGCGAGGAGGAGGAGGAGCGTGAGTTAATGTGATGGAAAGAGGAGAAGAAGACATGACAGACTGATAAGATGGTCTGATATGTTGAATGTGTGTGAGAGAGAGAGAGAGAGAGAGAGAGAGAGAGAGAGAGAGAGAGAGAGAGAGAGAGAGAGAGAGAGAGAGAGAGAGAGAGAGACAATAGGAAACAGTATATCTCTCTCATAATGATTGCTACCATCTCTCTCTATTGTTACCTCATTACAACAGCGCTAGACAAGAGGTGCTCATCCCTACCTCTCCCTCTTGTGTCTCATAACGGTAATCGAAGTCACTCCCGCATGAATACCCCGGCGGCCTCGATGACACGCGTTTGACACCCTATCACAGCTTGTCATCAGAAGGGAACAAGTTTTCTCCGCCATCAGAACCTCACCTGCTCTCACCTGCTCTCACCTGCTCTCAAGGTCACATGTACCTTAAGTATTGCATGCAGGTGTGTGCAGGTGTTGGCAGGTGTGTTTCAGTGTTTCATTTCTCGTTTCCTGTGCTGACAATGTGAATGTAAGACTGTGCGCGTGTGTGGGTGTCTGGCTGTCAATGTAATGTTATTTTTATCTTATCTTCACCGCAGCGAGATCTAAGAGAAAAATAGTGAGTGGAGTGGAGTGGAGTGCAAACTTTCTTCCTTCTGTGGTGTTGTGTTAGGTGATGCTGGCGAGAGGAAAGATGTAGGTGATGGTGATGTCTAGGAGATGATATAGCCTTGTTAATATTTTAGTTTTCCTATTAGTGAAGAGTGAATTAAGTTAAGTCAGAGTGTAAAGAAGAACTATATCTCTCTTTCTTATACTTTCTCTCTTTCTCCCTCTTTCTCTCTCTCTCTCCTGGTGTCAAAATAGCTTCGTCTAGCCTCTCCTACAGTCTCAGGTCGGTAGGTTGTGCAGGTCACGCCGTTGTCCCGCTGTCTCGCTGCTGGAAACTTTTGGTGTAATTTGTTTGGGTGTTGTAGTCGTGTCCTGTCGCCACCTGTGATGTATGGGAACTATCTTCCTTGTACAGAGTGAGACGTCCTTCCCCTGTGTAGGCTCGTGGGTAACTAACTAACTTTTACTTCCTCACAGTATGACGGAAACCTTTAAGGGTAAAAAAATCAGGTTTGTGGATCGTCAAACTATACTACTTTTTTTTTTTTATATGCAATGACTAGACTTGAAAAGGGATTAAAAGCTTATGGTCTCTTTTTTTTCCCTACATTATAGACAGGTCAGTGGACGATAAAGGATTGGATGGGAAAAAAAAAGGGAAAAAAGTCTCCATATTACTTCCCCGTTCGATATAAAAGGGAAAGTTTGGGCGGAAAATTCCCTCAGTGAAAGAGTTATACTGAAACGGAACGAAAATTGAACTTAATCTATAATAAAAAAAAATTAAATACATTCTTATACACTTATGAGGAAGATTATAACTACCTAAACAAACTTTTTATAAGTATACAATTATTATACAACTACACAACGCATTATCCAGACACACTACGTATACCTACACACACACACACACACACATAAACACATACACACCTATTCCTGCCTAGCTAGTGCACATGAGGTGTAACTTAAAGCTGCCTGGTCCTTAGGTGTCAGAATCGAGGATGATAAATTGCTACCCAAAATAAACATAAATATGGAAAAGTTAGATCAGTAGTGTGACATTTTCATAATACTTACATCATTTTCACCATTCATGTCACTTATAACAGAGAGTGTTTCCCGCCCCCCCCCCTCGCTGCTGCCCCCCTCTCACCCCTCCCCCCCTTGCCACTGTCCCCCTCCCCCTCCCCGCCCCCCCAAAGCCTGTACGACTCCCAGTTTACACTTACAAAGCCGTAAAATCCGTAGCATTACGCGGTATTTTCTGTAAATTATATTAGTTCATCCTGATTGCTTCACGTTTTTGAATTCCATAAAACTTCAATACCTGCCTTGTGTGTGTGTGTGTGTGTGTGTGTGTGTGTGTGTGTGTGTGTGTGTGTGTGTGTGTGTGTGTGTGTGTGTGTGTGTGTGTGTGTGTGTGTGTGTGTGTGTGTAGGTGTGTGTGTGTGTGTGTGTGAGAGAGCTTATCGTGAATGTGTTATAAAATTATATCATATTATATGGGAATAAAAAATAATTGAATATATAGAAAATAGGCGAAAAATATTAGAACAAAATTGTAGATAGAGAAAAAAAGAAATAAAAAATGAAAAAATAAAAAATAACTAAAATATAAAAGTTATACATATATACTGTACCCTCACCCTTCCCCTTCCCTTCCTCCCCTTCACTGCCCTTCACTGCCACTAAAAGACACCAACCTTCACACTGATGGGACTCGTCTGGCCCATCAAAACATTCCCATCAACACTGCTAAAGACATTACTTCTCCCTTCCCTCCCCTTCCCTTCCTCTCCCCTTCCCTACCCTTCCCTACCCTTCCTTTCCCTACCCTTCCCTTCCCTACCCTTCCCTACCCTTCCCTACCCTTCCCCTCCCGTCCCCTTCCCTTCCTTTATCTACCCTCCCTTTCCCTACCCTTCCCCCTTCCCCTCCCTCCCATAGCTTATCACAGAATAAGTGGACTAGTGTGTGTGTGTGTGTGTGTGTGTGTGTGTGTGTGTGTGTGTGTGTGTGTGTGTGTGTGTGTGTGTGTGTGTGTGTGTGTGTCTCTCTCTTTTAGCGCTATACATTTTTTTTAATATAGCAATTTTTTCATCTTGGTTAGTATGAGCGAATATTAGCAGAGTAATCACTGTGACTCTCTCTCTCTCTCTCTCTCTCTCTCTCTCTCTCTCTCTCTCTCTCTCTCTCTCTCTCTCTCTCTCTCTCCTGAAGGTCAACTGAACCCTAGAATGCGAACACAAAATACCACGCAGTAAGAGAGAGAGAGAGAGAGAGAGAGAGAGAGAGAGAGAGAGAGAGAGAGAGAGAGAGAGAGAGAGAGAGAGAGAGAGAGAGAGAGAGAGAGAGAGAGAGAAGATAAAAGAAAGAACCAGTAGAGATAATGAGGAGTTACGTAGAGCGAGAGATGAGACAAAGAGATAAAAATACAAAGATAAAGAAGAACAAATAATAACAATAATTAATGAAGGGAATGATGAACAAATGAAGAACAAAAATAATAATAATAAAAAAAAAAAAAAAAAATCATCCAACAAATAAACGAAAATAAAATAAAAAAAAGTGAGAAAAAACGAAATAATATAAATCGACAAAAAAAATTAAAAAAAACTTAAATAAATAAATGAAACAAAATCGAATCAATAAAATAAATCAATAAATGAAAGAAATAATAGAAATAACGAAGGAGAATAAAAAAATAATAAAGAAAGAAAGAAAGAGAGAAAAAGAAGAAAAAAGAAAGAGCCGTAGGAGAGAAGAAAGAAAAGAACAAGAAAAGAAGAAAATATAAAAGCT
Source organism: Metacarcinus magister (assembly GCA_029783475.1). Classification (NCBI taxonomy): domain Eukaryota; kingdom Metazoa; phylum Arthropoda; class Malacostraca; order Decapoda; family Cancridae; genus Metacarcinus; species Metacarcinus magister. The sequence goes on from JAPQNM010000036.1 coordinate 4,155,700, forward strand.
GAAAGGCGGTGAAAGAAGACGAGAGAGAGAGAGAGAGAGAGAGAGAGAGAGAGAGAGAGAGAGAGAGAGAGAGAGAGAGAGAGAGAGAGAGAGAGAGAGAGAGAGAGAGAGAAAAAAAAAAGAAAGAAAGAGAAAGAGGAGGAGGAAACTAAATGTCAAAAACGTCCATAGAAAGTCTAGTCACGTATTGAGGAGGAGGAGGAGGAGGAGGAGGAGGAGGAGGAGGAGGAGGAGGAGGAGGAGGAAGAAGAAGAAGAGGAAGAGGAGGAAGAGGAGGAAGAGGGAACAACAAAATGTCAAGCCCAAGGAAGGTTACAATAGCTTAACGTTTCCAATTGCCATAGTTTACCATGTCAACCATTTCCCGTTTTCTTCCTAATTATATATTATCCGTTTTCTATCGTGTTAAATGTTTATATATATTTTTATTTCCTATTTTGTCTATTTTTTTTTATTTTAAGGTTGATTTGTTTGGTTTTATAGGTTGTTCTCTCTCTCTCTCTCTCTCTCTCTCTCTCTCTCTCTCTCTCTCTCTCTCTCTCTCTCTCTCTCTCTCTCTCTCTCTCTCTGACTCTCTGTCTCTGCCTCTCTCTCTCCTTGTCTATATTTTAATCTCACTTCCTCGTACGCTTCCATTTTTCTCTATCTTTTATTTCCTATCTCTTTTTTTCCTTTCCTTTCTTTATTTTCCTTCCTTTTTTTTCCCTTGCCTCCCCCCCCCCTAGTTTTGTCTTTCGTGCCCTTGTAACTCTTTGGAATACACTCTCTATGTACATTACGTTCTCTTTTTCAAATAAACTTAATCAAACATTCATTCATAATCAAGAAGTGAATAAGTTTTTTTTTGGGAATTCCGTAAGAGTCCAACATCAAAAGAAGGAGTAAGAGGAGGAGGAGGAGGAGGAGGAGGAGGAGGAGGGGGAGGGAGCATGTGTGTGTGTATGTATGTGTATGTACGTGTGTATGTGTTCTTTTATTATCTGTATTGACGTTATAACTCGGTAAAACACTCGGAAGGTTTTTTTCTTTTTACTTTGTGTTGACTAAAGGTTTTCTGTGAAAGCCTCAAAGCGTGTGTGTGTGTGTGTGTGTGTGTGTGTGTGTGTGTGTGTGTGTGTGTGTGTGTGTGTGTGTGTCTATCAACTTACAATCCCTCTCATTATTTGTCC
>JAPQNM010000036.1:4161868-4171868 GCA_029783475.1 Metacarcinus magister
TCAGTCTTCTCTCCCCTCCGTCTCTCACTCTTCATTTCCTTCTTTCCCAAGTTATCAGGATATTCTTTCCTTACGGTTTTAACATTTTTTCCCTTTCTTTTTTTCCCTTTCCCCTTTCTTCCCTCTGTTTTTTTTCCCTTCCCCTTCTTGACATATTAAACTTAACCGCTATAACGAAACGCTAAAAAAAAAATGAAAATGAAAATGACGTTAAATTATGAAACTTTTTGACACTAAGACGTTAAGGAAATCACATTAGAACGAAAGAGAAAAAAAATAGAGTTAGAAATATGATGTTTTAATACGTATTTAGTTTAATTTCAATGTATTTTAATTTTTCTAGCCTTGTATTAATTAATATTGAACTTTTCTTAACATTTTGATAATTAATAATGTTTCTGTAGGGAAGAAAGTCATTTTTTTTGTAATTATATTTAAAACTACAGTTAAATATATGGAATAAAAATATATAGGAACACCATAGACGAAGAATTAATATACGAACAGAAAGATTAGTTGAAGAAAATAAATAAATTAAGATAATCACTAATATTCTTTACCTCCTCCTCTTTCTCCATTATTATTTCATTCATCTCTGCTTTTTCTACTATTTCCTCCTCCTCTATTATTTAATTAATCTCTTCTTTATCTCTTTTTTCTACTTCTTATTCTACCTCTACTTTCAGAATCTCCCGTTAGATGTCGCCTGAGTAGAGGAAATCAAGTCTACATTTCACTCTCTCCTTTGCATCTTCCTCTCTCTCTCTTACCTCACAGCGTCTAATAATAACCTCACTAAAAAGAAACTGGCAACCTTAGTGACGTTATTGTATTATTAGCCAATCACGAGATGGCTGTTGCTGTTACGTCATCATATCATAAGCCAATCACAAGGTCGCTGTTGTTATTTTCATGTGTGCTAAAAGGCGTATTTAATTCAACACGTATTCATGAACTGTTAAATGGATCTGTGAATGTGTAACTCAATGTAAAGAAATATATATACTAAAAAATTATGTTTATGTTTACTTGAAATTATGAACTAAATTGAAAAGAGAAGAAAGAGAAGAGAGAAAAGAGAGGATAATATAAATTCTTGTCAGTGAAAGATGAAGGAAATTGTTACACCACGAAGAGGTAGAAATAGAAATAAACAAAATTAAGATTATTCATAAAAAACAATGAATAACACAAACAAGAGAAGAGAAGAGAAGAGAAAGAAGGATAAGAAGAAGAGTGAACAAAAAAAAAGATGAAAGACAAAAGGTATTACACAGTCTTAGGATAATGCTAGTTTTGCAACCTCAACACATTTTCTTTTACATCACTTTTTTTTTTTTAATGGGAGTCTTATGTAACTTGAAAAAAAAATAGAAGAAAACGTTAATTATATTCAATAACTACGTCGTATTATTATTTTTATTTACCTGAATATATTGAGAAACACACCTGAATATTTTGTCCTTTAAATACTACCTGAGAGAGAGAGAGAGAGAGAAAAAAGAGAGAGATGAATCCTGACCTTTACCAAAAAATGCACAAAACAATGAAAATAAAACGAAATGAAATGAAATGAAAAAAAAAGAACTGACAACTGGTGGAACAAAAAATGATTTATCTAATTGAGTCTACACTATTTTTCTGCGAGATTGGTTGTGATAATTCTCAATACAAAGAACTACACCATACATTCTCTCTCTCTCTCTCTCTCTCTCTCTCTCTCTCTCTCTCTCTCTCTCTCTCTCAAATGGCGGTGAGTTACAGGGTGATACAATGAGAGAGAGAGAAAGAGAGAAAAAAAAAGAGAGAGAGGAGGAGGATCAGACCAACAATATACACAAACAAACAAAATAAAAAACAAAAGATCTAATAAACAATAAAAAAAACTATTATTAACTTAAAACAAACACATGCTTTTACCTTATTGGCCGCCACGTATCAGCCATCAGCCAATCAGCAGCCTTGGCCTCGTTACGTCACCCGTTGTAAAGGCTGAACAAAAAACCACCATGAGATTACGTCACAGTTTCAGCTCCGCCTCCTACTATTACGTCATGAACCCTATTGTCAATATGAAACAGTACACACACTCTCTCTCTCTCTCTCTCTCTCTCTCTCTCTCTCTCTCTCTCTCTCTCTCTCTCTCTCTCTCTCTCTCTCTCTCTCTCTCTCTCTCTCTCTCTCACATGAATCCCTACAATGTTTAGTCATTAATCCATATAAATATATCTTTATAATCTCATACATACACATAAACATTTGAATTAATTTCCTCATAGTGTTACTCTTCTCTCCATCCCTCCTTCCCTCCTCTCCCCCCCTCCCTCCCTCCCTCCCTCCCTCCCTCTCTCTTCACATACATTATTCCACCAGCATCACTATCCCTCTCCTCTCCCACTCAATCTCCCTCTCATTTACCACTACGCGCACACACCTATTACACACACACACACACACACACACACACACACACACACACACACACACACACACACACACACACACACACACACACACACACACACGCAGCATTTTTTTACTTTCGAATCCTGCTTTTAACTTTCCACCAAGACTTGCGTTGATAGCTTGTTTCCTCTCCCACTTGACACTAGGCAAGGAAACGTCGCGGCCTGCATCACAAAGGAGCAGGAGGAGGAGGAGGAGGAGGAGGAGGAGGAGGAAGAAGAAAGGGGAAGGAAAAGGATGAATCTGAGAATGAGAAGAAAAGGAAAACATGAAGAAGAGGAATGATGATGATGAGGAGGAGGAGGAGGAAGAGGAGGAGGAGGAGGTGGTGGTGGTTATGATAGTAATAGTCGAGAAATAAATCAAAAGTAATAAGAAAAATATTGTATGTGTAAATAGTTTTCTCTTATTACTTTTTTTTTTTCATTAACTCTATTTTCATTTATTTATTTTTTTATTTTTGTCTGTCTGTCTGTCTGTCTGTCTGTCTGTCTGTCTGTCTGTCTCGCTTTATCAAAACAATATTTCACGACATTAACTTATTAAGGTCATTTATACACTGCTTCGTGCACTGATTCTCGCCCTTCCATCAAGCTTATTAAAGGATTACAAGCCACACACACACACACACACACACACACACACACACACACACACACACACACACACACACACACACACACACACACATACACACTCACACACTAACACACACACTAACACACACACACAAGGGGATTTATCTCCATATATACACATGAGCGTCATCTGTGTACACATTTACGTACACACAGGGTCCGTAGCACATATTAACGCACATGTGAACGTTATGGATGTGTGTGAAAAAATAGGATAATATATAATAATAATAATAATAATAATAATAATAATAATAATAATAATAATAACAATAATAATAATAAGTCTGTCTGTCCACCTGTAATTACGAAAAAAAATAATTATGTTAAGTATTAATATAAATGTTATGTACAGACCAATGTGATTTATATATAGGGATTTCTCTCTCTCTCTCTCTCTCTCTCTCTCTCTCTCTCTCTCTCTCTCTCTCTCTCTCTCTCTCTCTCTCTCTCTCTCTCTCTCTCTCTCTCTCTCTCGTTCTTTCTTTCTTTCTAGTATATCATCTTTAATCAGTTTTGAAAGTCCTGTGTGTGTATTTAAATGTGTTAGTATGTTAGTGTGCTACTCTGTGTGTGTGTGTGTGTGTGTGTGTTTATCATTTCAGAATCCCTCCTTTCCTCTCTCCCTCCTCTCCATCCTTCCCTCCTTCGTCCCCTCCCTCCATCCTTCCCTCTTTCCCTCCATCTCGTCTCTATCATATCTCTTCTAGGAGCAATGTTTTTCGTGGTCTTCCTTCATTTGAATACTATCCATCACTCTGGTCACTGAGGCGCGTTGGAGGGAGGGAGGGAGGGAGGGAGGGAGGGAGGGAGGGAGGGAGGGAGGGAGGGAGGGAGGGAAGGAAGGAGGGAAGGAGGGAGGGAAGGAGGGAAGGAGGGAAGGAGGGTAGGCCTGGAAGTGCTTTGAGAGGAGAGGAATATATGAGAGACGACCAAATTTTGAAGAGGAAAGGGGAAGTGAAAGGTAAGGAAGAAAAATGCGAGATGAAAGCATATGTATTAATGATAAAGTCAATATTAAAAGATTATATGAGACGTATGTATGTGTGTTTGTTGTATGTATGTATGTATGTATGTATGTATGTATTTATGTATGTGTGTATGTATTTCCTTCCTTTCTCAAAAGACTGAATCCCACCTATTGAAAATCATGTACTATTTCCTATCCACTATAAAAATGATCAATTACTGAGTTAATCCTAGAGGGAGCAGTCTTAAGGCATGATATAAAAATACATATATATACACACACACAAGTCTCCCTTTAACTAACTACCTTTAACTGGAGCACATACACACACACACACACATACACACACACACACACACACACACACACACACACACACACGGACACACTACTGAATGGTAAAGTTACTTCACTATGAATATTTTCCTTCAAACGTGGAATTCCATTAACTATTTCAATACATTTATAACATCATCTTAGACCTTCGTTGCCTTACTCTTGCAGGAGGAACCAGAGACAGACATTGCATCCTGACAGCTGACCTGAACGTAAATATTAAAATAAACTGAAAAATATATAAATTCAAGCTTGGAACTATAGTATAAGGAATGATTTGTTTTTTTTCTCTCTCTTTCTCTCTCTCTCTCTCTCTCTCTCTCTCTCTCTCTCTCTCTCTCTCTCTCTCTCTCTCTCTCTCTCTCTCTCTCTCTCTCTCTCTCCCCCCCTCTCTCTCTATTGGTACAGGTGCATCGCCTTTAATTACATGCCCTTCTTCCATTGACGACTCTCACCTGACTCACAGACAAACACAATGAGAGTCACTCAACTAGAACTAACCACTTTCTCTCTCTCTCTCTCTCTCTCTCTCTCTCTCTCGTGTAGGTCAAACATAACATCGTCAAATACACAAACTTTCACTAAAACTTTTTTCTTGCTTCTTCTTCTTCTTTTTCTTCTTATTATTCTGATGTCGATTAATTATAAGAATATAACCTTCTTTCTTTCTTTTCAACTTCTCAATATCTATTTCTGTATCTGTCTGTCTCTGTCTCGCTCTCTCTGTCTTACCCTTCATGCTAATCAAACTCCGCTGTCCTGTCAACAAGACTCATCTTTGCTTACGTGTAAATGATGCGGGAGAGTCAGTCAGTCAGTTAGTCCTACACGCAGTGACGAAATAATAACAATTACTACATCACGCACAAGAAAAGCCAGATATCCACATTTTCCAACCTTTCCTCCTATTCCTCCTCTTTCTCCTCTTCTTCCTCTTCCTCCTCCTCCTCCTCCTCCTCCTCACAACTCAAGCAGGAACGAAGAAAAACATATATAGTGAGGAAAAATTAAAATAAAAACACTATTCTATATATAAACCACATTCAAGATTGATAAGAAAATATACGAATAAGTTAATTAAAAAAACAAGATACCACAAGTTAGAAGAATAGGAGAGATAGTTTTAGTATAGGATAGATAGGAGACTAGTAATCCTTAATCCTTATCCTAGCTTATATAGGACGGCCTAGGACTCCCTTGCATGCATATCCTCGGACACGGAAGCTTTGGTAGGAGTTAATCAAGCGAGGTATTGTTAGGTTGGGCAGGTGACACGGTAAATTAAGTGGTGGGTCCAGGTGTGTTCTAGTCTACCCGTGTATGTCCTACCTGTCTGTATTGGTGGTGTGTGTGTGCGTGTGCGTGTGTGTGTGGTGGGGGGGGGAATAGGGTATGTGTGTGTGTGTGTGGTTCAATCTTCCTAACACCCATCACTCCGAATTCACCCTCTTTCTCTCTCTCTCATTCTCTCTCTTTCTCTCTCACACACACACACACACACACACACACACACACACACACACACACACACCCTCTCTCTCTCTCACATAACTTGGAGGCAAAATGCAGCTGCCACTTGGAGGAAAACAGACGCTTGAGAAACAGCTGTTATGAAGGCTCTCAACTGGTGTCTAGTGCAGCTGCTGTGAAAATTAATGAGGAGCGTAAAGCAGTGGCCACGAACCCCTAAGTTAATGCAGGTGGGTTGGTAAGACTCCCGGTGTAAATTTACCCTTGCAGACTTGGATCCTGTTATAAGGTACGTGTGTGTGTTGGTGTGTGTGTGTGTTGGCGTGGTGTGTGTTGGTGTGCCTGGTTGGGTTGGGTTAAGGTTAAGGTTAATGGATGTTTGGTTGATTCTATGTGTGTGTGTGTGTGTGTGTGTGTGTGTGTACTGTTTGTATGTGTGTGTGTGTGTGTTTGTGTTTTCTGAGGTAAATTTTGCTATAAACTTAATCTTTTCTTTCCCCTAATTCTTTTATATTTTCTCTGTCTCTCTTTCTTCACCCTCGTCTGTCTATCTCTCTCTCTTTTCCTCCTCTTCCATTCCTCCAGCATACACAATCATCCCTCTCTCTCTATTTCTCTCTCTCTCTCTACCTTGCTTCCACTCCCCAGCTCCCTCCTCCTCCTCCTGCTACCACTACTACTACTGCTCCCTTCCCGTGTTTCGATCCACTGACACGCACGGATTGAGGGTTCATGCATCGCCACTGAAACTCAACCTGTGCATTCCCCGCGCTGGAACTACAAAGCTTTGAAAATAATCTGAAAACCAAAAATATCAAATGAAACTTTAACACGAAACTACTTGAAGTGAATACATAAGAATGAAGTAAATAATAGAACAGTAAGAATTCGTAAAGGTATTAATAAATTTTTGTGTGTGTGTTTTTTGATGTTTTGATTTAGTAAGGAAGGAAAGAGTAGAGGTATGTGTATGTATGTATGTGTGTGTATGTGTGTGTGTGTACGTGTGTGTTGGGGTATAATATGAAATGGCTCTACACTCTTTTTTTTAGCATTTCAGTTTTGTTTTAGTAAGGAAGGAAAGAGTAAAGGTATGTGTGTGTGTGTGTGTTTGGGGGGTGGGTTGGGAGGGGTGGGTTTCGGGGTGTGTTAGGGGTGGGTTGGGGTGGGTTGGGGGTGGGTTGGTGTATGATATGAAAGGGTTCGACACACTGAATCCCAATAACAAGACCAGAGAGATTCATTTTAGCGGCTGGTTCCATTATGTGGATTTAGATTTCGTGTTGTGCTGTCCAACGGTGTGTGTTACTTGTTTTATTAACCTCCTCTCTCTCTGTCTGTCTGTCTGTCTGTTTGTTTGTGAGTCCGTTTGTCTGTTTGTTTTTGTGTAGGTATGTCTGTCTGTTTGTCTGTATAGGTCAATGTTGTTATTTTTTTTCGTGTGTGTGTGTGCTAAACAAAATAAAACAATACCACACACACACACACACACACACACACACACACACAAACCCAAATTAGAAAACGGAGATCAAGACACCACAACACACTATATAAAAAGAAAACTTAAATACCTGAGCAATCTTTAATAGGGTAGACTCATGTAATAACCCACCTTCCCTTCCCTTCCCTTCCCTTCCCTTCCCCTTCCCTTCCCTTCCCTTCCCTTCCCTCCGGCTAACCTTAGACTTCCCTATTCAACGTAAAACAAAAGAGCATCGAACACCATATAATAGAGACCGCCAAGACGCTTCGCTAATTTTCTATAGAGTAAAAAAAGAACATCAGATCCTTTGTCTATGATTTTGATCGATACTCCTCTTCCTCCTCCTCCTCCTCCTCCTCCTCCTCCTCCTCCTCTTCACCCCTGAGGAAGAGGAGGAGGTGGAGGAGGTATAGGGGGTGGTAAAAGGGAAACAAATGGTCACAAAGGGAGAATCAAACACCCTTTAGATACAGTATTGGATCCCTTATAGAATAATAACAACTAATGCAAGATTTATCACCCTAGCAAGAGAGAAAAAAAGTAATAATTAACAGTAAGTAAGAACAGAAAATAGCAGAGGAAAGAGAGGGAATCAAGGCGAGGGAGGGAGGGAGAGGGAAACTTTGTAAGGAAGAAAGAGGGGGGGAGGGAGAGAAGAAAGGAGGGAGGGAGGGAGAGAAGAAAGGAAGGAGGGAAGGAGAGAGCATTTAGCTTGAGGGAAATAGGAAAGTTGGAGAATACTTGTATCTAAAGAGGAGAGGAAAAACAGCACACCCAATCAGAGAGAAGGAAGGAAGAGAGAAGAGGAGAGAAGAGGAGAGAAGAGGAGAGAAGAGGAGAGAAAGGAGAGGAAAGAAAAATATAGGTAAGTTACATTGAAAAAGAGAGAGAAAAATGCATGAGGAAGGAAAGGAGAAGAGGGAGAGAAGGGAAGAAGAAGAAGAAGAGGAGAAAATCACAGATAAAGCGAAGGAGGGAAGGAAGGAAGGAAGGAAGGAGGGAAGGATGGAGGGAAGGAAGGAAGGAAGGAGGGAGGTAAACATACGGAGGAAGTTTCTAGGAGTAAGGGAGAAAGTCAAGGGGGTGGAGGGGGGGGGGTTAAGGGGAGAAAACTTTATCCAATAAGAGAGAGAGAGAGAGAGAGAGAGAGAGAGAGAGAGAGAGAGAGAGAGAGAGAGAGAGAGAGAGAGAGAGAGATAGAGAGATAAAGAGAGATAAAGAGAGATAGATAGAATATAGACGACAGATACTCCTCACTCACTCACTCACTCACTCACTCTCTCTATCACCACCACACACACACACACACACACACACACACACACACACACACACACACACACACACACACACACACACACATAGGAGTTGCGTGAGAGAGTCCCATCAAGAAAGACCAGGTCAGAGAAGACATGAACGACCCCCAAAACGACCCTACCCCCCCCAAGACCCCCCAAAATACCCCCCAAAAAATGACCCCCCCAAGACCCACCCCCCAAAAAAAAGACTCCCCAGTAATCACCGAATTTCCACAAGATTTATAGACACTTAAACTCTGATCCTTGCAATGACGACCACCAGATGTTTATTCATTTATTTATTTTATTTTATTTTGTTTTATTTTATTTTATTTATTTTTTTATTGGTGTGATTTTAATGTAAATATTCTGGGTTTTTTTCTCTTTATTTTTCGTTTTGTATCTGAATTTTTTTTTCTTCACTCTTTCTTTCTTGCTATTTTTGGACTTCTCAAACTTCTCTAAACCATTTCTTTTATATTTCTTACTTTTCTTCTTTCTCTTTCTTTCTATTTTTGGACTAAACATTCTTCCCTAAATCAGCTTCTTTTCTTTCTTATTTTTTCTGTCTATTTTTATCTTTCTATTTTTGTACTTTTCATCCTTTCCTAAATCAATGTGTTGTCTTGTACCACGTCAAAGCTGTCTATTTTGTGTGACATATACGGCAGCTGACCTTCCTCTCTGACAGCTGCCTCACCACAACACACACACACACACACACACACACACACAACACAACACCAAAACACACCTACACACCCTTCACTTTCACGTCAAATAACACACCTACACACACACCACAACAACAACACCACAGGCACCTACACACACACCCTCCACCCCCTAGAGAGCTGCTTTAGGTTCAGGTGGGCAGTGTGTTCATGTCTAGCGCAGGTAAACACGCCATTACTCAACAGGTGCTAAAAAAAGAGATAATACCTGAGGAAGAAAAAAAAATGATGGTAATGGAAGTCTGAGAATTAATTTACCTGGTGATGTTATGTAAGTACCTTCTAATCTTATTTTTTTGGGGTGATGAATAATAGTGAGTGAATGATTATTATTATTATTATTAACATTATTATTTTTTTATTATTATTATTATTATTATGGAAAGTGAACACAAATATATATCCTCCTCTCTCCTACAACTCCTCCTCTAGTTCTCCTCCTCCTCCACCTCCTACTACCCCTCCTCCACCTCCTCCTCCTCCTCTCCTCCCCTTCCAGAGCTGTAATGAGGCACACCCCAACGCCTGTTTAGTGGCACTGAAAAAGTTGCTCTCTCGGTGTCCTCGTTAGAATCTCATTAACAGAACTTGACTTCAATAAT
>JAPQNM010000036.1:4176868-4181868 GCA_029783475.1 Metacarcinus magister
GTCATTTGAATATAATGATGATAATAAATATGTCGTTTATAATTATTAACTAAGAATAACTTGGGTTTTGTTAATTAATATGATGATGATGATGATGATGATGATGATGGTGATAAAAAATAATAGTGATAGTAATTATAGTTAGTACTCCAATCATCTTTCTTTCTTTCTTTCTTTCTTTCCTTCTTTATTTTCCTCCCTCCCTCTTATCTCAATCCTCTTACCCTCTTATCTTCTTTCCCTCTTCCTCTCATCTACGCTCCTTGCTCCTTACCTTCTTTCTTTCGTTCTTTCCTTCCTCGGTTCATCCTCTCTCTCTCTCTCTCTCTCTCTCTCTCTCTCTCTCTCTCTCTCTCTCTCTCTCTCTGACCATTTTTTTCCCCTCACCTCCATTCCTGCTCATCTTTCTCCTCCATTCTTTCCTCTCCCTCCTTCATTCCTTCCTTCCTTCCTCCCTTCCTTCCTACCGCAGCAAAAACCTCCCTCACCCCCTTTCCCCTCCTCTTCTTCCTCCACACAATCACCACAACCACCACCTTTGATCCCCCCCTCCACCCCCTCTCTCTCTCTCTCTCCTTCTCTCTCTCTCTCTCTTGCTATCGTTACAATAAGAAAAAATATTTGCTTTGTCACAAAATTTTCCACACCTTGTAATACAAATCTTTTCCTTGGTAATACTGCAGGTGTGTGTGTCACTCCTAATTATACCTGTGTTATATATTATTTTTGTCTCCTTGAAGGCTCTCTCTCATTCTCATTCTCTTTCTCTACCTAGCTCTCTTTTTCTTTCCCTTTTTTTTTTTTACTTTTTTTTCCTCCCCCTCTCTCTCTCTCTCTCTCTCTCGCTGTTTCCTTTCGTGGAGATTAGCATTATATATTATTTTTTTTATTATTATTATCTTCTTTTCTTCGTATTCTTATTCTTTTTGTCGGGTAATTAACCTGAGCTGATCTTCTTTTGTTTTTTTCTTTTAATAATAACAATAATAATAATAATAGTAGTTTATTTCTGATTTCTCGTATAATAATAATTTAGATTTTACTACATTATCCTCTCTCTCTCTCTCTCTCTCTCTCTCTCTCTCTCTCTCTCTCTCTCTCTCTCTCTCTCTCTCTCTCTCTCCACACTATATCATGGCGGAGTGTTCTTCCTCTGCGCCAGAAGATGGAGGTGACGCCACAGTCAAGATTTATGGCGCAAAAGTCGCTTTACTCTAAATTGGACTCTTCTCGCTGCATCACACGTCCACGCACACGCCCACGCCCACACGTCCACGCACACAAGCATACCTACACACGCACATGCACCTACATACACCTCTCTCTCTTTCTTCTCCGCCTTGTCTATCTTCATCTCACACAAAGAGGTTCACTGTTATTATTATTATTATTATTATTATTATTATTATTATTATTTGTCTATGTTTTTCTATGATTTGTTTGTTACTGTTTTTTTTTAATTCGTTATTTGTCGTATTACTTACATTTTTATTTTTAATCATGAGTTTAGATTATAATTAAGATTTCCTTCCTTTACAAAATTTATCTGTACAAGGTGAGAGATCGGAAAAGATTACTAAATATATACTAATCAAACACACACACACACATACACACACACACACACACACACACACACACACACACACACACACACTAATAACCATACACAGACAGATAGTTATAAAATACACTCCATAAACACACCTTAACACTATATTTTTTCCTTCACTCAGGTAAACATTGCAGAAAATTACGTAGAATCATTACACGAATTACGAAGAGGCGAGGATCATACATCTCTCGCTCTTAGCCTGCGGGAACTTTTAGAGATCCCTTAACGTAGACCGTATCTTTGGTAAACACAGAGATAATTTGATACTCCCGCTATTAGAGACGTGGAGCAGCTCTTGAGAGGGTAAAGGAGGGAAGATTGAGGGGAGCAGAGATTAAGGGGGTGAAGGGAGTGAATGTGTGGTGTTGTGCATGGTAGTAGGAGGGAGTAAGGGGCGTGGATGTGTAATATGGACGTAATAGGTGAGGGAAGAGAGGATATCCAGACTAAGGGGGAAGGGAGGGAGGGATGGTGGAGTTATGGGTGAAAGGGGGAGGATAGGTAATATTTAGGGAGATATATTATGGGTGAAAGAAGTGGTCTGGGGTAAAAGAACTTAGGTGAAAGAACTTGGGGTTGAAAGAAGAAGAAAAAAAACTTGATGTATAAAGAAAGGAACAGAAAAAGAAAGATAGGAAATATTATAGATACGAGATGCTTGTGAAAGGATGAGATGTGAGATGGAAGTGTGTGGGATGTTGGCAAAGAGAGGCTGTGAGGGGAGGGGAAGGGAAGGGAAGGGTGGTGAGGGAATGAAGTGGGGAAGAAAGATGGGGAGGGGAGGAAGATGGGGAGAGAGGGAGAGGAGGGTATTATCTTATGGAAGGGGGAACAAGCTTGTGTTATCCTGTCAAATGGAGGAGGAGGAGGAGGAGGAACACATAGGAACACATAGGAAGAACAAACAGCAACAGGCCTGCTGGCCCTTACGAGGCTGTTTGTGAGTACACTATCTAGTCTAGAGTGAAGGATACAGGATAGTAAGGGTGAAGGCTTCTCTTAGCATAGGTGGAAATTTTGAAAACTTATTAATATTTTGAAACTTATTATTATTTTGAAAACTCGTGAAGGTTATTCTAAGTGTGTTTTTATTGTGTTTTGGTTGTGTTTTGGTTGTGTTTATCAGGAATCTGGACTCAGTTTTATCATTACTGTCACGGAAATGCATTGTTCAGTTTTGGGCCGAAATTTGCCACCAGAATTGAGGTCGAAATCTTCTTTGTCATTTTACTATGAAACTATTACTCCTACAGTTTAAATGTTTATATACAAATTTATTAAGCTTGATGAGCTCTATCTAAATATCATATCAGATTTAAAATATATTGAACCGTTTAAGATAAAAATAATGTTTTGTGTAAGTTTTGTGAAAAACACAAATGTATAATTTTCTCAATAACCAATAGTCCAATTTTATTTCTGTATAGCTCAAAAGAACGGGCGTCTCATGCTCTATCTTTACTATTATATACTTTTTTTCCGTAAACCTCATATTTTTCGAGTTATTTCAAAAAACGTAAATTCTTGAAAAAAATCTAAGGGTGTCCACCTGGGAAATTTGGTGAAAAATTTCCACATCTCAGAATGTGATGAAAGTTTCTACAATAATGTTTTGGGTCAAAATGAACACGAATCTGGACTTATTTTCATCATTACTGTAATATCAAACCCAGCCATGGCTAGCAGGGAAAGGAAGGCCAACCAAGACCAGACTGTCACTACCACTACTGCTACCACTACTTCCTGGCAAGCGATGTCAGGCCACTAGCGACGTCTTTTGAATCGACATTTCGTAAGTTAGGTACATCAGGATGAACTTACTCAAAGTTTGCTACGTTAACGGATAGTACTTTAGTTGTGGATTGGCTTCTAAATATTTGTCAAGTCTATTTTTGAACGTAGTAATTGTTTTACTGTCGACGACATTGGCGGGCAGGGAGTTCCAAACGTTAACGATCCGATTGAAAAAGAAGTGCTTGGCTTTGTTTGATGTGAATCTTTTACCAGTAATCTTAAAAGAATGATGTCTTCTTGTTATATTTGATCAATCAAAAGTAATGTAATCTTCTGTATTGATATTATCGAATCCTTTCAATGAAATCCCCTCGCATCCTTCGTTTCGGTGGTAATGGCAGGTTAAACATAACTTATTGCCAGTATTAACCCTTACACTGCCGAGGTCTTTTCTAAGTGTTCGATTTATAGATTTTTTTAAAAATTATGATTTTATTCAAATTTTTCTTATTAATGATATAAATAAATATTAATGATAAAAATAAATAATAATGATAAAAAATAAATAATAATGATAAAAATAAATATTAATGATAAAAATAAATATTAATGATAAAAATAAATATTAATGATAAAAAATAAATAATAATGATAAAAATAAATATTAATGATAAAAATAAATATTAATGATAAAAATAAATATTAATGATAAAAATAAATATTAATGATAAAAATAAATATTAATGATAAAAATAAATATTAATGATAAAAATAAATATCAATGATAAAAATAAATATCAATGATAAAAATAAATATCAATGATAAAAATAAATATCAATGATAAAAATAAATATCAATGATATAAAATAAATATCAATGATAAAAATAAATATCAATGATAAAAATAAATAATAATGATAAAAATAAATTTCAATGATAAAAATAAATATTAATGATAAAAATAAATATTAATGATAAAAATAAATATTAATGATAAAAATAAATAATAATGATAAAAAATAAATATTAATGATAAAAATAAATATTAATGATAAAAATAAATATTAATGATAAAAATAAATAATAATGATAAAAAATAAATATTAATGATAAAAATAAATATTAATGATAAAAATAAATATTAATGATAAAAATAAATATTGATGATAAACATAAATATTGATGATAAAAATAAATATTGATGATAAAAATAAATATTGATGATAAAAATAAATATTGATGATAAAAATAAATATTGATGATAAAAATAAATAATGATGATAAAAATAAATATTAATGATAAAAATAAATATTAATGATAAAAATAAATATTAATGATAAAAATAAATATTAATGATAAAAATAAATAATAATGATAAAAATAAATAATAATGACAAAAAATAAATATTAATGATAAAAATAAATATTAATGATTAAAATAAATATTAATGATAAAAATAAGTATTAATGATAAAAATAAATATTAATGATAAAAATAAATATTAACGATAAAAATAAATATTAACGATAAAAATAAATATTAATGATAAAAATATATATTAATGATAAAAATAAATATTAATGATAAAAATAAATATTAATGATAAAAATAAATATTAATGATAAAAATAAATATTAATGCTAAAAAA
>JAPQNM010000036.1:4186868-4231868 GCA_029783475.1 Metacarcinus magister
TATATATCAAAGTTTATCCTTAATTAATATATCATCACATATATATATACATTATTATTATTATTTTTTTTTTACATAATGCATCGGTCACACTAAAATATTACATTAAACGATACAAAATGAAAAATAAAAAAAAAAAAAAAAATTCATCAAAACTTATATATTTTCCACTAAAATAAATGTTGAAAAATGACTATAATATAATAATAAAAATAAAAAGGATGAATAATGAAATGAATAAATAATAAATGTTGAATGTTAATGCAAGACTATGAGGAATGTTAGTTAGGTGTGTAAGGGTGTGAGGAGGAGGAGGAAGCAGAGGAGGAGGAGGAGGAAGAAGAAGAGGAAGCGGAGGAGGAAAGTGATGTGGTGTGAGAGAAGAGACGGAAAGGCAAAGGAAAGGAAAAGAGAAGAGAAATAGGACGACATGAATTAGGAGGAGGAGGAGGAGGAGGAGGAGGAGGAGGTAGTTGTGGTAGTGAAGAAGAAGGAAGAGAACAAGGAGATGAAGAAAGAGAAGGATGAAAACCAGAACCAGGACGAGAGAGAGAGACAGACAGAGAGATAAATAGGAGTAGTAGTAGTAGTAGGAAGAGAAGGAGGAATAGGAGGAATAGAAGAAGAGGAGGAGGAGGAGGAAGAGGAGGAGGAGGTACGAAACTCAGACACACAGCGGCTGAATTAATTAAATCCTGGGTTGGGAAGGTGTAGCAGATGGAACAGAGGGAGGCATTTACCTTACTGCCTTGAGGTTTGCGTTGGAAGAAAAAAGTGTAGCCAGATAAATGTTCCACTTAAGAGGGAGAGAGAGTCAGAGGGAGGCAGAGAGGGAGAGGGATAGGAGGGGAGGGGAGAGGGAGAGGGAGGAAAGGCAATGTCCAAGAACGACTGAATGTAATCCCACAGACTGACATTCTCTTCTCTAATGGGGATGTGAGGCGGATTGGTGTGAGGGGAGGAACGCACACACACACACACAGGTACACACACACAGGTATACACAAGCACAGGTACACACACACATACGCAACCGTGCAGCATTAATAATAGAAAAATGAAAATATAGCTGCAAGAAGTTTTATTAAAGTTAAGAATGTGAGATGTGATATTAAACAATTATATATTTTTTGATAACAATAAAAAAATAAAAGAAATTGAAAAAAAACAAAACTGATGATAAAAAACAATTATTATTTCTCTCCCAATGAAAAAATATATATTCTCAAACTATTTAGATCCACACACACACACACACACAAGATATTCCCTTTAAAGACAAGTCAGTAAATAAATATTCACTGTATTACGCATTCACTTCATCACACACAGAGAGGAAAAGAGAAAAACACATTCAAAATAGAAACACACAACACAACATGCTTTCAAACCTCAATTCCGTAAGTCATTCCAACACAAAAAACAGAACGTAGGAGTAAGTCAAAATGTCTCTGTTTAAAATATAACTTAAGGTGCATGTCGTATATTTACCTAACCTAACCTAACCTAACCTAACCTAACCTAACCTAACCTAACCTAACCTAACCAAGTATACGAACGTGGGTGTAAATCTATACTTCATGAGACGGGAAAAAAAATATAGACATAACCGCCACATAATTTCCCTTTAAACAACAATTAATAGCACATAACATTCACACAACTTTACTCTATGAACAAATCAACAATAACAACAACAAAAAAAACACCCACATACACACAGACGAGATTACATCATTCAATTTCCATCTATTTAATTACGTAGATACACAAACACAATATATATACATTATCAAATTCCATACACTAGTAAAACATTCATACGTTAATACGAATAGAGTGTATGAATATAATTAATATAACCACACAACTTTTAAAACAACAATGAGTATGTGTCTCTCTCTATCTAAGTGTGTTGGTGGGAGTGTAAGGGAGTCGAAGTGGGGTTCACGCGGGAGCAGCGGGGAGAAGGGATGGAGTAGCGCAGTGAGATATGATGAAATCCAGTACGAGAGGCGACTGGCTTCCAATTTATTCCCAAAACCAACGGGTCGTGAGTCTTCGCCGGCGTCTCCTGCAAGTGAGGACAACAGGAGGAGGAGGAGGAGAAGAATAAGACACGAGATAAATTAATAAAAGATAGAAAGAAAAGGACGGAAGAGAGCGAGAGAGAGCGAGAGAGAGAGAGAGAGAGAGGAAGAGAGGACCAACATTACTATAGTTTACTGAGGAGATAAAGAGATCAAAGCCACAGGCATCTCCAGCATCCTTTGTGGAGCTTCTCTTTATAATTCTGACGAAGAATTCTCGGTTCAGATTTACCACAATCGTCTGCATTCATACCTTGGGTCGGAACGGTGAATAATAATCCTCCGAGAAGGTGTTAATAGCAGTTTATGAACCTGGAGGACAATACACAGTCCCCCTGAGACCATATATCCTTCCCTAGGGGGGCGTTTCTCCCCTAAGAACCCCCAGAGAGCGTCTTAATGGCTGCTACATCCAACTATTGATTGTAGTTCGCAAATTACTCCCCAGGTGGCGGTGGTGAGCACAGGTGCGACACACGTTAATTACAGGTAGGCAAGTGTCGTACCTTTCTGTTTTATGGATGCGTGTGTGTGTGTGTGTGTGTGTGTGTGTGTGTGTGTGTGTGTGTGTGTGTGTGTGTGTGTGTGGAAGTGGAGTTTCTTGCACACTTGTTCATTTTTTATTTATTTATTGACGAGTACCTTACCTCCCTTCCTCCTCCTCCTCCCTCTCCTCCTCCTCCTTCACTTCACGATCGAGGTGGAGGCAGAGGTGGTACAGCAGCCAATCACCAGCGTTCTTTCCTATTCCCAGCCAATGAAAAACGCGGAAGCTGTAAAACTTGAAGCTCAGAAGGATGAAGCAATCAGCTGCACCTCTCTCTCTCTCTCTATTTCTCTCTCTCTATTTCTCTCTCTCTCTCTCTCTCTCTCTCTCTCTCTCTCTCTCTCCATATGCACTTTCCAGCATCACAACTTGGGTCTCGTTTCCCAATAGGAGTTCGCAGGGCAAACATCGGTAAAAAATACACTCCCTCTTTTCCTCCTTTCCCTCCCTACTTCCCTCCTCTACTCCACTCCCTTCCTCCCTCCCTTCCTTCTCTCTATCCCCACTCTCCCTCTCTCTCCATCTCCCTCCTCCCTTCCCTCCATCTCTGCCAATGGTCCCTCAACCCCCAAAAGTTTATGGCGCCTCAATGTTGCTATAACTGTTCTTATTTCTTCCGTTTCACCCACGCTTGACCTACTACTATTTTTTTTTATTTTTTTTTTTTATTTATTTTTAATTTATTTCGTTTTTTCATTTTTTTTATATATAGATGTGTACTTTTTTTTGTATTGTTACTTATATATATATATTTTTTTTGGGTGGTCTTGATGTAACGCACACAACTTTTACGTACATAAAAACATGCATACATACATACACACACACACCCAGAGCCACTTATTATTAAAGCATTCATATTCTCACACACCCACACCCACACACACACACACATACATATATACATACATACATCCATAAATTTCCACATATTCATAATTTTCCTTCATCTCACGTATATTTTCCTTCACATTTGAGCTTTTTTTTCCTCGCTAGTGAGTCTGTAATGCATAAAAAGATCAAAATGTCGAGTGAAATGTAATAACTTAGTCCTTATTGGATTCGCGGCATTAATATTGAACTCAATCTGTGACTTGTAAACAAAATAAGTCTGGCATAATTGCGTGCACGAGAGAGTGGCGCACGCACACACACCCACCCACTCACATACGTACACACATATATATACACGTACATAAATACAGTGTTAAGAGGAACGTACACAGAGATAAACACAAGTCAGACATGAATACTGGTGTTTGTTTCTCGTATGTTGCTTAATGTATGTTAATGTTGCGTGTGTTTGGAAGACTGATGGGGTGTGTGTGTGTGTGTGTGTGTGTGTGTGTGTGTGTGTGTGTGTGTGTGTGTGTGTGTGTGTGTGTGTGTGTGTGTGTGTGTTTACCTGGCTCACCTCGCCACAAGGTCGGCTTTAAGTGGCGCAAGATTCAATTTTCTCCTCACTTTAATTTTTCACTCACTCTCTCTTTCTCTCTTTTCTTTTGTTTTCATTCTTTATTTTTTTTTTCCTCTCGATGCCATCAAAGCTTAGCAGATTTAAGGCGATTTTAGGGACTGAACCACCCTCCTCCTCCTCCTCCTCCTCCTCCTCCTCCTCCTCCTCCTCCTCCTCCTCCTCCTCCTCCTCCTCCTCCTTCTCTTCTTCTCCTCTTCTTCCTTCTCCTCCTCCTCATCTTGTGCAAACCATCCTTCCTCCTCAATTACTAGTGTGTAAGTGTGTATTCATGTACGTGTAAAACCAGACATGTGTGCGTTTCCTTGCAAGTGGGTTAGGGAGAATAAGCACATGCAAGGCTGATACACGCACATAGCTACCGTGGAAACGTACATAGCTATGGAAATATATACACATGAGTTATATTTGCATGTACACATCTTTGAAAGAAAACGTACATACACCAGAAACGTACATAATTACCTTATAATCACGGACACTAAATAAGAAAATTAGCATTTTTATTATAACTTTAATTCTCTCTCTCTCTCTCTCTCTCTTTTACCTTCTCTTTCTCCTCCTCCTCCTCCTCCTCCTCCTCCTCCTCCTCCTTCTCTTCCTTTGTTGTTCTTACACCTTATCTTCCTTCTTCTTTCCTACGTCTTCTCCTTCCTTTGTTCTCCCTCTATCTCACTTCCTTTTTATTCCTTCCTCCATATATCCTTCCTTCCCTTCTTCCCTCCGTCTAATCCTCTCCCTCACTAAATCTCTCTCTTCCTTCCTTTACTATCTTCTACTCTATTCCCTTCCTTCTTCACCCAATCGCTTGAATACATTATTTTCCTCCTACGCTACTTCCTTGTTTTATCACTGCCTTCTCACCTCCCTGTTATTCTCTCTTTCTCCTCTTCAATTTTGCATATTGGTAATTCTCTTGTTTTCTTTTTCTCTCTTTCTTTCTTGCCTTTGATATTTCCATCCTATGATCAGGTCCGTCTGTCTTTTTTTTCTTCTTCTCTCTTTCTATCTCTCTTTTTCTCTTTATCTATCTGTCTGAATATTGATTTATGCGTCTATTCATGTGTCTCTTTCGTTCAGTTATTTATATTTATCGGTCTATCTATCTATCTCTGTCTAATTCTATCTTATTTACTAGTTGTCTGTCTTTCAACGATCTATTCCTGTCTATTTATCTATTCTTTTCTATCCCTCTATCTATCTATCTATCTATCTCTCCTTGTCCTTTATTCTATCTAATTAACTAACTAACTCTATCCCTATCTATCTATCTATTTCTGATCATCTATCTACCCCTTCCTTGTCCTTCGTTCAACCTCATTAATTGACTAACTATCCTTCAGCTATCCATTCCATCCATCAATCTATCCCTCTCTCCCCTCTCCTCTCTCCCTACCAGTCCCTCGTTCAACCTCATTAACTAGGCATGAGAGAAGCCTTCACTACTGCCCCAAACGAGCTCATTCCCAGCATTAAAACCTTCAATGTTCCACCAAGAAACTCACTCACTTGAATTTCCTATCATGATTAAGTCTGACAGTTTTAGTTCCTTACGTTTTCTTTGTGTTCTTAACCTTTACGTCGTGATAGAAGGGAAGGGAAAGTGGGGTTGTTATGGTTAGGTTTGCTTTGTTTTTTGTGCTGTATTGTCTCTTATGAATGTTGTGGGTTAGTATTTGAGTCACCTTGAGTACTAATTTTTTTTATTTTGACTTTTTTGTGTGTTTTTCTATTTATTTTATATTTTTATCTGTTGTTTTGTTTATATATTTACGATTTATTGCATTTATTTTATTTGTTATTTAAGATGTTATCATATTATTTCACTCCTAATCCGTTTTTATTGCTTTAGTTATCCATTTATATTTATTTTTTTATTTTCCTATTGCCTATTTCTCTATTTTCTTTGTATTTGTCTATCATTCATCTGCGTTTTGGTTTTATTTAATGTTGTTTTTTTTCCAGAGTGACCCCTTCCATTTTTTGTTGGTTTTCTGTGTTTACCTTCCTCCCATTTTCTGTTTGCCTTCATCCCGTTTTCTGTTTGCCTTCACCCCGTTTTCTTTACAACGCCTCCTGGATACTGCCTTTTGATCGACTCTTCTAAAAATAATACCTATAATTTAATCCGTTTCTATATGCAGTTTTCTTTACCTATGTATGTGTGTGTGTGCGTGTGTGTGTGTGTGTGTGTGTGTGTGTGTGTGTGTGTGTGTGTGTGTGTTTGTTTGTCCTTCATTGCGATCGGAAAACAATAAAATTTTGTTGGGGTAGAGTTTTCATTTTGTTATTTGAAGCATTTTTTTCCTTTCTTTCATTTATGTGTGTGTGTGTATGCTTTTTTTATGCTCTCTTTTCTCTCTCTCTCTCTCTCTCTCTCTCTCTCTCTCTCTCTCTCTCTCTCTCTCTCTCTCTCTCTCTCTCTCTCTCTCTCTCTCCTAAAGAAGATAGTCTAAGTCGTTCCTTCACCTTGTATAAATGGACGTAATTCAACACTTTTTAGGTGAGTGAGCCAACCTTTTCACGTTTTCTATGAGTACATCTTCATTTTTATTCCACTTTCCTCTAAGTTATTAATAGGAATTGGTGTCGTATTTATTAAGCTTCACCGACTCGTTTCTTTAGCTTCGTCTGGGTATTCCATTAGGATTCAGAACGTTCCCAAACTCTATCTTTATTCTCTTTCTCTCTTTCTCTCTTTCTCTCTTTCTCTCTCTCTCTCTCTCTCTCTCTCTCTCTCTCTCTCTCTCTCTCTCTCTCTCTCTCTCTCTCTCTCTCTCTCTCTCTCTCTTATAAAAGGAGGAAAATGTTAGTGTTTCGAAGCTCCCCTTGAAGAAAGTCGACTCCTCGTTTTCTTTCAACGTTACATAGAAAAAAGAAAGAGAGAGAAAGAGACCAAAAGAAAGTATTGAAAAGGCATTGAGAGAATGAATGAAAGACGAATGGACACAGAAAATACGGACTGCGGAAAGATGGTACACACACACACACACACACACACACACACACACACACACACACACACACACACACACACACACACACTACGAAAGAGAGAGAGAGAGAGAGAGAGAGAGAGAGAGAGAGAGAGAGAGAGAGAGAGAGAGAGAGAGAGAGAGAGAGAGAGAGAGATTGAATCAAGTATAAATTCAACAAGTCAGCTAATTTTGGTAAACGTGTTGACAAGTTTCCCCAAAAACCTTCATCACAGCTTTGAAACATTTTTTGGGACAGCCTTACCTGGCCCCTCAACACACCTGTATCTCCACCTGTATTTCCACCTGTGAATCTACCTGTAAATTCCACCTTCCCACCTGTAGCAATTGGACATAGTATCTGTATCAATATTTTTATTACTATTTTTCTGAACCTGTATAAAATATTTAGCTTAAAGTATAAAAATAGAAAAAATATCTTATCCAAACTTTAGAAATTGGAAATATGAGAAAATTGAGTATGTGTATAGAATTTACATCAATATTTCTATCGTTACCAATATTTCTATGACTATTTTCTGAAGCTGTATAAAAAAAATCACGTAAAACTACATAATACATAATAAAAAGTCTACGAAAATCTATTCCAACTCAAGAAATATGGAACAGAAAGAGAGAATCAAATACATTAATAGAATTCACATTAACATTTCAATTAACATTATTTCTATGTTAATATTTTCCACGTGCCTTTCGAGTGTCCAGTGTTGTGGTATCATTAATCATTATTTTGAAGCCTCGTGCGATACCCAGTGATTTATTGCTTCAGGAAATTCGCTTCAGTAATGCTAGATGTCTATTTCTCCCTCCCACAAACACACACACACACATACACACAGACACACACACACCACAAGGATAAACTAGTAATATAACTTTTTTACACGTTCATAACTCATCTACTACATGTTCACTACACCTTCACTACACCGTGTACACCATGACAACGACACACTATATTCTACCCACGACATTAACTTTAATAAAAATTTTCCAAGATGTCTCTCATTCATCACTCACTGCTTTCTATGTATCGCTTTTATGAGTGTCTGGGGTGGCAGTCTAAGTGTGAGTGTGTGTGTGTATGAGTGGGAGGGGGGTATGTGTGTGTGTGTGTGTGTGTGTTGCTGCTCTTCTCATCGCTGGAATGCTTCACTATCACTCTCTCTGCTTCAAATGTCCCTCTCATCGATTATATTATAGTTCTCCGGGTGAAAATGACTATTGATAACCATTTTTCATTGCAGTAATCGATCAGGTAACACTATTATAACCTAAACGGACGTGACATTCGTTTCCTTTATCACTTGTAAACACCGACACCACCTTAACCTACCCTGTTGCTTCTTAAGGGAATCCAAAGAGTGTATGCAGCTTGGCGTGCGGGACTTCCAATCCTTCTCTTTCATCCACACGCCTCCACACGGGATATAGAGAGGCGTGTCTTACCCCGTTCCTCGCACGCCTGCACGCAACACAAACAAGGTACATCCCCTCATCTATTTCTCCCCACACGCCTGCACGCAACACTCAATAGTAAACGTGTGAGTGTCTATCTACCTCACGCAACACAATGCAACACAACACAAAGGCTCTTCATTCGTCTTAGGAACACATTACACACCTCTCATCATCTTAACTCAACACATAAGGTACAGGAGGAGAAACACAACACAACAGAAGCAGCAACACAAGCACTATCACACAACACAACAAGGACGGGAGACAAAACGCCGGCAAGTCTCTATTTGCATGCAGCAAGACGCTTCAAGCTTTATCACCGCCGTCTGCTACGCATCCAGTGTGTCTCTGGAGGCGGGAGGGGACGCACGTCTATGTATCTCGGAGACAACGCTTTGAACACGACTATATAGTGGTGAGGACAAGGCCCGAGGGAGAGAGAGAGAGAGACACACACACAGAGAAAGAGAAAGAGAGAAGGGGGGTTGGGGGGTAAAGGAAAGAAAACGAGTCAATTCTCTTCAACAATCCTTCATTCGAGGCAATTATTCCGAATCCTTTTATGACACCTCTTCTTCCTCCTCCTCCTCCTTCTCCTCCTCTCCCTCCTCCTCCTCCTCCTCCTCCTCCTCCTCCTCAACTTGCAAGGTCGTCCTCTTTTCACGCTCTGAGAGGAAGGAAATTTACATGGCGACTTTCTCTCTTAGTTCGCGGGACACTTGTGAGGCGAGAGTGTCTTGGAGAAGTCGTCAAAGTTTTAATTGTTGTAAAGCGCACACACACACACGCACACGTACACATAGACACACACATACATACACACACACATACTCTCTCTCTTTCTCTCTCTCTCTCTCTCTCTCTCTCTCTCTCTCTCTCTCTCTCTCTCTCTCTCTCTCTAACTCTCTTTCTCTCTCTTTTAATCATCTTTTCACCTGCTCTCAGTCACCTCAAAGCTGATCTTAAAAATCTTACAACTTCCTCCACTCTCTGATTCTTCCTCCTTACACTCTTTTCTCCTTTCATCTCCAACCAAGACCTCCTCCCCTTCCTCCTCCTCCTCCTCCCCTTCCTCCTCCTCCCCTTCCTCCTCCTCCTCCTCCTCCTCGTCCATGTCCTTCTTCGAATACTTTTTTCAGGGTGATGTGATGGGATGGGATGAGATGCTGAAGGAACTCTCTCTCTATCTCTATCTCTATCTCTCTCTCTCTCTCTCTCTCTCTCTCTCTCTCTCTCTCTCTCTCTCTCTCTCTCTCTCTCTCTCTCTCTCTCTCTCTCTCTCTCTCTCAGTGTTTACATCTTTCCACTTTGTGTTTAATGTGTAAGTTTCGTCCACTCGTGTCTCTCCCTCTCGATGCAGATTTATAAAGGTTATTCCTCTTCTTCTTCTTCTTCTCCCTTCCCTTCCCTTCCTCTCTCTTGTTTGAGTTAGTAAAAAACATCTTCATTTATTAAGAGAGAAAGGAAAGTTTAATGGAAAAGAACATGTGTGATTTTTTGATACGTTTATAATTATACACATAGATAAGTATAAAATAATCGAGGTTTTTTTTTATCAATGAAACTATTTATTTACTTCCTAACTTTCCCTCCCTGCCATCTATATATTTTCTTTATCATAGTCGTGACATTAATCTTCTTTCCCTCCCTCAGCTTGGGTTGTGATTGAGGGGAGACTGCCTTCAGGGACACACAGGGAGATTATAGTTTCATGAAGAGGGATGTAGGGATGATGTAACGCCTCCCTCTACTCACACCCTCTCTCTACCTCTCTCTCGCTTTCCCTCTCTCCCCCTCTCACCTCCCTAGAGACTGGAGGCTGAGGTCGCTCCCTTCCCTCTCTGTGGTCCAATTTTAACCTCACCGCTGAATCAGAGCCTAGTCACTACGTTTCGAAACACATCGTCAACAAGGAGAACTAAAATAAAAATAAATATATATAGAGAAGGAAAAGATAAAAAAAAAAAAGTGAAGATTGTATACGAAGAGGAATTGGATAGGATTGAGATTGGGTTCTTGTGTATGTATTTATGTGTGTGTGTGTGGGTGTGTGTGTATGTGTATGTATGTGTGTGTAGAGGTGATGGAAGTATAATAATTCACCTTATGTTTACGTGGCTAGAAAGGTGAAACTACCTTGATTATAGGGACTTACACGTGCCTTGATAAATTAACAGTCACACACACACGTACACACACACTTCCACACAGTCAAAGAAAGAGAGAAAGAGAAAGAAAAAGAGAGACAATATATACGGATCAGCAAGACATACAAAACAACAGAAGAAATCTCATAAATCACACCACGGTTCTATCTTCCCTCTACGACCATTCCTACGCTTAAAATCCTCGGCCACACGGTACCACAAGACGCCAAAACCCGCCCAAATGCGCCTCATAGGTAGTGTTGATATTGTGGACACGTTCCGGCGCGAATTCCTCCCGGGTTTGCGGTAACACAGGATTGGCGTTCCTGTAACAGCCTCAGCGGGGAAGAAATGCAGGAACAGGAAGAAAACTGTGCAGGAAATACAGGAAGAGAAGAGGCACAGTGAATACTAGAGGAGAATATAGAACATGGAGAGGGAATTCGCGGTTTTGATAAAAGAAATGTATAGAGAAATGTGAGGATTGGAAATATATGTATCGGAATGTGAATATATTGATAAGAAAAACAAATATAAAATAGATGAAATATAAACATGTGTAGAATTGATGTATAACTATTTAAGACAAAACAAATGCAGGTTAATGTGAATAAATATGAATAAGAAAAAGCGTAACTTAACCGATGAATGATAAGATAAAACTCTAAATAAAAAAAATATATAAACAACAAAAGAGATAGAGATGTAAAAAGATTTGCAGCTCAAGAGAAAATGTGAAAAGCGAGTAAAAAATGGTGGAAATAAACGAATATGAGAAAAGCAGAACAAGAAAAACTACAACGAATAAGAGGAAAGAATGTGGAGAAGAAAGAATAAAAATAAAAAAATAAATAAATAAATAAAAATAAAAAAAAAAACTTGCCAAGGAAATAAATAAACAAATAAAAAAAAAGAATGAAAAGATGAATAAAAAATAAATAATAAATTCCAAACACGTGCTTGATCTGTTTTTTCTATTATTCATTATTTATTTTTCTTTAGCTTCCCCTCAATCTATTCTTCACACGAGAAAATAAAAAAAAAACGAGATATGGAATTTCTAAAAAGCATACGAAACACCTCTTACAAATTGAAGACCATTTTCATAATAAAGAATGACGATAAATTTTTCGCAAGGGAAGAGGAGGAGGAGGAGGAGGAGGAGGAGGAGGAAGAAGAGGAAGAAGAAGAAAAGTCCGGAGAGAGAGGTGGGAGCAGCAAAAAATAAAATAAGGAAAGAGAATAAATGGAAATATAAGACGAGACGAGAGACAAGAGAAGGAAGGGAAGAAGGAAAGAACAAAAAAAAATAACATTATATTAATAACTGATCTCTCAACCCATCAAATAAAAAAATAAAACAAATATTAATCAAAACAAAAAATATATAGAAAACCACCAACATTTTAAGGGAGACTTAAATAAAACTCGATTTAATAAAGAATACTATTATAATCCTCTGTTGTACGCTTAAAATGGTTCTCTTTGCAGTGTTTGCGTATTGAATGAAGCTTAAAAGGTCGCGATTCCATCATTTACGTGAGATAAATAGAATTGGACTTTAATCTGATGCCAAATAAAAATACTGTCTATACCTCTGACCTTTCTATCTATCCTCATCCTTGTTCTTACCCTGAGCACGCCTGAGATAAGGTCAGTTACTCCTTGACCTTCTAAGAGTAAAACTATATATATGTTTTTATTAGTATACGTGATTTTTGTGGGTTTTTTGCTATGTATTGTTGTATTTTTTACCTTTTTTTCATTTGTTATCTGTAAAACGGTCATTCCGAGGTATTTTTATTCATATTCTAGTGATTATTTATGTTTTTTTTTATCATTATTATGGTTTTATTTGATATATTTCATGTTTTTCTTGATTTTTTTGTCTTCCCATTTTCAGGTATTTTTTATCCATATTCTAGTCGTGATTTTAATTTTTTTTTTCATTATTATGGTTTTATTTGATATATTTCCTGTTTATCTTTATTTCCTCCTAAGTCTTCCCTTCCATCGTTAAGTCCCTTCACTTCTCTCCCCTTCCTTGCGTCTTCTCTCCCATTATGTTCCTCCTTTATGCCTCTCTCTCCTCGTTCGTTCCGTCTCTTCACATTTCCTTTCCTCTTCCTCCGACCCTCTTTCCTCATCTTACATTTCCCATCTTCCCTCCTCAAAAATTCTTCCCTCAGCCCTTTCCCCTCTTCCTCTTCCCCTCATTTTCCTCCTTCCTCCCATTAGGCACCATTTCCTCCTCGTCCTCCTCTCCCTCCCTTCTTTTAAATGCTCCCCTTTCCTTTTAAGCCTTCCTCTCCCCTCGCTAAGCTCCCTCTACCCTCCCCCTTCCCTTACCTCCCCTTTATTTTCCCCGAAAGTTACATGTGTACATCGTAAGAGACATACACACATACATACATACACACATAACTTCAGGCAAAAATAAATATAATATAATTTAGATAAAAACACATTAATTTATCACTGGGAAAAAAACACGTCGGTTCTTCTCTCTGAATGTTATCGCGGCTCTTTCTATTATTGAAAAAACGTTAATTAACAACAGGTGAACAGGTGTTTAGAGGCAGGTGACCAGCTCTCTTAATTATCCATAAAATACTTTAGTGGTAATTATTTCACGGCGGCAATTATTGATTCCCTGTGTGTGTGTATACGTGTGCGTGTGTGTGTGTGCGTGTGTGCGTGTGTGTGTGTGGGTGTGTGTTCGTTCTATAGGAAAGCCTGAGGTAAATTTGAAATAAAGTTAATTATCTTTCAATTCAGTCCAATTAAAATATATAAATGAATTCCACTTAATGATACATTTATTTAATTATATATTTATACATTTTTTTATATTCCCATCAGCGAGAATATCGAATTTCACCTTGACATCTATACTGGGTTCCATATTTCATAGAGGGAGCTAGTTGACCACTCTCTCTCTCTCTCTCTCTCTCTCTCTCTCTCTCTCTCTCTCTCTCTCTCTCTCTCTCTCTCTCTCTCTCTCTCTCTCTCTCTCTCTCTCTCTCTCTCTCTCTCTCACACAATCTTTACCCTTGTCTTCACTTTTTCGCAGTTTCCCCTTCAAAGTGAGGCGACAAATGGTTTTCTATCACGTCCAATTATCACAAACACCGCCTTCACCACTTCTTCCTCTTTCTCTTCCTCTTCCTCTTCCTCCTCCTCCTCCTCCTCCTCCTCCTCTTCCTCCTCCTCCTGCGGCAATTCTCAAACTCTTCAGCATATTTTTCCTTCTTTTTCAAGACTTTCACAACTCCAGCATCTATTTAACTGGAGGGGGGGAGAGAGAGAGAGAGAGAGAGAGAGAGAGAGAGAGAGAGAGAGAGAGAGAGAGAGAGAGAGAGAGAGAGAGAGATAACAATAATAGCAATAAACCTTTCCCAATCTTCTAAAATACCTGATCGTGACCCACCATCGTAAAAAAGAGAGAAAGAGAGAAAGAGAGAGAAAAAGAGAGAAAAAAAGAGAGAAAAGAAAGATAGTGCAGGTGAGCTATCAATTATTACAACCCGGAAATCAAGCAGGTGTTTAAAGGGTCTCTCTCTTCTCTCTCTCTCTCTCTCTCTCTCTCTCTCTCTCTCTCTCTCTCTCTCTCTCTCTCTCTCTCTCTCTCTCTCTCTCTCTCTTTTCTTGCTGATCTCTCCATCCTAGAGCACTACAATGACCCTTCTCTCCTCCTCCTCCTCCTCCTCTCCCTCCTCCTCCTCCTTCTCCTCCTCCTCCTCCTCCTCCTCCTCCTCCTCCTCTTCACCCCTTTTGCTTTAATCCATTGCAATTATCTCCCTGCATCG
Source organism: Metacarcinus magister (assembly GCA_029783475.1). NCBI lineage: Eukaryota > Metazoa > Arthropoda > Malacostraca > Decapoda > Cancridae > Metacarcinus > Metacarcinus magister. Next base: position 4,201,393 of record JAPQNM010000036.1, read on the forward strand.
TTTCTCTCTCTCTTGGGGTTAGAGAGAGAGAGAGAGAGAGAGAGAGAGAGAGAGAGAGAGAGAGAGAGAGAGAGAGAGAGAGAGAGAGAGAGAGAGAGAGAGAGAGAGAGAGAGAGAGAGAGAGAGAGAGAGAGAGAACTCACGCATTTCTTGCTTCTCTCCGACAACTTAATCTTGGGAGGAAATAAATTAACCACGAGACCAGCGGAAGAAGGGGAAAAAAAGTGGTGGGGGGGTGAGGAAAAAAGTGGAAAATATTATGTTAAGAGAATAAAAATGTGGGGTTTTTTTTTCTCGTCTTGTCTAGGAAAGCTTGCATGGAATTTTGTCATAGAGAGAGAGAAAGAGAGAGAGAGAGAGAAAGAGAGAGAGAGAGAGAGAGAGAGAGAGAGAGAGAGAGAGAGAGAGAGAGAGAGAGAATAAGAAAAACAAAACAAAACAGATACACACTATAAACTATAATAGCATGTACAGAAAGAGAGATAAGAAAAAAAAGATAATAAAAAGAGAGAAAAAGAGAGAAACAGGCAGGGCAGCATGATAATATATGTGAGGGAGGAGAAAATTAGGGGCAGGAGAGTGTGAGAGTGAGTGAAGGGAGGAAAGGAGGGAAAGAGAGGATTATGAAAATGAGGAGAATATTCCAAGAAAATGACCCCGAAGAAGAGAGGAAACAGGGGAGTAAAGAAGAGTGTGTAGGAGGAAGAGGAGAAGAGGATCAAGGAGAAGGAGGAGGAGGAGGAGGAGAAAAGAGGAGGAGAGAACAAAACTACGAAATATAAATAGTTATACCTAAAAACATAATAAAAATCTAACTACAAATATAAAAAACTAAATAATAATAAATAAAAAAAACCAGATTTATTTCTCAAAGTGGATAGGAGCGTCTCATCCACCTATCCACCTGAGAGCTGACATGTGGAGAGTATCATTAGGCGGGTAGTTCTCATTCTAAATGGGCGACAGGTATTCTTGCTCCTGACAGTCTGACAGTCCTGACACTTCCCTAAGGAGTCCTCACAGCTAACTGCATTATCTCTTACACCACTACCTACTCCTCTGTCTATCTATCTATCTATCTATCTATCTATTCACCTATCTATCTATCTGTCTATCTATCTATCTATGTATATCTACCCATCTATATCCGTTTTTTTCATTATTTCTTCCTTTTCTTAACGTTTTTATTATTTCCTTCTGTCATTCTTCCCCTCTTCCTCCTCCTCTTCCTCCTCTTCTTCTTACTCAAACATTCATTTAAATAATCACTTCCCGTCTGTATGTCTATCTATCTACATCTATCTTTCCAATATTTCCTCTTTTCCTCTATCTTTTTATCCTCCCTCCCTCTCCTCCCCTTCCTGCTCCTCTAGTAACCATTTAAATATCACCCATAAACCCATCCACTCAGTACAATCCACTTAACGTCATCTATCTAATCCTATCCATCCATCGGCAGCTTTGGCATCGATTACAGTTATCCACACAAGCATTACCGAAGCACCGGGCTTCTGTCAGTATTGCTCGCGGGTAAACTCTCTCAGGCCGTTAATGGATCCAGTTCTATCCACTCATCTACTTTTTTTTTATATTCCACTAAGAGGGTGTTGTATATATGTATATAATGTATAAATAGGGGAGTTATACCATAGAAATGCCGAGGAGAGTAAATAAATGAGTATAAGTGAGAAAAGTCGCAGTCTTGAAAATGTTGTGAAAAAGTCTACGGGCTTTGATATCACGTTTCACTAACACGCACCTACACACCTATACATACCTATACCTACACAAACACCTACATACCTACACAAACGCACGCACACGCACACGCACATGGACACGCACACACACACACACGCACGCGCACACGCACACGCACACTAACAGCCCATCACGTAGTTCTATTCCTCACCTTCTATGGGTCGTAATATCTACCTGACCAGGTGTGTGTGTGTGTGTGTGTGTGTGTGTGTGTGTGTGTGTGTGTGTGTGTGTGTGTGTGTGTGTGTGTGTGTGTGTGCGTGTGTGTGTGTGTGTGTGTTTGACGACCCCCCAAAACTGTCCACTTCTGTAGTTAATGGTGTTTTTTATTTGCTTTATGGCTTTTGTTTGCACATTCTGACCACTACAGCCGTCACCACCACCATCACCACCAACACCACCACCACCACCACCACCACCACCACCACCACCACCACCACCACGTCATTCGAAAGCTCTTCCCTAATATCCTTCGTTTTTCCTTACTCAAGCATTTCCTTCCTTCCTTCCTTCCTTCCTTCCTTCATTTTCCTTTCCCTTCAGTCTGAACGTGTAATAACAATTCATTTTAAAACCCGATAGTAGCACAAAACGAGGCAGATTAGAATCAAAGACTTATTTTAAAACCAATTTAATAATAATAATAATAATAAAAAAAAACTACATGTACCGAACGTGGAAATAAACGTGAAATGAAAGTGTACGAATCCAGTTGCCAAGATTTATAGTTATCCTTTTAAAGTGTATTACCAGTGTTGCCAACTTTACCTTCACCTGAAGTTGGTAATCCTGAGCCGTTTAGCACTCTCTCCCCTTCCCAGCTGGAGGGGGGGAGGGGGAAAGGGGAGAGAAGGGAGAGAGAAGAGTGCTGTTGGAGGGGAATGTGGAGTTAAAGAGGGGAAGGAAGAGAAAGAGATAAGAAGGAGAAGTGAGGGGAGAGAAGAGAAGGAGGAGGAGGAAGAGGAGGAAGAGGAGGAGAGAGGCTCTTCAAATATTGCAATGAGGGGAAAAGGAAAAAAAAGTGAAAGAAAAAAAATAAAAGAAATGAAAGAGAGAAAGCAAAACAAAAAAATGACGGAGAGAAAGATAAAAAAACAGGCTGGTTGGTAAAAGAAAAGAGAGAGGGAGAACGAAAGAGAGAAAAAGAGAGAAAGAAAAAGAGAGAGAGAGGGAGTGAGGGAGGGAGGGAGTGTGTTCAAACATGATAATCTCTTATTATGTACAATTTGGTCATTACGCAAGAGTTGCACGCAAAGTATACACGCAAAGGTTGCACGCAAACCAAACACATTATAAAAGTCTGCACACAATCACAGCTTCCTCTCTTTTACTACGTGGAGGAGGAGGAGGAGGAGGAGGAGGAGGAGGAGGAGGAGGAGGAGGAGGAGAAGAAAAGATAAATGCCGTAAATGTTGAGCTAAAAGTTAAAAAATAGCGATAAAAATAGCAAAAAAAGTGGAGAAATAAGATAATTAACTCAAATTATAATCAGATAATAGGAAGAAAATATATCCATTGGTATATAAATCACCTCATTAAACCTCACATACAATATACTTTTTTTTTATTATTCTCTCTCTATCTCTCTCTCTCTCTCTCTCTCTCTCTCTCTCTCTCTCTCTCTCTCTCTCTCTCTCTCTCTCTCTCTCTCTCTCCTTCTGCCACTCCTTCAGGTAGTTCTCGTCCTTCGTCTCGTCTCGTTTCTTATTGCCTTCTTCCCTCGAACATATATAAAGAGAATTGCCCACAAGAATAAATTGCACCAGAAATGACAACATCAGCAAGATCCTCCACCTCTTCCTCCTCCTCCTCCTCCTCCAACCTTCAATAAAGTCGCAAATGCTGGTGGGAAGCGACCGGCACAGTGAGAGAGAGAGAGAGAGAGAGAGAGAGAGAGAGAGAGAGAGAGAGAGAGAGAGAGAGAGAGAGATAAAGGATCTGTCTCCTCCTCCTCCTTCACCTTCCTCCTGCTCTTTCTCCTCCTCCTCCTCCTCCTCCTCCTGCTCCTCCTCCTCTTCCTCCTCCTCCTCCTCCTCCTCCTCCTCCTCTCGCCATGTTGGACACTCCCATAACTCAAAGAAAACGGGCCGAGACCTCGTGGAACTTGAAATGTTGCCAAGTTGGTCGCTTTTCCTTATTACGAGTGACAGCCGCCCTTGCCTTCGCCTAGTTAGCGGGAACCCACGTTATAAAAGCCTTGTTTACGACACTCTCAGATTCGGGAAGAGCAATTGTCAGCAGATCTCAACCACCACCACGACCACCAACAGTTTTCTTTTAAGTGTCCCTCTCTCACCTCCTGTTCCATCTTCCCTCTCTTTCTCTCACCCCTTCCTTCATCTCTTGTTCCTCCTTTCCTCCTCCCTCGCCCTTTCCTTCATCTCTTGTTCCTCCTTCCTCTTCCCTCACCCCTTCCTTCATCTCTTGTTCCTCCTCCTTCTTCCTGTTCCTCCTTTCTTCCTCCCACTTCACCTCCTGTTCTTTCCTCCTTCCCTCACTCCCGCACGCTCGCCTCAGAGGATGACAACACATTTTCCATTGCCATTCCTTGCACGGCAGCCTATACTGGCGTCTGGCTGCGTGAGAGGTAAGTTATTGCATCGATACATCTGGTAGGGTGCCAATTTTGAACTGACTGCCTCAGAAATTCCTCACTTACCTACCTCTCTCTCTCTCCCTCTCTCTGTCGCTGTCTCTCCCTCCCTCTCTCCCTCCCTCTCTCTCTCTCTCAAGATTTGTTTTCCTTTTTCTGAAGGAGGAGTGTGATGTATATAGCTAATACTGCCGCAGCGAAGCCGTCTGTCTTGTTGAACTGAATATGTGTGTGTGTGTGTGTGTGTGTGTGTGTGTGTGTGTGTGTGTGTGTGTGTGTGTGTGTGTGTGTGTGTGTGTGTGTGTGTGTGTGTGTGTCTGTGTGTGTGTGTGTGTGTGTCTGTCTGTGTGAAGGAAAGGTTAGAAAGAAAGTGTAATAAAAGACACGAGGGCATAAGGAACGAGAGAGAGAAAGAGTGAGAGAGAGAAGAAAAAAGAGAGAGGGGGTGGGGTATTAGAGAGAGAGAGACAGCAGTAAATCATCGATGAAGAGGTGAAGGAGGACGAGGAAGCAGATCCAGACTTGGTAAATAATAGAGAAAAAGTGAAAAAATTAAAAAAATAAAATAAAAAAAGGTGATATATAGAACAGAAAAACTAAAAAAAAAAAACAACTATATAAATAAAAAATCGAGATAATAAAACTAGAACGAAAAAAGTGTTGAGTAAAAAAAATTAAAGAAAAAAATAGAGTAAAAAAAATAAAGAGAGAGAGAGATAGAGAGAAAGAGAGAGGGAGAGTGACCCTTTTCGGCAGGACCCACATTAACCCTTCGGTCCCAACTCCCACTTACTCTCACTTAACAAACCACCGACAAGTGAGAGTTTCCTAGTGTGATGAACAGCCGCTAAGGGGAAAGGGGAGAGTGAGAGGGGGAGGGAGAAGGAGGAGGAGGGAGAAGAGGAGGGAGAGTAGGGTTAGAGGGAGGGAGTAAGGGAAGAAGAGGGAAGAGAAGGGAAGAGGAGGGAGAAAAGGAAAGAAGAGAGAGGAAGAGAAGAAGAGGAAGAGGGGAATATGAGGTTGATAGTGAGAGGAAAAAGAATGAGGGAATTATTGTAAGAAGGAAAGAATAATGAGATATAATGAGGAACTAAAGGATGATGATATTATTATTATTATTATTATTATTATCATGCATCAAGTCACAAAAGGTCCATTCTAATAGCACTTAAGTAATGACATCGCCTTTATAAACATACACACACACACACACACACACACACACACACACACACACACAGGATGCTAATTAACGTACACAATACAAGCAACAACAAAGCATCAATGAAATATAATAATAAAAAAAATGAAACAATGATATAATAATAATAATAATAATAATGTTTCATAATTAAGATAGAAAAAAAAAAATAGAAAATGAATGGCAAGATGAAGAACATGAATAGAAGTAAATGAATAATAATGAATAATAAACAATGTATAAAACAGAATAAACACACCCAAAAAAAAAAAAACAGATATTAAAAAAAAACCCAAAATAAATGAAAATGAATAACACAAAAATATTAATAAAAAAAGTGGAGAGACAAAGTGAATAACAGACAAAGGGACAAAGAGGTAAGTGGATGAAGATGATAAGTGGATTGAAGTCAGTAGGTTACCTGGGTGGAGGGATTAAGCCATTGATCTGGTAAGGATGCGGTGAGGAGGAGGAGGAGGAGGAGGAGGAGGAGGAGGAGGAGGAGGAGGTATGGATCTTCAATAACTTGGCTTAAGAAAGAATTATAATGAGGAAGATATTCAATGATGTGATGAAGGAAGACTCTGCGCTTTTGTTTTAAGTAGTAGTAGTAGTAGTAGTAATAATAATAATAATAATAATAATAATGATAATAATATTTCTCACTCACTCGCTTTCTCTTTTACTCTCGTTTTCATTTACAAAAACTTTACCGCTGTGGGGACGTTGATCTTTTAACAGATTCATATTCATAATGAGAATTAATATATGTAGAGGTGGAAACTTTCGCTTAAAGGGGAACACACACTGTCTGTCTGTCTGTCTGTTTCTCCGTATCTATCTGCCTGTCTGTCCATCATGCTGTCTATTAATTTATGGATGTTCAGATTCTATTTGTTTGTTCGTCTATTCAGTATTGCATTTTTCTATGTCTATTTTTATTTATTTATTTAATTCTCTCTTTCTTCCTATTTATTTATCTATCTTTGAAGCAAGGAAAACAATTAATTAGTTAGTATTTATGTAATTCTCTTTCTTTCTATCTATTTATCTATCTTTGAAGGGAAGGGAAACACTTCATTAGTTAATATTTATGTAACTCTCACTTTCCTCTTATCTATTTATCTATCTTTGAAGGGAGGGAAGCATTGAATTATTTATTATTTACTCTTAAGAACAAAGTGAAGGGAATATTCAACTACAACACTTCCGTAATGGCACCGTAAAGTCGCCCCGTAAGTTTGGCTGAATGAACGAACACTTTCAATGGGAGGAGAAAAAAGCGCGGGAAAAAGTATTCATTATGTGTATTTTATCATGAAAGTTACCACTGTATAGGAGGAAGAAAGGGTGTGTGTGTGTGTGTGTGTGTGTGTGTGTGTGTGTGTGTGTGTGTGTGTGTGTGTGTGTGTGTGTCTTGGCTTCTCCATAATGAACGGCACTGTCTTACCTCCATTACCTCCTCCTCCTCCTCCTCCTCCTCATCCCTCCAACTGTCTCCCTCACCCTCCTCTATCTATCCCCCTTTTCCTCCCATCCTCTATCATCTCACCTCCCTCCTACATCCCTCCTCTCCATTTCTCTTCCACCACCACCACCACCACCACCACCACCACCACCACCACCACCACCTGAACAATGTCCTCGGAGCATCGTGTCCTGTCCTCGTCCTTGTGCGTTGAATTATCTCGTGCATTACCGGGCGTTTCTCGAGACCTGCAAACCCGCTCCAATAATTAATGCATAACACTGTCAGAATGTTGGCCTTTTTCCTTTTAATTTTTCTTCCTTTTCTTTTCTTATCTTACGCAGCGTCTTTGTGGATTTATTGCTCCAGTTATCTCATGCACTGCTACTGCTGCTGCTGCTGCTGCTGCTGCTGCTGGGGATTTATGACTGTATGTATGTGTGTATGTGTGTATGTAAGTGTGTCTATATTTTTCTATACATTCCCGTGGTTTTATATATAATCGCCTTTCATTCTCTATTACTACTACTACTACTACTACTACTACTACTACTATTGATACAAGGGAGAGAGACAAGGTAAGTAAAATCAAGCCGCAATGAATGTATGAGTGTGCGTGTGCGTGTGTGTGTGTGTGTGTGTGTGTGTGTGTGTGTGTGATCGATCCAGTGAGCGCGAGACGTGTAAACAAGGCCGTTAAGAGAAGCTTACAGGGTGGGAGGCGAGGTAAGGTTGTATTGCCTTTAAGCAGGACATCCAGCAAGGAAACCAACGTGTTACTGTTCCCGAGACTATTGTGATGCTTGTTTAGTGAGCCTGTGACGGAGTAGGAGACAGGGGGAGGGAGGGAGAGAGAGATGAGGAGGGGAGACTGTGAGGGAGAGATGGGGAGGAGAAGCTGTGAAAGGGAAATGAGGAGGAGATGCAGGGAGAGAGAGAGAAGGAGATAAGCTATGTAGGTAAGATTTTGGGGTATGAGAGGGGAAAGGTATTGCTAATATTTACCTTAGAGTGGCTAGAGATGTAAAGAAAGGATTAGGGGAGGATATACCAAGATGAGAGTGTCTATTTAAGAGTGAGGGGAGATGTGGGATCAGGGAGGAGAATATGTTTCACTCTACCTAGCTTGAGTCTATTTTGAAGTCATGCATATATCATGGCATCAAGTTCAACACACAGCGAGTCTTGTCAGCAACAGTAATTAAAGGAGGGATTATACCTGGCTGTGTTGTCTCTAAGGTGAACAGGTGTGGGAGTTACCTGGGATGTATATTTGTGTTTAAATTATTGTTTATATGATCGTATATTATAGACTTATTATATACTTAGTTAATTTTTTCTGTATTATTCTAAGTTCTGTTTATGTTTCTATATTCAGTCATGTATCTTTATCTATATATATAAGGCTAACTATGTAAAAACTATTAGGTTTTATTTATTATTTTAAGCTCTATTTCCCTTTTACTTTACCTACATATAAGGATAACTCTATGTAAAGATTGTTATACTACCCTAACAAAAGCTTTACAAAACATAACGTACTCCACTGTGAATTCTAAAACACTTGTCCTTTTATTTACCACAGACTAACTTTCACTGTAGCTCTGGGATGAATAAAAGAGATTCCACCTTTTACACCGTGTATCGTGAACTTCCATATAAAATACTAACTCGCTTTTACTCTCTCTCTTTCTCTTTTAGCATCAGTCTAAAATCGATTAAACATTGCATTCACGTATTCGTCTTTTTTTGTTTTTTAATCTTAATCTTATGTGCTTAGATGTGTTAAAATATATGTTTGTTAGTCTGTTAGGAGACAATATATAGGTTTATTTTTTACTGGCTATCTGATCCTTGACAGCCCCCCCCCGCCCCAACACACATACATACATACATACATAGAGACAGACATACACACACACACATACACACACACAGGAGAGGGATAGGAAGGGAGAGACAAAGAGAGAAAAGAGAGAGCGATATTCCAGTTACAAGTAAAGTCTTTCCATCACTCAATCAAGTCTGACATCACGTTATATAAAGTAAAGATGAAAAAATAAAATGGAAAAAATATAATCCACACCAAAAATACAAAAAAAAATAAATAAATAAAAGAGTAAATCTGTCCGGTATTCCAAAACGAATATTTCTTTTCACCAACAAACACCTCATAGAGAACGAAACCTTTACACACTGCACCTTTAAAACACACACACACGCACACACACACACACACACACACACACACACACACACACACGCACACGCACACGCACAGAGCAAGAGCCTTAATTTCGTGAGTGTAGCAGTGAATATTTCAAAGCCACGTAGTCATGTGAAGACCAAAAGGCGTCAAGATTAAGGCTAAACTCACCCAATGTCAATTTACAGGTGTTTTTCTAACCTAACCTAACCTAACCTAACCTAACCTAACCTAACACAACCTAACACAACCTAACCTAACCTAACCTAACCTAACCTAACACAACCTAACACAACCTAACCTAACCTAACCTAACCTAACCTAACCTAACCTAACCTAACCTAGCACAACCAAACCTAACACTATCTAACCTAACCTAAACTAACCTAATCTAACCTTACCTAATCTAATTTAATCTAACCTAACCTAACCTAATCCAACTGAACACAACACAACCTAACCAATAAAGATGATAAGTACGTGAAAAATACCTGCAAGTAATTACAAAACGAGAGACTCAATTACAACACATTTTTAAAACAGATAACTAAACTAAATTGACCAGGTTTCAACGCAATTAAGACATCTAAATATAACGCCTTTGAAAGTTGAACACAAGGTTAGGTTACTTTTCATTATTATTTCCTCCAGTGAAGAAAAATAACAGACGTGGAATAACTCATACTACCAACACGAAGCCGATCAATCAACTCCTCTTAGGTTGAAGGTTTTATCGCAATGACAACGCGACGTGGATGTAAAAATACTAAGAACTAATCATAACTTCGTACATATTAGTGTATTGATAACCTGTCATTAACGTCATGGTTTTAATAGTTCAACATAGTATTGGAAAACATGTCACAATGCCTTAATTACGAATATATTTTCATCCTCACTTCTTAAACCTAAAAAATAATGTAAAACTAACATATATAATTCATACAATTGATGATCCCACGAATTGAGAAATAGATACTAAAAAAAATAACTAATATATAAACTAATACAATCATACAGTAAAGAATAGATAGATAATAATACAAATAATCATCCACACACATACACACACACACACACACACACACACACACACAGAGGCAGCGGTTAGTTACATTCCCAACCTCAACCCATTAACAAGGAGAATCTTTACACTCCCGGGCAATTACAAGGTGAGAGAAGGTAGGACAAGAGGCTTCACTATTCTCACCAGACTAAACAAACCTGAACCCAAAGCAAACTAATCCTTTTTTCCCACTGATAAAAACAGATAAAGAGTAAATATTCACCATAATAGATTAGGGAGTAAGAGGAAGAGAGAGAGAGGACTAGAAGAGGTGATAAAATAATAGATGAATGGTAGATAGTAAGGAATGTAATAATAATAAAGAAGGAAGGAAGGAGAGAAAGAGAAGGAAATGGAGGAAGGGGAAGGAATATTTTCTAGTTGAATATTTACATTTAAACTTTCATTTGCGGTTTTGTTTTTCTCATTTCATTTCTACTTAACATTCCACGCACGTCTGTTGCCTTGCTGTAACTTGTCTCTGAAATACACACTGCTAATATGCTTCCTCTTACTCCTCTTCTTCCTCCTCCTCTTACACCTCTTCCTTTACCTCTTTCTCTTTCTTTGTCTTTCTCTCCTATTCTGTTCTTCCTTATCCTTCTTCTCCTTCCTTAATATATAATCACACCTTTTGCTTTACATCACTCTTCCTCTTCCTCCTCCTCCTCCTCCTCCTCTTCACACCTGAGCCTCACATCGACTAGGTAAACACTACATAATTTTTGGTATTGTATTTACGACCTTCAGTCACCTAGCTTTAAGGGTCAACATTACAGACTGTTTATTATATGTAGAGCCAAGTTTACGAGAGAGAGAGAGAGAGAGAGAGAGAGAGAGAGAGAGAGAGAGAGAGAGAGAGAGAGAGAGAGAGAGAGAGAGAGAGAGAGAGAGAGAGAGAGAGAGAGAGAGAGAGAGAGAGAGAGAGAGAGAGAGAGAGAGAGAGAGAGAGAGAGAGAGAGAGAGAGAGAGAGAGAGAGAGAGAGAGAGAGAGAGAGATAACAAATGCCACATATAAAAGGATATTAATTAACATCACAGTAACAATGACAATAATTTCACTGTACACCCACACACACGTACACCCAAACGTACACGCCCCCTCCACACACACACACACCCTCCCCCCCCCCTACACACACACACAGGAGTAACTTCGAATTTCACTAGTGGGCCAGAAATTAAGTGACATAAATCTAGACGGTTACTCGGGCGTGTGTAAACGGCGTAAGCCTTAATAACCAAGTCGTTGTAATTTTAACTACAAACAACGAAATTAAATAGTTTGTCACGAGGAGGAGAGAGAGAGAGGGAGAGGGAGAGAGAGAGAGAGGGAGGGAGAGAGAACAGGGAGGAAATAATGATATAATAAAAGGGTTAATGGGAAGAGGATGGTGTAGGGGAGAAAGAGATAAAGAGAGAGAGAGAGAGAGAGAGAGAGAGAGAGAGAGAGAGAGAGAGAGAGAGAGAGGAGAGAGAGAGTTAGATAGTCAGGTACAGAGCAACGAGAACAACAATTAGAATAAAAAAAAGAAAAACATATTGAAAGAACAAACAAAACTCAAACACACATAAAAAACAAAGGAATAACGGAAAAAAAACTACATTATTTCTCACAATTACTCAAACAAAACAGAGATAAAGAAAAAAAAGAAAGAGAGAGACAGAAAAAGAGAGAGAGAGATAGATAGCTACCTTACAAACACACACTAAAAAAACAATAAAACAGACAGACACAAACACAACAAAAAAAACCACAACGAGTCACCAATATATATAAAAAAAGTATATATATATAAAAAAAAACTCCAGGACTCACACACACACACACACACACACACACACACACACACACACACACACACACACACACACACACACACACACACACACGACACCTCAGTACACTCTCCACTCTCTCGTCTCGTTGTGGCCAAGATCGCGAGGCAGGAACGAGGCGAGAGGGAGAGTTAGAAGGGAGAATTACAGCACTTCACGCCACGCTACACCTATACTTACTGTTGACAAGTGCTACCAGACAGTACCCTTAAGACTAGTGAGAGAAAGAGAGAAAGAGAGAGAATAAAGTGAAAAAATTATACATATACAGAAATTGATATAGAAAAATGTTATGTTTACAAGTGGTAGCAGACTAGTGACCGTGAGAGAGTAATTAAGAAGTAATATAAAAAATGTTCGGTTTTTTTTTTTTTAATGTCTATATTTAGCTTATGGTTAAGAGAGAAAAAGATATACAAAAATATACATGAAACAAAATAAATCTTAAGTTCTTAGAATTTAACTTGTGACATTTCCACTTTTTATTCTACACTTTTTATTACTATTTTTATATTCGCTTTCCTAGAATGAATATAAATAAATTTCCATCATCCATTTTCTACACTTCACTACTGCATGGGGTCACTAAACTAAATAAACCCCCAAAAAAACTTATAACAATCATATATAAATTAAATCCAAAGAGAAGAGAAAGAGGAAGGACCATAAGTTTGGATTCAGTCAAGGCTGTATAGTATATCCTGGAAATCCTATCCAAAAAATCCTTCCAGTATCCTTAAATAAACCCATAAATAACAGATCCTTAAGTTGTCATACCCATAGGAAGGAATAAGGAAAGGAAGGAAAAAATAGGAGTGAATTCAGACTAAGAGGTTAGATTAAGTTAGGTTAGAAAATTGTTTGTGTATATATATCTAACTTACATAGACATACAGAGGAGATTAGTTAATTAAAAGTGGCCATAATTAAGTGACTATGGCCCTCGAGTGGTCTGTTTGGGGGCCATAATATTTACTTAGCCAAAAAATTCCACCAGTTGACCTAAAGTGGACCAGCTAAAAAAAACCCGATTTGCTACCACGAATTGAAAGCCAAATACTTGTTACCTAATGGAGTTGGATCCCATTATCTCTCTCTCTCTCTCTCTCTCTCTCTCTCTCTCTCTCTCTCTCTCTCTCTCTCTCTCTCTCTCTCTCTCTCTCTCTCTCTCTCTCTCTCGCTCTCTCACTCTCTCTGTCCCATACCTTCCCATTAGCAAAAGCCGTTTCGCTGCCACTGTTACATTAAGCTGAAAACCCCATCGACTTACACTCCAACACGCCCCTACGATCACCTCTTGTCCCCTCTAATAGCGACACCAAACAACGTTAACCACTACTACTATTACTACTACTACTACTACTACTACTACTACTACTACTACTATTAGGGCATCAGGGCAGGGGCTGTGACCTACAACTGCAATGGCCTGTATATTATTCAGTGTAACAGTGATGGCTCTCAGTCGGTGGAATAGACAGCCCGACAGACAGCCCGACAGCCACGACACACTGAGGGAGATACAGATACACACATACACACACATATATACAAACATACATACACATATACATTCCTCCCTCCTTACCCTCCAGGCAGCCTTCTCTCACCTCCATCTTCTCTCCCCTCCCATGAGACACAAGATATGGAAGGGAAACTTATGTAAAAATATAACGAAGTCATTACAACGTCATTAATAGAACGCTAATGAACAAGAGGGATTTGGAAGCAAGGACACAACGTCAGGATTAACGAAGCAATTAACGTATCCGATTATAAAAGCGAAGGATTGAAAAATGTGAACGTCAAACGAAGGATTGGAAAGAAGGATTCGATAAAGGATTTGGCTGGAGTTCCTTGCGTCTGTCCGTCTGTCTTTGAATCTTGTCTCGCGTCTTGCTAAAGGAATGAAAAAAAAACTTGAAATGTGGAGATAATCAAATAAAAATAATGTATAATAGAAAGAAGAAAAAGTTAATGATTATCAGGAAAATTAATATATAAGATGTGAATGTAAATATGAAAATAGTTGATTGAGAGAGATAAAGTGACACAGACAGACAGACAAGGAGGTAAATAGGAAGGAAGGAGAGCCAGAGATGGAGAGAAAGAAGGGAGGAAGGAAGGAAGAAGGGAAGGAGAGAAGAGAGGGAAGAAGGGAGGGAAGGAAGGAAGGCAGGAGGGAAGATATTCTAAACTAAACAGGTACAGGAGGTAAAGATATAAGAGTCAACACCTCCTCCTCCTCCTCCTCCTCCTCCTCCTCCTCCTCCTCCTCCTTTCTGAATCATTAATCAAAGCTTATCTCTCTTAGAAATACTATTAAAAAAGAGGAAACGCAAGGAGGCCACAAATAAAACATCAAAGGTAAGGAAGAAGCAATTGGTGATGATGAGGAAGAGGAAGAGGAAGAGGAAGAGGAGGAGGAGGAGGAGGAGGAGGAGGTGAGTGATGAAGGAGTGATAGGAATAGAGGATGATAATATTGATAAGTAAAGATAATAGTGTAGGGGGGTGTCAATCTCTCTCTCTCTCTCTCTCTCTCTCTCTCTCTCTCTCTCTCTCTCTCTCTCTCTCTCTCTCTCTCTCTCTCTCTCCTCTCTCTCTCTCTCTCTCTCTCTCTCTCTCTCTCTCTCTCCTCTCTCTCTCTCTTCTCTCTCTCTCTCTCTCTCTCTCTCTCTCTCTCTCTCTCTCTCTCTCTCTCTCTCTCTCTCTCTCTCTCTCTCTCTCTCTCTCTCTCTCTCTCTCCTCATGTTCACAATTCCCCGAAAATGATAAAAAATTCTCTTTCGTTACCTTACATAAAAAAAAAAAAAACCTCGGTAATCACACACGCTATTTCCCTTACTACTTTTTTCCCTTTTTTCCCCCTTTTTTTCCCCTTTTCCCCACCTCTGCCATCTAAGGGGAAAAAAATCTCCTAGGACAGAGGAAGAGAGGGCGTGTGATCTGGTATTCATTAGGTCAACAGGAGGAGGAGGAGGAGGAGGAGGAGGAAAAAATATAGTAAGGTTGTCTATGGAAAAAAAGAGGAGAGAAAGGAAACTATAAATGAAATGAGAAGAGGAATAAGGAGAAGAATAATGCAATAAACGTAGGAATAAGAGAGAGAGGAGAGAGAGAGAGAGAGAGAGAGAGAGAGAGAGAGAGAGAGAGAGAGAGAGAGAGAGAGAGAGAGAGAGAGAGAGAGAGAGAGAGAGAGATAGCTTTCATACATCTCAAACAAACCCAAAAAAATCACACTAATTTGTAAACTAATGAATATATTTATACATTAATGAATAACAAACTTTTGATAAAGAGCGAGAGAGAGAGAGAATTAAAAAAAAAAAAAGAGAGATAGAGAGAGAACTTTCTTTAATCATTCTATTTTTTTTTATATATTTTTCCTTCACTTTCCAGATTAACGCCGAGGACTCGAAGGAAGGAAGGAAGGAAGGAAGGAAGGAAGGAAGGAAGGAAGGAAGGAAGGAAGGAAGGAAGGAAGGCAGGAAGGAAGGAGGAAGGAAGGAAGGAAGGCAGGAAGGCAGGAAGGCAGGACAGGAAGGCAGGAAGGCAGGAAGGAAGGCAGGAAGGCAGGAAGGCAGGAAGGCAGGAAGGAAGGCAGGAAGGCAGGAAGGAAGGAAGGAAGGAAGGAAGGCAGGAAGGCAGGAAGGAAGGAAGGAAGGAAGGAAGGAAGGAAGGAAGGAAGGAAGGAAGGCAGGAAGGCAAGAAGGCAAGTAAGGCAAGAAGGAAAGGAAGTAAAGGAAGGAAACAAACTTTATAAACAAAATGAAGAATCTTATATAATAAATAAACACCCTTTGGTACTTACTCAAGGATAAACAAAAACAAACAAAACAAAACAAAAAAAAAACACACAACAAAAAAAAGAAGACATGTTTACACTTAAGATTATTCCATCACGCTGAAAGCACCTCATTTTTTTAGGAGGGAAGGGGGGGAGAGAGAGAGAGAGAGAGAGAGAGAGAGAGAGAGAGAGAGAGAGAGAGAGAGAGAGAGAGAGAGAGAGAGAGAGAATGCAGCTGGTCACTTGAACAAGCATCAAGACTTCATCAAACAGCTGCCTCTGACAATATGCAAATGTTCTCTACTTGTATAAACAAATGAAGGGCTGACTCTCTCACTCTCTCTCTCTCTCTCTCTCTCTCTCTCTCTCTCTCTCTCTCTCTCTCTCTCTCTCTCTCTCTCTCTCTCTCTCTCTCTCTCTCTCTCTCTTTGTTATTGTTATTATTATTATTATTAATGAAGTTATGCCTAAAAATATCTGAAACCTTCATTTGTTTCTACGTTTTCTCTCAGGAAATGCAAAGTAGTTTCATTTCAGTCCTCTTCCTCCTCCTCTCCTCCTCCTCCTCCTCCTCTCCTTCCTCCTCTCCTCCTCCTACGGTTTTTCTGTCTTCTTGTCCTCTCCTTTTTCTCTCTCGTATTCTCTTTCCCATTTACTTTAATTCATTCGGTTTTTCAGTTTCAGAAGAAGAGGAAAAAGAAGAGGAAGAGGAAGAGGAGGAAGAAGAGGAAGAGTAGGAAGAAGAGGAAGAAGAGTTGTTCTTTTATCATTTATTTTTAGCAACAAATTCTCAGGAGTCAAAAATTAACTTCAATTCTCATCTTTATCAATATTTTCTTTGTCTCTTTTCATATTAATGGAAGAAAATAAAGAAAATATTGTTGAAAGAGAGAGAGAGAGAGAGAGAGAGAGAGAGAGAGAGAGAGAGAGAGAGAGAGAGAGAAAGAGAGAGAGGCAAACTAACTCTTGCTACATTGACAGTAACAAGACAGGGGTAACGAGCAGGTAGGAGGAGGAGGAGGAGGAGGAGGAGGAGGAGGAGGAGGAAGGAGGAGTAGGAGGAGGAGGAGGAGGAGGAGGAGGAGGAGGCCGTGACACCTGTCTTTCCATCTTGCCATCAGGTGTCATGAGGAAGTGACACAGTGCCAATAATAATAATAATAATAATAATAATAATAATAACAATAAGTATTAGTATTAGTAACAATAATAATACAAGTCCTAAATTTACTATCAAAACAAGAATAATTTTACTATTACTACTACTACTTTTACTACTACTACTATTTTTACTACTACTACCACTAACAATCAAGTAACTAAAGCACACCTGACCTCATCACCATTACATCAACACACTCCATTACTATCACACACACACACACGAACACACACACACACACACACAGACACACATTACCTCCCAAAACAACTACCAAATACACATTATAACCATATCACTCCTTATATAACTACAACTAACACACTAACATTTCTAGGATACCCTGAAATAAGCGTCTATTTCACCTAATAATCGTAATGTTTCTACTCTTGCTGTTACCGGAGCCTAATGCTGTTGCCTAACGCTGTCTATAAATGTCCCGCTGTGTATGGTGGTGGACGAGCGTTGGACTCTCTTAACTGGCAGAGCGCGCGACGGTAAAACAGGGATGACCGGTGCTGGAAGGGTCAGGACAATTGTTGGCATATAAAAGTGTGGGGAGAGTAAAAAGAAAAATATATAAAAGGGAAGAAAAGAAAAAAGGTTGGAAATTATAGGTTAGGAAAGGAAGAATTATGTCTGTGTGTGTGTGTGTGTGTGTGTGGTTGGGAAATGAAAATAAAAGGAAGGAAAAAGATAATATAGCATTCAAAGTGGGAAAATAAATCGAAAAATAACAGTAACACCAATAAACTCGTAACAAAACAGCAGAAACAAGCAAAAAACACCTCAAAAAACAACATCAACACCAGAAGCAGTAAAATTAATGGTACCACTGACAGAAAACCCTTCACGCCCACCGCACCTATTCACGCCCATGGGTGGAGGAGGCAGTGATGAAAGCGTAGGTGGGTGGGGGAGGTGTGGGCGGCGATAAGGCAAACTGGAGTCCACTGTGGGCGTCGTGGCACCAATTTAGGAGGTGACGGAGCGGTGGTGGGAAGTCCAGTCACGTGTGGGCGCCGGGGAAGGACCAGCAGGCGACCAACTTATTTACTGAAGACGAATACGAAAGAACTGGTGGTGGTGGTGGTGGTGGTGGTGGTGGTGGTGGTGGTGGTGGTGGTGGTGGTGGTGGTGGTGGTGCAGAAATGTGTGTTTACGTTGCAGGAATACATACTAGAGTAGTGGTGGTGGTGGTGGTGGCGGTTGTGTTAGTATTTAGCGATGACGTAGACATATATAAGGTTACTGTACTCGAAATTATACAGTTTTACCTTGCTATTAGAGAGGATTAGAACACTTACATTGACACTAACACATACATACAAACGGGAGAAATTCGAGGCGTTACTAAAAACATCTAAAAAACCTGAGCTACTAACGGGTGAAGGCAGACGATAGAATTCATCAAAACAAAAGTGGACACATGTTGTCAAGATGGCCTCAGAGGCTCCTAAATATTTAAATCACTTAACCTGCTCAAGCATCTCACCATTCAAAGCCACATTCATTCTCCTCCCATCCACGAGCCTTGAACATTTCATCACTTTACTCTTACTCAAATTTACTCACAGTTTCCTTCGTTCACGTACTTTTCCAAATTCTCCTACTAGTTGTCTGAATCAGCCACCAGTGCAGTATCATCCGCAAATAATAACCGATTCACATTCCATTCTGTACCGTGCACATTTACCATACATAAACCTGTACCTAACATTCCTGCATTCACCTCCCTTACAACACCATCCATGTACAAATTAAACAACCATGGAGACATCACACACCCTTGCCGCAGTCCTACTCTAACAGATAATTAACGAAGTAATTACCTAAACGGGTTAGTTTCCTTACAAAAAATTTCCAAACTTACTGAGAAAGAAATGAATAATAACAATAATATAGAGTGATGGTCATTAAAATAACTTATTGGATTTATCAAAGTAATTTATTTTATCCTTTACATCTTTGATAAACCAAAAATATATATAGGTATTTGTCTAATATACACCTGCAAGATCAGTTTCAATAGGAAAATAAAAAAAGGAATCATAACATTTTTTTTAATTTATATTACACAAAAGAGATGGATAGATATTGTGAATTAAAACACAGAGAAGAGGACAGAGTGGTATGAATGTGTGTGTTTTGTATTGGCTGATGGGACAATTATGGACACCAGGTTGTGGCTCATCCTCAACTGACAGGACAGTGACCGGTAGGATTCTCCTGAAAAATATAAATAAATAAATAAATAAAGATTAGGATCCTTATTTAATTGGTTTATTTAAAAGAAGGATAAGAAATTTACAGCCTGAGTTTACAAAAAAAAAAAATAGGGGTTAAGACAACCAGATATTTATTAAAATTAGAATCTATCTCATAGGGGCAATTCTTATCTTTCTCATAGATTTCATGTCATTCTATGTTTTTTTAACCTCATATAATATTTTTAGAATTTCTTACCTGTTGCTAAATAGCGAAGTGGCAGACCGGGACGTTCAGCGGCAGTCACAGCTTGAAGGTAGATTGATCCTCCTGTCTCAGCTCTCTCAGCAGTCGAAAGGCTACACTTTCCTCTATTTTCATCAAGAGCCACTGACGACTCCATAGCCTCTTCTTTTTTTCTCTCTTCAAGTTCCTGCATCTTTTTCAAGAATATCAGACGAGCATGATCGTCTCCTCGAAATTAGCCCAAACCAGCAATTTGAAGCCGTGTTTTCGCCCACCAAGTGCAGCCGGCTGGACAATTGCCGAAAAAAACGCTCGTGTGACCGCGCCTTAATACAACATTACGGGGCGTACCTTAAGTGTTGCATCCTGTGTGTTGGGGTCCCACGTAGGTGTTTGGGGGACACATGGCGAGGGGGACCCAAGGGGGAGTCTGGACACCTTACTTGCAATAGTTCCCCGCGTGTCTCCCTGCCTGTGTCCCCCTATCCTTGAGGCTGATGATGACGATGATTCACACAACCTGAAATACATATACATAATTAGCAACATAATCATTAACACTAGCATGAGTTAGTGTAAAGGAACAGTTCCCTTTAGTGTATTTTATAGTTAAACATTATATTCCTGCTGGTGAAATAAGGTAGATAGGACCCTAACATAACCCTAACCTAACCTAACCTAACCTAACCTAACCTAACCTAACCTAATTTAACCTAATCTAACCTAATCCATTTGCCTTTAATCCATTTCCTATTGATGTCCTCAGGAGTGGAATTCGTCTCAGGAGGAGGAGGAGGAGGAGGAGGAGGAGGAGGAGGAGGAAAAAGAAGAAAATAAGAGATGATGGAGGAGGAGAAGAAGGGAAAAAAGTAGCAGGAGGTATACAGGAAGAAAACTTTTACTGAACTCTCTTTAAACTCAATTTTTTCTTCTCTCTCTCTCTCTTTCTGAGTTTCTCTCTCTCTATATATTTCTCGTTTCTACAAGGGAAAGAGACGTAAGGGAAACATAGGAAGATGGAGGAAGGAAGGAAGGAAGGAAGGAAGGAAGGATGAGAGAAAAGGAAGAGAGAAAGAGGAGATAGGAATAGAAAGGAGACTGGAGAGAAAGAAATAAATGAATGTAGGAATGAAAAAGAAATTGGAAAGGAGAAAAGAGAGAAAAAAAAGAGAAAGAGAAAGAGAGAGAGCCAACCCAATCAAGATAGAGAGCCGATGGGGTAGAGAGAGAACATTCCTTTCTTATATTCAAGGAACTGAGACTAATGGGGTGTGAGGAGAATAAGAGAACAGCTCCTCCTCCTCCTCCTCCTCCTCCTCCTCCTCCTCCTCCTCTTCTTTATTGTAGGGTTACTTTTGTACTCTTTCTTCTAGTTCAATTTTTTTTATCATATTTTTTCTTCATCTTTTCTCTTTCTCTCTTTTATTTTTTTTTTGAGGACAAAAAACTGTAAAATGACAACGTAAATTTAACTGACAACTACAAATCAATAAGGAGGAGGAGGAGGAGGAGGAGGAGGAGGAGGAGGAGGAGGAGGAGGAGGAGGAGGAGGAGGAGGAGATTAAGAAGGTGGCGGAGGTAGGATCGTTTAATCAGCGGTGACAACAAGGACTTGGATCCCGTGGCAAGAGGATCAGAGATTCTTGGTAAAAATAAGTTTCTTAGGTTTAGATTATACCCACGAAATCCTTTTTTCCTCTCCCTTTTCCTTCTCCTTCTCCTCCTCCTCTTCCTCCTCCTCTTCCTCCTCCTCTTCCTCCTCCTCCCACTCCTTACTTTGCCTTCACCTTGTTTTCTTGTAAGGAAATTCTCAAACTCTTGTTAAAGTCTCTCTCTCTCTTTCTTTCTCTCTCTGGCATTCTATTACTCTCTCTATCTCTCTCTCTCTCTCTCTCTCTCTCTCTCTCTCTCTCTCTCTCTCTCTCTCTCTCTCTCTCTCTCTCTCTCTCTCTCTCTCTCTCTCTCTCTCTCTCTCTCTCTCTCTCTCTCTCTCTCTCTCTCTCTCTCTCTCTCCTGTTCCTCCGTTTCCTATTTTTGCAACATAAGTTTACGTAAAAATTATTATACAGCAAGAAAAATTCACAACATCAATGGACGAAGCAGTGAATGGAATTATAGTGATTTTCAACCTTAACTAAAACATAATAATCAGATTGAAGCATTGAAGAGTCTTAATATACTTATGTAACTTCTCTCCACAAATTCTCTTTTTATAAATTATAACAAATATCAAACATAAGAAAATACAAAAAATAAAATTAAAATTCTATCATAATCTCACAACGAAATAAAAAATAATAGTAATAGTCACACGTTTAACTAAATTCATAAATAAAAATCGAGAGAAAGAAAATAGTAGTAGTAGTAGTAGTAGTAGTAATAGTAGTAGTAGTAGTAGTAGTAGTAGTAGTAGTAGTAGTAGTAGTAGTAGTAGTAGTATAGTAGTAGTAGTAGTAGTAGCAGTAGTAGTAGTAGTAGTAGTAGTAGTAGTAGTAGTAGCAGCGGTAGTAACCTTTCAAGAGTGGCAGTCGATGCTGAATCTGGTCTCTGGTCTGACCTAACATTTAAGATCTTCAATTATTTCCACGACATTTTCTGGCCAGTTCCTCTCCTCTCCTTCCTTCCATTTCTTGTGTACATTTTGAAGGGTATAAATGACGTGTACTCTACCTCCTCCTCCTTCTCTTCCTTCTCCTCTTACTCCTATCTTTACCCTTTACCTCCTTCTCCTTCTCCTCCTCCTCCTCCTCCTCCTTCTCGTATCTTTTCATCCTCTCCTCACCTCTTCTTCCTTCCAACCTTACAAATTTTTCTTTCTAATTCACATAACTTGTCGCTTCTCATTTTTCTCTCGTGTTTCTGCTTATAATTTATTCTCTCTCTCCTCTCCTCTCCTCTTTCTCTCCTCTCCTCTCCTCTTCTCTCCTCTCCTCCTCCTCCTTCTCTCCTCCTCCTGCTCCTTGTACTGTAAGTGACTGGTGGAGGAGTGAATGAGAACTGATGGAGAGAGACTGTTACCGATACCAAGGTGGCGGAGAGCATTCATAAAGGTGTCTGGAGGAGGAGGAGGAGGAGGAGGAGGAGGAGGAGGAGGAGGAGGAGGAGGAGGAGGAGGAGGAGGAGGAGGAGGAGGAGGAGGAGGAAGAGATGATGATGATGAAAGGAGAGAGTTAAGAGAGGAGAGAATAATGTTAGCAGTTGTTGTAGTAGTAGTAGTAGTAGTAGTAGTAGTAGTAGTAGTAGTAGTAGTAGTAGTAGTAGTAGTATCATCACTACAATAAACACACAACACATATACAAAAAAATATAAATAAATAAATAAAAGAATGAGTTTTCCTTTTTTTTTTCCCCCGCTCACACAAATCACGGAATCGATTTGCATTCATAGTTCGCACAATGATAATAAATTTGATAACACCACCAACGAAACTTGAATTAATAACAACAACAATAACAACAATAAAAAAATAAATAAAAAAATAACCTGAAACACCATTAATTCTCGCTCAGTTCGCAGTTAGTTTGGACAATAATAAATAATAATTGACTTGGTATATTTTCACCTCAGTAACTATACGAGTGAGCTGATCATAACGTCGAGCTTACAATCAATAAATTAAAATCATTTACATAATTTTCAATAGTATGGATGCGTGTCTAAAGCGGAAAAACTAATAACAAGGTGATTCTAACATTTATAAAACTCTTCTTCTACTTATCATTCTTTTTTCTTATTTATTTATTTATTTATTTGTTTTTTTATATGAAAATAGAGGTTTGTATACTGGGGAACAAGATTACGTTAACTAAACTAACCTAACCTAACCTAACCTAACCTAACCTAACCTAACCTAACCTAACCTAACCTAACCTAATTAAACTATGATAGAAAAACACTTAGAGAATAAATGTAATTATCACTGCAGGTAAATAAATATATATACAAATTACTATCCTAACACGAACATTTCTATCATTCAAAGATCCTAATTACCTTAACTACTTAATGAACATCAGGTAACCTTCAGAAGACTTAATAACAAACATTAAAATAAAAAAAATAAAACAAAAAATAGAATACAAAAATGTGTAGGAGTATAATCATTACATTTTCTTTTTCTTTTCTCATTTCGTGATTTTTCTTATTTTCTCTTATTCGCTGTATGAAAAGATGGATGGGAAATGAAGGATCTACGAAGACAGGTGTATTAAGGAGACTAATTAGGATAATTAGAAATCTAGACAGGTGTCACACTGATTAAGATGGAATAATAATTAGTCTTGGAAAAAACAGATGATGAGAAAAGAAGAAAAAAGGTGATCTCTCTCTCTCTCTCTTTAGGTTATTACACACACACACACACGCACACACGCACACGCACACGCCACATATACACACACATCATAATAAGTTCAACATTATCTTTCCTCCAATGTACATATCTTACTCCTCCTTCTCCTTCTCCTTCTCCTTCTCCTCCTCCTCCTCCTCCTCCTCCTCCTCCTCCTCCTCCTCCTCCTCCTCCTCCTCTTCCTCCTCCTCCTCCTCCCTAATCTTTAATGCAAGAGAATTTCACAAGGACAGTCATGTGTATAAATCACATAACATGAATGAGTAGTAGTAGTAGTAGTAGTAGTAGTAGTAGTAGTAGTAGTAGTAGTATAGTAGTAGTAGTAGTAGTAGTAGTAGTAGTAGTAGTAGTAGTAGTAGTAGTAGTAGTAGTAGTAGTAGTAGTAGTAGTAGTAGTAGTAGTAGTAGTAGTAGTAGTAGTAGTAGTAGTAGTAGTAGTATAGTAGTAGTAGTAGTAGTAGTAGTAGTAGTAGTAGTAGTAGTAGTAGTAGTAGTAGTAGTAGTAGTAGTAGTAGTAGTAGTAGTATAGTAGTAGTAGTAGTAGTAGTAGTAGTAGTAGTAGTAGTAGTAGTAGTAGTAGTAGTAGTAGTAGTAGTAGTAGTAGTAGTAGTAGTAGTAGTAGTAGTAGTAGTAGTAGTAGTAGTAGTTAGTAGTAGTAGTAGTAGTAGTAGTAGTAGTAGTAGTAGTTAGTAGTAGTAGTAGTAGTAGTAGTAGTAGTAGTAGTAGTAGTAGTAGTAGGTAGTAGTAGTAGTAAGTAGTAGTAGTAGTAGTAGTAGTAGTAGTAGTAGTAGTAGTAGTAGTAGTAGTAGTAGTAGTAGTAGTAGTAGTAGTAGTAGTAGTAGTAGTAGTAGTAGTAGTAGTAGTAGTAGTAGTAGTAGTAGTAGTAGTAGTAGTAGTAGTAGTAGTAGTAGTAGTAGTAGTAGTAGTAGTAGTAGTAGTAATAATAGTAGAAAAAATTCCATATAAAAACTACCTACATCAATTCTAAGTAAATTAAACTATTTCACCTCATTTTCCTTCCCAAACTCACACAATTTACCTGTAATGAGACCACGGACAGGTAACACAGGTAAGCAATTAACACAACAGACAAACATAATTATTCCCTATTAAATAAAAAACAAAAATAATCGATACATAAAAATTAACACTAACAGCAAAAAATATCTTTACCTCCCACTCTCTCTTTCTCTCTCCCTTTTGTTCCTCTTTCTCTCCCTCTTCTATTCTTACAATTATTCCTCGTTTCCCCTTCTTCCCTCTCATTCATCCTTGCTCCTCCCTCCCTCTGATGGCAACCCAGACCTAGAAAATTACTAAGAATTATACAATTATATAGATTTCTTAGCGGGAGGGTCAGTGGGGTGCGTTGGGGTGTGTTTGTGTGCGTTCTGTGCGTGCAAGGTACCGCTGTTCACTTCCCTGGCTCTGTGTGTGTGTGTGTGTGTGTGTGTGTGTGTGTGTGTGTGTGTGTGTGTGTGTGTGTGTGTGTGTGTGTGGTGTGTGTGTGTGTGGTGTGTGTGTGTGTGTGTGTGTGTGTGTGTGTGTGTGTGTGTGTGTGTGTGTGTGTGTGTGTGTGTGTGTGTGTGTGTGTGTGTGTGTGTGTGTGTGTGTGTGTGTGTGTGTGTGTTTCAAGTATTCTTTATGAGGTTATTATATAGATATTCACTTTTATGTTCAAATTTATATATATAAAAAAAAATATTGATGTTATCTATTCCTTTATCTATTTGAAATTTTGAATAGATAGTCTATAGTGTGTTTATTTATTTATTTATCTTATCTATCTATTCAAAAGTTTATTTATATATCTATCTAACAAATGATTCATAAATATATCTATATACTATATATAATCATAATCTACATATATTTCCACGGCCCTATTTCATAAGATTTGCAATAATAATAATAATAATAATAATAATAATAATAATAATACAACCATAATAATGACAATAATGATTTCTCTCTTTCATAAAAAAAAATATATTAATTAAGAGATATGGAGAGAAAAAGAGGAGGGAGAGAAGGAGGGAAAGGAGGAAAGGAGGGAGGGAAAAGGAGGAAAATCTATGGGCAATATGGATAGAAAGTTAGAAGGAAGGAAAGGAGGAGGAAAGGAGGTAAAGGAGGGAGGGAAGAGGAGGAAAATGAATTGGTCCATTGGTGGTGATAAGGACAGAGAATTTATAGTCAGTTGGTGATACTAGAAACGACCCCGAGCATGCAAGGGTGTGTGTGTGTGTGTGTGTGTGTGTGTGTGTGTGTGTGTGTGTGTGTGTGTGTGTGTGTGTGTGTGTGTGTGTGTGTGTGTGTTAAGAGTAAGTAAGAACAAAGAAAGAAAAGCACAAATTGAGTTACTGACCTACACACACACACACACACACACACACACACACACACACACACACACACACACACACACACACACACACACACACACACACACACACATACACACATACACACTGAAAGAATGACATAAGAAGCAATAGTCTGTCTCTCTCTCTCTCTCTCTCTCTCTCTCTCTCTCTCTCTCTCTCTCTCTCTCTCTCTCTCTCTCTCTCTCTCTCAAACACATACACATATACATCTCCCCAATGATTATATTACCTTCTCTTCCCCTCTCTTCCCTCTCCCTTCCTTCCCTCCCTCTCCCATCCCTCTCCCATCCCTCTCCCACACCACTACACAACATTTCACCATTAACAAGATCCCACAGACCCCTCTCTTCCCGCCTCCCTCTCATCCCTCTCCTCCCTTCCCCTCTCCCTTTCCCTCTCCTCTCTCATACAAACTTCTCCCCTCTCTTCCCTTTCACCAAAATGAAGATATTATGGATCTAGAAAATCACCAGCTATTTCTAAGCGAGAGAGAGAGAGAGAGAGAGAGAGAGAGAGAGAGAGAGAGAGAGAGAGAGAGAGAGAGAGAGAGAGAGAGAGAGAGAGACGATGACATAAACCATTTAATAAAGTTAATTTTACTACTACTACCACTACTAATAATAATGATAGTAATAAAAATAATGATGAATATAGTGATAATAATAATAATTTTAAGTCACATCAAATCAGACTTAATTAAATATTCAGATGAAAAGGTGTTCCTCATAAAAATAGAAACCATACTAGTGCCTTTCTCTCCCTTCTCTCCCTTCCTTCTCTCCTTCCCTCCTACCTTCCCACCCTCCCTCCCTCCCTCATCCCCACATATATTCTCTTCTTATCTCTCCCTTTCCTTTCCTGTCTTCTTCCCCTTTCCTCCCTTCCATTTTCCTCCAATTGTACCTATCTTCCTCCTCCTCCTCCTCCTCCTCCTCCTCCTCCTCCTCCTCCTCTTCTTCTTCTTTAATCCACCTTTTTCCCTTTTATATTATTCTCATACTGATTCTCTTCTTATTTTTACTTCCGAGAGAGAGAGAGAGAGAGAGAGAGAGAGAGAGAGAGAAAACATATGTATATTTTATCTTCTCTCCATTTTTTTCCCCTCTCCCCCTCCCCCAAACATTTTTTCCCTCCCCCCCCCCTTAACATGGAGTCTTAGGGGCGTCAAGGGAGAGATGGAGAGAAGAGAGAGGAGGTAACGAGGTGAGATATTGAGGGGAGGAGGAAAGAGGAGGAAAGAGGAGGAAAGAGGAACAAGAGGAGAGAGGGAGAGGTGAGGACAAGATAATGTAGATTGTGGAAGAAGATTTTGGAAACATGAAAAATAAGGAAAAAAATAATGAAAATGAGTGAAAGTGAGTGAAAATGAGTGTGAAAGTGAGTGAAAATGAGTGTGAAAGTGAGTGAAAGTGAGTGAAAATGAGTGTGAAAGTGAGTGAAAATGAGTGAAAGTGAAAATATACGTAAGAAAATGAAAAAAGTAACTAAATAAATAAAAGAAAGCAAGAGAAAGTGATGATAATAATAATAAATAATAATAATAATAACTAACACCTTATCTCTCTCTCTCTCTCTCTCTCTCTCTCTCTCTCTCTCTCTCTCTCTCTCTCTCTCTCTCTCTCTCTCTCTCTCTCTCTCTCTCTCTCATCCAATCCTCCACACCCCATTTGGTTCGTTGCTATCAACTTCCTTCCTTTGATCTCTTCCTCCCCTTCACTCTCTTCCCTTCATCTCTTCCCTCCATTCCCTTTTTTTTCTTTCTCTCTCTATTCCTCCTCCACCACCACCACCAAAATCAACCAGCTATTAATACAAAAAGTCATATATATATTTTCTTTCACATCTCTCTCTCTCTCTCTCTCTCTCTCTCTCTCTCTCTCTCTCTCTCTCTCTCTCTCTCTCTCTCTCTCTCTCTCTCTCTCTCTCTTTTGTATACGACAACTCTTAAAACTAGTCTCGAAATCTTTCCAAATTGGTGAAAAGGTGAATGAGTCTCGTCTCTTTATGCTTGAGGCTCCTTGCTAACCTAACAAGGACTAGGAGGAACTAAAGAGTGACTGAAAGGAAGGAAGGAAGGCAAGAAGGCAAGATGTGTATTACCAAGAATGTGCAAACCTAACCTTATCTAATCTAATCTAAGGGAAGGGGGGAAGGGGGGAAGGGAAGGGGGAGTATCTGGTAACCTCAATCACCTTTTACTTGAACCATTTATATTTTCCGTTCAAAGCAATATTATTAGAATTTTCCTCCTTTTCTCCTTTTCCTCCTCCTCTTGTTGTTTTATCTCCCCATCTCTCTTCCTCTGCTTCTATATCGGTCTTGTCTTCCCCTATTCTCCCTATTCCTCCTCCTCCTCCTCCTCCTCTTCTCCTCCTACAAACACCTCGTTCATCTGTCTCCTTATTCATTGTTTATCTTCTTTCTTTCCTTCTTCCTTCTTTCTTTCTTCTTCTCCTTCTTCCTACATGCCTATTATTATGATTTTCCGTCTTCCTATCTTCTTTCTTCCTCCTCTTTCCTCTTCCTCCTCCTTCTTCTTCCTCGTTCATCACATCTTATCACTTTTTGTATCCTATCTCCTCCTCCTCCTCCTCCTCCTCCTCCTCCTCCTCCCCCCCATCCTATAATATAATTCTCCTATTTTTTCCTTTCTTCCTTCCCTTTTTCTCTCCCCTTCCTCATTTTATCAATTTTCTCTCTTATTTTCTCTTCCATCTCCTCTACGTTATCTTTCCTCACTTTATTACCGTTCTATTTCCCGTAAATTGCTCCTCTTATCCTCTTCCTCCCTCCTCCTCCTCCTCCTCCTCCTCCTCCTTCCTTCCTTCCTCCTCCTCCTCCTCCTATAAGCCACCAATGAAACCGACAATAACACGCTAATGATTTACTAATGAAGCACAAATGACTCCTTATTGAACGGCAAATCACTCCGAACGAACCATTAATAAACCGTTGAGGCCAAACGAACAATTGTTACATAAGACAACTGTAGAATTATATCTCATTTTTAGTATTTATTCATCATTACTATTCTCTAACTACTACTACAAATACTACTACTACTACTACTACTCTTATGGGATAGAGCTCGTCATTCTGAACATGTCAAACCATTTATAACTGATAATATTCACATTTTTACTCCTCCTCCTCCTCCTCCTCCTCGCACTCGCTTCCCAGACCGCACGTTGTTAAGTCGAGCTGCTCCTGTCCTCTCCCGCACCCAGCCACACACGGTAAAGAACTCCTCCGTAGTGTGTACCTGTAGGTGCCTCAAGGACACACTCTGCTCCTTGCCCGTATATACCAGAGTCTCACCTGACGCTGAACCCTGAAGGAGTGTTTCGTAGGGTACGTGAAGCCCTTAGAGTGGCTGGTTACACACGCACACGCACACGCACACGCACACACACACACACACCTGTACACACCTGACACCTGGCCAATCAAGAATAGCAACACCTTTTCCTTGCTGAACATTGAAGGGCATTTACTGAAACACACGCACACGCACACGCACACGCACACAGACACACACACAGACATACCTCTACAGGCACGCAAAACACTCGTTAGAATTGTTACTGTTTTGTATTCAGTGAACGACCTTTGAAACTACGTATTACTATTAAACGAGCTCCTCCTCCTCCTCCTCCTCCTCCTCCTCCTCCTCCTCCTCCTCCTCCTCCTCCTCCTCCACCTCCTCCACCTCCTCCTCCACCTCCTCCTTCTCCTCCTCTACCACCTCCACCTCCTCCTTCTCCTTTTGGGTTGGGAGTATAAACTTAGAATTGTATTAAATGGAATCGATAATATATATCCATGCGTTACATATTTATTAACATTCTAAAGCTTTTTCTCTCTTTTTCTTTTGATCTACATTATGTATAATATTAATTTGTAGTTCAATAAATGATACTCATAATAATAATCTTCTTCTTCTTCTGTGACCGCTAGCAGCCGACCCACATTTCACAACGTAATAATAATTCTTCGTTTTAAACCTTCCCTGTTCCTCTCTAAGTCTATGTGAGGGAAGGAGGAGCAGTAAAACGTTATTCCGCATCATTAACAGTGGAAGGATATAAAGAAAACATTACCTATTAAGCGTAAATAACCTAATATAATGATATGAATAGGTTTCAGCAGGTAGACTCAGGTGGCGGCCGTGGCTGGACTGCTGGGTCACGTATATACTA
>JAPQNM010000036.1:4236868-4244368 GCA_029783475.1 Metacarcinus magister
GCTACAGAGGCGTTTGAAGTGAGGGAATCCAAGAGTAACTGGGGAGGTGTTGTATAGAGGAGACTCCCTTTAAAATATTTAGGATTTATCTACGTTTTCTGTGGCGGTGTCATTGATGGTTTAGTTTAGATGTGTTCTTACTTTCTCTCTCTCTCTTTCTTTCTCTCTCTCTCTCTCTCTCTCTCTCTCTCTCTCTCTCTCTCTCTCTCTCTCTCTCTCTCTCTCTCTCTCTCGTGAGATAACGGGCAGAACTGCAAACGAGGGGATTAAGGAAGGGAAGGAAGAAAGGGGAGATAGGAGGGAAGAAAGGAAGGAAGGAAGGAAGGAAGGAAGGAAGGAAGGAAGGAAGGAAGGGAATAAGAGATAACATAAGAGGAGGTGCTTAAGTTGGCGTATTGGAAGAGGGAGGAAAGTTGGATAAAGGAAGGAAGTAAGGAAAGAAGGAAGGAAGGAAGGAAGGAAGGAAGGAAGAGGAGATGAGAAAGGAGGGAAGAAGGAGAATATGGAGATGTGATTGTGTTAGTATGAATATATTATTTAGAGCAAGGAAGAAAGTTTATAAAAAGATGCATTCTCATATTTTTTGTCTCTCTAAAATAAATAAAACTGAGAGAGAGAGAGAAAAAAAAAATAAAAGAAGAGAGAGAGAAAGATCTACCTCCTCCTTCTCCTCTTACCTCCTCTTCTTCTTCCTACCATCCTCTTCTCTCCATCCTACCTCCTTTCCTTCATAATTCTTCACCTTACCTCCTCCTCCTCCTCCTCCTCCTCCTCCTCAGGTAACTAGATCCTGACTCGAGGCTGCGTGGGAGGTACTTTTCAGGTGTATTATTGACCTCATGTTACCTGGAGATTCGACCTTCCACGTGCAATCAGAGTATCAGGTGAGGAGGAGGAGGAGGAGGAGGAGGAGGAGGAAGAACACATAAGAACACATAGGAAGAACAAACAGCAATAGACCTGCTCCTTGTAACAGTAAGTAGTTGAATTCAAGCTATTTACCTTAATATAAAGAGGAGGAGGAGGAGGAGGAGGAGGAGGATTGGTTAGGATAGGAATGAGAAGAGGAATAAGAGAAGGAATGGAGAGGAATGAAAAGATAGTCTATTTTTTTTGTTCTCTCTCTCTCTCTCTCTCTCTCTCTCTCTCTCTCTCTCTCTCTCTCTCTCTCTCTCTCTCTCTCTCTCTCTCTCTCTCTCTCTCTCTCTTTCTCTCTCTCTCCTTGTCAGACTATTAATCAACTTCAACACCAAATTGCCTCTTCTCCCACAACACCTCCTCCTCCTCCTCCTCTCCTCCTCCTCCTCTTCTTCTTTCGTGCTGATTTAACCTCCTCCTCCTGCTCTCCTCCTTCCCCTCCTCCTCCTCCTCCTCCTCCTCCTTTATCAGCCAGTTACCTCTACTAATGCTGCTAATGATGCGTATGTCTGTCAAGGAGGAGGAGGAGGAGGAGGAGGAGGAGGAGAAACTATGGAAGTACTGAAGTTTGTAATTATCTGATAAGGACTTGAATCTCTTCCTTCCTTCCTTCCTTCCTTTCTTCCTTCCTTCCTTTCTTCCTTCCTTTCTTTCCTTTCCTCTCTTCTTCTTCATTCGTCGCTTCCTTTCCCATGATGTGGAAAGGAAGAGAAGAAGAAGAAGAAGAAGAAGGAGGAGAAGGAGAAGGAGGAGGAGGAGGAGGGAGGGAGGGAAGGATGAAAGGTTGGTGTACGTATGTATGTATGTATGTATTGTGTGTGTACGAGAGAGAGTCTAATATATTTTTTCTTTCTAAACATTACATCTCTTTCAAGCATCTGCGTTTTATTCTTCAAAGTTAGGCAAGTGACCCCTAAAAAAAAAAAAAAGAAGAGAAAAAGGGAAGCGGGAGGTTGAAAGAAAACGGAATCCAGTGATGTTCTCTATATATATATATATGACGGAACATAATGGTCGGTAACTTAGCTAAGGTTGTTATGTGCTTAAGGCAAGATCAAACGTGTGTGTGTGTGTGTGTGTGTGTGTGTGTGTGTGTGTGTGTGTGTGTGTAGTCGGAAATGTGAAAGGGATTTGGAAAGGGAGGGAGAAAAAAAAATCCTCTTTATCCAATTAAGGATTAGGCACTAGTAAACACACACACACACACACACACACACACACACACACACACACACACACACACACACACACACACACACACACACACACACACACATTTATGAAGTAGAAATACGAGAACTAGAATGAAGGACAGATGGAGGAGGAGGAAGAGGAGGAGGAGGAGGAGGAGGAGGAGGAGGAGGTATAATTAAGGTGGTGGTTGCCTCCTTCACCCCGTCAACGCCATCTGACGGAGGAAACTTCCACCTCTCTCTCTCTCTCTCTCTCTCTCTCTCTCTCTCTCTCTCTCTCTCTCTCTCTCTCTCTCTCTCGTCACCTTCCCATTCCAAACAGTGCATAAAATATAATAAGAAAAAGGAAGAGAGATAGAAAGAGAATGAGAAAGTGAGAGAAAAAAAAAGAGAGAGAGAGAAAGTGAGCGAGGCAAGAAACAAAATCGCATCAAATCGCTGTTGGGGAAAGGAAGAAAAAATATAATACTACACGGAGACGAGAGAGAGAGAGAGAGAGAGAGAGAGAGAGAGAGAGAGAGAGAGAGAGAGAGAGAGAGAGGAGGGGGTGTGTAAATCTTCCCTGAAATATACACTTGAGCAAACCAAAGTAACTGAACAAGTCAAGATTTTTGATACAGACTTGTGATTCTCAGCTTAGAGGAGAAGGAAGGAAGGAAGGAAGGAAGGAAGGAAGGAAGGAAGGAAAGAAGAAAAGAAGGAAGGAAGGAAAGAGCGACAGGATAAAACACACATGCATACATACATACATATACATACATATATATGCATACACGCATTTCGTTATTCATCTTTTTCTGGCGTAGGTCAAGGAATACATTTGAACTTCAGCTAAAAAAAACCACAACTTTTCGCTACCAACATAAAAAAAAATAATATAATTCAAAACAGTACATAATAATTACATATATTTTATCTACATACATATTCCTTACACTCTTCACACATAAATTATTTCACTGCAACTGTAAAATAAATAAAAAAAATAAAATAAATAAAATAAAGCCCAACGGTCTACCTTTTTTTTTTTTATAGTATACCTGGAAATAATGAAAAGAAAACGGGCATGAGGAGAGCTCTTAGAAAACGAGGAAGAAATGGTAACGAGGTGATAGGTAGGAAGGGAGGAGGAGGGGGGGAAGGGGGGGGTGAGGGAAGGGAGGAAGGAGGGAAGAAGGGAACGAGGGAACGAGGGAACGAGGGGAGGGGAGAGAGAGAGAGAGAGAGAGAGAGAGAGAGAGAGAGAGAGAGAGAGAGAGAGAGAGAGAGAGAGAGAGAGAGAGAGAGAGAGAGAGAGAGAGAGAGAGAGAGAGTAAAGAGGAAAGAGACGAATGAGTGAAGTTAAACACTTAATCCTATGAATAATTTCACATCAAATAGAAAAAATAAACCACTAGTAATAATAACAACAACAACAACACCAGCAATAACGACTTAACTACCTCTAACAAGCAGTTTAACCACCAGAGGGCCTAAGGCTACACTGCCCTTCCTTACCTTACCAAGAGGATATCAGTGTAGCAACGGAGGCGGCGGCAGTGACAAGGTAAGGAACAAAATCTCATAATTCGCCTTCCAGCTGTATTTCTAGCGTACAAAACTTGCATCCCCTTAAAGCCAAGTAAATTTTTAGCCATGGCCCCTCAATCTGCAGCGATCAAAGCCTAACATTTTCCCTGAAGCAACGGGCAAAGATGGAATTTTCACATAGCTGAAAATATTGGCTTGCTGCCCCCACGAAGCTGTGAGGGAAAGATGCAAGTCATGTCAGATATACCTTTCCTTCCAGCTCTCGTGTTTAGAGAATTTATGGTCTGGTCTGGCCAAGCAGTCATGGGTGAAAGGCTGACGACTCAACATTTGCCTCAGTTAACTGCAATAACCTGACATCTGTTACGTATACAAGGGAAGGAAAGGTGATAGGAGGAAAGAGAGGAAAAAGTATACGATGTTAAAATCAAAAAATTTCCTTGAACAAGTAATACACAACAGTAAATAATAATAATATTAATAATAATAATAACATATCTACATATTTTTCATTTAAACTCCTCACTTGATCCTTAGAAATACACATTCTTACATATTTTTTCTCTTTCACGTATGGAAGAGAACCGAGCCAGCACCATAAGGCTTGCTATTGGCAGCCAGCGATTGGAATCTGACGGAATCGGTCGCATCGTAAATGGTCTCTCCCTCCACGCCGCTGACTCGCTCTGTTTGTATATGTAAACGAAATGCGGGACAAACAGAATTCGCAAAGGTTACTGTAACGAGCAAAATTGTTATCCAAGGCTGGGGAAAGGATATGAGACAGCCGGAGTGCGGGAGAGAGTTGAACAGACGGGTTGTTATTATATTCTGATCCAAGTTTGCGACACCGATGTAATGTCTGCGCTGAAAACATAATAAAAAGTCATTAACAAGATAGATCAAACATATGAAACGTTATCAGTAAAGCAGAGGCGATGTGGGAGGTGTATATATATATTTTTTTTCTTATGAGTTAACTTTTGTAAATGGATAATACTTAATCAGTTTCCTTCCATCTGAGTTGAGCCCAAAGTTGTGATTAACCTAGTTGAGCCTCGTGCCCCGCCTGCCTTGGCCTAAATAACTGGATTACTCTTAAGCCAAATTCCTTTAAGGCAAACTGTGTTAATGGTATTCTTTTTTTTTAGTATATAAATATTTTTTTGTTTAAAACGTCGACTCTCTATGCTTGCGTCTTAAAGAAACTCGACTCCACTTAACTTAACCCGCCTATGTTTGCGCCTGTGTGTGTATGTGTGTGTGTGTGTGTGTGGTGAACGAGTTAGTTAGGATGTGAAACGTATAACTACTGAATAAAAGCTATGTTCTTTTTATATTTGCTAAACAATTTTGATGAGTAAGTTATCGTATATAAAGGATGAAAGTTAAATGTTATCAGTGTTGAATGTTACGATAAGGTTTGCGTTTAACAGTGAAATGGTATAGTTGGCCCTAGCTTTTATTTTAGAGAGAATGTAGTATCTAAGGGAAGGTCTTTGATATTTTAGTATATTACCTTGTGTTATCCTACTATATATATTATTATTATTGTATGGTAGTATATGTGGTGTTAGAGGTGGTGGTGGTGGTGGTGGTGGTGGTGTGGTGGTAGTATTTATTTAACACCTCTTTAGGTATATATAAAAAAAGAAAGAATAGCTAACATTTCTTGTAAATTAATATTCTTCGTTATATAGAAAACCCTAAAACATAAGAAATAGATGTGAAAATATCAAATATATTTCCTCTTCTTCTATACTTGTTAACCATTTTTCAGGTATTTATTAAGGTGAATAAAACACACACCTAATGCATCACAACTGTGCTAATACTTTATTGTTGTTTAAGTAATGTCGATTGTGTTTTATATATATTTATATCTAATATCAGTAAGCATCAGAGGACTATATATATATTTTCTTTTCTTTAATCTCGTTATGAATCGTGTTGTTTAAAACCTTAATTCGCTTTTCCATCGCAAGTTGTGAAAATATTACCTTCTTGAGACTGTATATAAGACAAATAACAGTTACATTTCCACTCTTCCCTCAAGTAACTTACAAACTACTTCAGACAAAAAAATAAAAAATTCTATCACTCTTTCCTTAGACAGTAATAATGACGACACACGTGTAACATTATTAAACAGAACACATTGATCAGTACTTAGGTTCAAGCAGCACCTCAGAGCACATCAGAAGTGTTCTATATCACTGTATCACTATAATTATGTGTTCTTTACTCACTGCACCTCACCATCACTTGCATTAGTACTCTTAGAAGGTGACAGCATCTTCACTGTAGCTATGCAATGTTCAAAAACTTATTATTCACCTTTTTCCTTGTCTTGAAACTCATCTTCAGTCACAAGTAGAATATCAGATAAACTATAACATCTTGGTCTTTTTATTTCAAGTTCACCAGTTATACATTAAAAATTATAGTCTCTTAGTACTTTTTTCACACGATTTACTGTCACAATAAACACACAATTATCATATCCTGTTTACCACATCATTTCACATGTATTGCAGTTGTGATTTTCTCTGCTGTGGGAAAATCAGGGCGGTGCTACGAGCCTTTGTCAGCCACACTGTTCATAATGCCTGTTGTAGATGGACTGATGGATTCTACTATAAGGGAGAGGCAGTCTAGGCTAGAGGTTGAGGCTGCTCCTTCTCCTCCTCCTCCCCTACGCCTCCACTTCCACCTTGATTGTGCCCTGTTGGAGAGAAAGAATGGGGTAAGATTTTATTGGTTTTTTTATTAGTAAGGTAGAATTGATGGTAAATATTGCGTATAGTGTGTTTAGTATTATTATTTGCGTTGTATTGTTGTTTTACGGTTAATATTAATGAATTTAGTGCTTTATTTTGGGGTTTGGTATATGTTATTTTTGTTGGTCTTGTTTTGGTTTGTGTTTTGGGGTAAAAAATAAAAGGTTTAGGGAACGAGATGAGAAAGAAATTAAGTCATAGTATAGTATCGAGTATATAAAAGGAGGAGGAGGAGGAGGAGGAAGAAGAGGAAATGGAAGAGAAAGGTAACGGTCTTCCTTTTCCTGATAAATGCTGCGGCTTAACACTTCCCTTTCCCTTTTTTTCCCCTTTCCTCCTCCCCTCTTTCTTCCCTTCCTTCCTTCCTTCCTTCCTACTTCTCTCAAATATTTCCTCCTTCCACGTGGCTGCATAACTTGAGACAAAATAGTTGAAGGAAGATAATAAATAGAAATATAATTGTTTTTTTTGATTACTTTAGTTTATAAATTTAAATATTCTTGTAAAAAAATATATATATAGTCACTGGAATTTTTTTTTCTTTTATTTATGGATTTTTAAATTTACTGATAATATTTTGTTTTATTTAATGAATACTGTATGCATATATTGAACATTATTTTCTTATTATCAAGTCAAAAGTAATAAAAAAAATAATTCTAATACAATTTATAACACTATATAATTTCCTTTCTTCCAATTCCTTCATTATCTCCATTATCTCTTCTCCATTTATCCTAATTTCCCACATCTCTTCTTTTTCTATAAATTTCTCTACGATTGAGATTATAAACTGAACCAGAAATATTCCAGCGACTCCCATCTACTTTAACGTAAGCTAAGTGTCTCATAGGGAGTTTTACCGCGGGGAGGCTTTCGTGAGGGTTATGTTTATGTGGCTTTAATGTAATATATAGGAGGAGGCTGCACCGTTCTCCGCGGGCTGTAGTTCATCAAGGGATTACGTGTTGAAGGGGGATTAACATGACGTGGGGGTGGTGGTGGTGGTGGTGATGGTGGTGGTTACAGTATAGTAGTAGTAGTTGACTCTCTCTCTCTCTCTCTCTCTCTCTCTCTCT
>JAPQNM010000036.1:4249368-4251868 GCA_029783475.1 Metacarcinus magister
CTCTCTCTCTCTCTCTCTCTCTCTCTCTCATTTTTTACGAAGGAATATGTGAATTATTAATCTTATGAACATTTGAAGTTTAGATTTATAGTAAAATTTAATGTATTTTGAAATTTATTGATATAATTTGTTTTGTATTACTAAGAGGAAAGGAAAAACGTTTAGGTTACAACTGTAGGAAACGTTTTTATGACTTAAAGAACATTTTTTATAGCAGATTTGTGGAAATATTGGGATTAAAAAAATACTCCTTGATTTAGAAATATATTATGATTAACAATTTTATCCTTTTTTTATGAATTAATAATCATAAAGTAATTTTTAGGAAGTAGGATTATAATTACGATACGAAAAAGGTAGAAATTATATATAAACCAAGAAACACAAGAATAAAGAAAAAAAACAAAAACAAAAAATTGAAACCCTAATTATAACAAACTTTCAAAACAACGAAGGAAAGAAACAAAACAAAGAAGCAATAAGAAGAAGGAGAAGGAGTAGTAGTAGTTACCGAAATGTCACCACTTTCTTGGCGCAAATAAACGTTGTGTTGCATTAACGTTTTTTAGTTTTGTTTTAGGAGTACGATAAAAGTGAGGAGGAGGAGGAGGAGGAGGAGGAGGAGGAGGAGGAGGAGGAGGAGGAGGAGGAGGAGAGTGGGTCTAAATTTACCTGTGATGAAACGAACTTTAAGTAGCGAAAGGTTTTTTTTTGTTTTGGCTACATTTCGAGCGAGTATTTTTCCCTCTTCCTTCTCCCCTAAAGTAGGAATTCCTATCTTTTCCTCAACTTTTTTTCTTCTTCATACCCTCTCTCTCTCTCCTCCCTCCCTCCCTCCCTCCCTCCCTTCATTTCTACCTCCGTTACGCCCATTCCTTCCTCCTCTTCCTCTTCCTCCTCCTCCACCACCACCACCACCACCACCACATCCATTTTATTCTTACTCTTCTAATTAACTTATTTTTTTGTGTAAGTTGTCATGCCTTGTTTGCTCACCCTCCTCCTCCTCCTCCTCCTCCTCCTCCTCCTCCTCCTCCTCCTCCTCCTCCTCCTCCTCCTGAGTCTCTAGTAAATCCACAATCTTTTAATCCGTGTTGTGAAGTGAAGCTATGATGAATTACACTATTTTTTTTTTCGTGGTACAGTGGCAGCGATGGTGACTACACACAGTTGGTAGTCTGCCAGTGTGTGTACGTGTGTGTGTGCGTGTGTGCGTGTGTGTGTGTGTGTGTGTGTGTGTGTGTGTGTGTGTGTGTGTGTGTGTGTGTGGATGGATGGAGGTGGTGTAAGGCTTTGTTGGGTGGATAAGGCGCCGCACACGTGGAGAAAGTTGAGGTGCGTTAAGGGAGGGATGGAAGAGTGAGTAGGTGGTGAGGGAAGGTAAGGTTAGGTTAAGTTAGGTTTTGTTAACTTTTTATTATCTATTGTTATTATTATGTGATTTTTTATTCTATTTTATTTCTTGTTTGTGATTCAAGTTTTTCATTTTTATTATTTATTTTTATTTTTACTCTAGTTTACTTTCTTTATCTCCTCCTCCTCCTCCTCCTCCTCCTCCTCCTTCTCTATTTCTCTTCCCCTCTTCCCCTCATCTTCCTTTACATCCTCTTTCACTCCAATCACCATTCATCCATCCATCCTCCTCCTCCTCTTCCTCCTCCTCCTCCTCCTCCTCCTCCTCCTCCTCCTCCTCCTCCTCCTCCTCCTCCTCCTCCTCGTGTTTACTCAGCAGTTGGAAGATCAATTTGTTGTACCTTTGCCTCTAAGTCAGCTTTTCTTAACCTTTCTGACCTCAGCGCCACCTAACGTCAACTTCAGACACTGTAGTTCCCTCTAACATCTGTCTATAAGGAACATTGATACTATTATGTCATCTATACATTTCCTAATAACCTTTAAAATTTTCTAGCCCCCTTAAAGAAATTCTAACACCCTTTAAATTCCCCAAAACCACTTAAAATGTTCTTAGTACCCTTTGAAACACCCAAAAAACCCTTAGAAATTTCCCTTAACCCCTTAGAAATCCCTTAATAAATTCTAGCACCCTATAAAAATTATCCAATACCCTTAGAAATCATCCTAACACCCTTAATAATCTCCTAACACCTTTTAAAATTATCCAACACCTTTTAAAATGATCCAACACCTTTAAATTGACTTCAAGGACACTTAGAGACCCAGGTTAAGGCTCAGTGACCTAAGTAAACAGTGGTCAGCGTCAGAGAAAGGTCACTTGTAAGGAATATGACTTCCCCTCACCTGACCTGACCTGACTTGACTTGACTTGGCTTGGTTTGACTTGACCGCCTCCTCTGACCCTTCCTTCCCTATTTACTTCCGGCACGTGGCTAAGAAGTGTGGTTTTGGGGGGAAGGAAAGTGTGTCTGGATAATGTTTCTGTCTGTCTGTCTGTCTGTTTTTCTCTCTGTGTGTCTGTCTATTTTGTTTTCTGTCTGGCTAAAGTTTTTTTTGTCTGTGTCTGTCTATCTATCTGTCTGTG
>JAPQNM010000036.1:4259368-4264368 GCA_029783475.1 Metacarcinus magister
TCAGCGTTAGGCATTCGTCACTCTCACAGAAAGGTAAACAGTAAAGTCTCCACGTCTCTCCCTGCCTCACTCACTTTGACTCCGTTTCTCTCTCTCTCTTTCTGACTCTCTGATTTTCCTATTATTATTATTATTTATTATTATTATTCAGTATTCTTCCGTCTATGTATGTTTTATTTTTTCTGATTCTGTTGTTTATTTTCATATTTTTCAGGTTTTTTTTATCTTTTGCTATTTATGATTTTTATTGTAACTTCTTCTCTTCCTCTTCTTCATTTTCTATATTTCTTTATCCTCCTATTCTCATCTCTCCTCTATCTATCCTTTTCTCTATCTTCTCCTACCTTCCTTTCCTTTCCTTTCCTTTCCTTTCCTTTCTCTTCTCCTTCCTCAAGTCTGTCTATGTATCCATATTTCATCTATTATTATTTTTACGATCTTCATTTATTTATTTTATTAGTTACATTTATTTTTTTTACGCGAATCCTGTAGAATTTCGTGGCTCCAGCTATGATTTTTATTTACTTTATAATCTACAAATACACTGCATATTTACCTTCATTAGAATCATCATTATCATTATATATTTATTTTTATCCTCATTATGATACGGAAAAATTGACGCTGAATTTATCAAGCGAGTTTTGAAGAAAATTGAATATTGCATTTGTGAGTTCGTTTATAAGTTGGTTATTTAATGCATTTCTCGTTCCTGTACTTAATCTGGAGTGTTAATCTGATGGGTAGGTGATGGTGAGGTGATGGTGAGGTGATAGGTAGGTGATGGGGAGGTGATGGGCCGTCGTCTCTCTCTCTCTCGTCAACTTCCGCCCGGCGCTGCGCTAACCTAGGCACGGCGGACCTTTCTTAGAGACCTAACATCATGATTTTTCTTATATCCAACCTTCAGGAGACAATAGTATAGCCCTGCCCCGCCTTCAGGATGCATATTATAGCCCCGCCCCGCCTCGCCCCGCCTTCAGGATATACAGTATAGCCCCCCTACCCCCAAAAAAAGCCCCCTGCCCCCCTTCAGTTAACCTCACCTTCCGTAGCCTCCGTCGCTCCCGCATCGTCGCCGCCTTCCG
Source organism: Metacarcinus magister (assembly GCA_029783475.1). Classification (NCBI taxonomy): domain Eukaryota; kingdom Metazoa; phylum Arthropoda; class Malacostraca; order Decapoda; family Cancridae; genus Metacarcinus; species Metacarcinus magister. The sequence goes on from JAPQNM010000036.1 coordinate 4,260,457, forward strand.
CCGATCCACTGTCACACTCTTCCTTTTACACGCCTTGCACGCCCACAGCAGGCAGGTGCGGGCGTGGGCGTGACCAGCAACATGCGTGGTGGGCGCCAGTACATGAGGGACGTGGGCATCATCCTCGTCCATAAAGTCATCATCACTCATAAAGATATCGTCGGATTGGTGGTTTGGGCTGCTGACGAAGGGGTCAGCGAGGTCAGCTGAGGATGGACGAGGCTCCTGCTGGGGGGAACAGTTTCTACGGGCGTGGGTGTGAGCGTGGCGGTGGGTGTGGGTGTGGGTGTGCCCTGGGTAGCCTGGGGACACTGAATAGGGACGGGCGTCGGGTGAGAGGCTATCAGAGTACCGCGTATCGTAGCGGCAAGAACGGAGCTCCGGCATCATAGTGGCTTCGTCTGCGTCGCCTCACCTCACCGCGGGGCTTCCCTCACTCCTGCTCCTTATACTGCACTGCACGCACACACACGCGCGTGCACACTAGACCATCTCCACGCGGCACTGTCACTCATTGTCGCCACGCGGGCCTCACTCCGTCCTGTGTCACCATAGCGGGTCAGGTCAAAGGTCACACACGGAGTCACTGTACTGTTATAAGTGTGCTTGACGGCGGCTGAGTTGGTGCCCCGCGTTAAGGCGTGGCTGACACATGGCTGGCTGACCTTAGCAGCGAGCTGACACCGGCGCCCTCACCTGCGTCAGGATGAACACTAACACTAAGGTCACCTGACACTCCCGCCCTCATCACGCCTGGCACTGCCACGCCCCGCCCCGTCTGCCCCGCCCAGACAGAGTGCCACCACGCTGTACTTACTATTTCCCTTCATCCAACGCCTCTCCCGGTGCCAGAGACGGGGAGAAGGAGTCTAAATCACTATAGAATTTATGTCCCAAATCTCACGTAATTCGCAGCGATGGTGATGCAGCAGAATATGACTGTTGTATCAGTTGGCACCCGCAGTGGCAGGCCAATGGGAGGAGGTGCCATCACCAGGCACCCCGTTAGCCAATAGCGGAAGGCGACGCACGGACGAGAAGGCCAGTGACATGAAAACATTTTTACCGAGGGCGGGGCTAGCTGTAAAAAAAAAAAAAAAAAAAAAAAAAAAAAATACTCCTTTTATAAATCACACCAGACCTGGAATCTGACATGTATATATCTTAAAACACCACCATACTCTTCCCTCCTTACCCTTCCCTCCCTCCAACACCCTCCCTCCCTCCCACACCACCCTGGGACGTGAGGAAGAAATGGAGTCGAAGGGGGTAACCTAATCTTCACTAGGACGGCGCCATGAAAGCCTGTGATTCTGTAATGGCCGATGATTCGCGTCCTTAGAGACCCCCGTTGACTGGCTGACTGGCTGGCTGGCTGAGCGTGTCCCTCGTAAATCTTGCCGGGACACAGTTTGTATCCCTTAAGAGTCACCAGTAACCGCGGGAACCCAGAGAAACGTGACTCACAGCCGCTCGAGGGAAGGGAAGCGACGGGAAAAAAAAGAAGAGAGACAGAGAGATATAAAAAAAAAGGTAGCGATACATTATGGTGTTTCGTTTCGTCATTGGGTAGTTAGTGAGAAGAGGAGGTGATCGAACCCTGGTACCACTAGCTATAAGATAGATATACACACGTTGTACCTGGGATCAATACGGGTTGGATTTTATTATGAATTATAATTTATTATTTTTTTTGTCATTGCTTGCTGGAACTGACGCTGAACTGTTTTTGAGATAGAGTGGAGAGGAGGAGGAGAAGGAGGAGTACAAAGGAATACAAAAGAACAGACAGCAACAGTCCTACTGGACCTAACGAGGCTGTCCGTGTGGCCAGGGACGAATCTTTCGACGCAATAGTATAATAATTACTACTCTTTAAGGGTTAATATTATACTAATCATAAAATGGAGTTCAAATTCATGTTTCTCGTGCAATAGAACCCCTATAGACTTATTTTTGTGAGATTTGAAACTTTGAAAATTTTCCCCCAATTTTCGTGGGTACAACCCTAGGACTTTTTTCAAAATATCACGTTTTATTAAATAACTCGAAAAATATGAGGTTTACGTACATATGTATGGAGTAGTAAAAGAAAGGTAAGAAAACGGCCGTTCTTATGAGCTATAGTATAATGACAATGGAATGTAAATAATAAGATAATGTCACATTTATCTAAAACAAAAAAACATTACTTTTTTCCTCATTATCTCCAAAGTTAATAGAGATATTGGAAAGATTAAGAAACCATCTGATAGAACTTTTCAAGCTATACAAGTTTGTCTATATACATATTTGTTTTAGGAGTAATAGTTTCGTAGTAAAATGGCGTCAATGTTTTTTACGTGAAATTTGGTCGACATTTTCTGGCCAAAAGGTCACAGAAACGTAAAAACTCATATGAATTAAAGTTGCACACCTTCAATAAGCAATAACAAGCTAAGAAGAGGAGGAGGAGGAGGAGGAGGAGGAGGAGGAGGAGGAGGAGGAGGAGGAGGAGATAGTATTGATAAGATTCGCCGATGCTATAAAACTCTTGAATTTTTTCCTAAAGTAATAGATTATAATACCAGTTTTCAATTCTTTTTAATTATCTAAAAAAAAAAAAAAAAATAAAATAAAATAAAATAAATAAATAAATAAATAAAAAAAAAAATTGTTATACATTGAAAATACAGTGTTGTTGATAACCATAAGTCGTTAAATACAGTTGCTATACTTAACAACACTGTATGATTTAACAACACACATCAAAACCAATTAATTCAGTAGGTAATTAAGGTAGCCTCTAATTACTCTTAAAACAACAGAACAACTAATTAATCCGTAATAGTAAAGACTTTCATTAATTCACCACCAGTCAACACTCATGTGGTGATACGTATTCACTATCAGGTTCAATACAGGAATGGGACGAGTAGTGGACTAACTCCCTCCCCGCCACGAGCGTTTATAGCGTCACATCCTCCGCTTACACGATCACAAGAAGTCTGTTTCACTCGATCCGCTCCGTGTTTCTCTATATTTTAAATGTGATCAAGCGAGTTCTGTGATACTCTGTTTATTACTATTATAACACAAGGAAAGTTCAAACGTTCACTGTGAAAGTTTATGTAGTGTTGTGAGGTTATATGGTCTGTTTGAAAGTATAATGAGTGTGTTTTAACATCGATATATAAGTATGTGAGAGTGAAAAATGGTTTCTATTACTTATATATGAAGTGTTGTGTATGTGTGGAATTGAAATATAGACATGACACGCCTTGAAATGAAAAATAATAATCGTGTTGTCTTGTCTTGTCACTCTTTCAAACACACACACACACACCCACACACACACCCACACACACCTTTGGGCACCAGCAGCCTTACCTCGCCTTACCTCACCTCACCTCACCTCGCCTCACCTCGCCTCTCACACTGTCCTGGAATATATAAATCACCATCCTTATCAACTAATAATATTCTGTTAAATAAGGTAACTTGTCATCATGTTTTAAGTTGACTACCAGAATTCACGACCAAAACCGGAATGGAAGGAAAATTTTATCATTATTATTTATCATTATTATTATTATCATTATCTTAACGTAATATAATGGTCTATGTAGTGTCTGTTATAACGTTAATATCAGTTCAGTCTAGCAAAATATATAAAGGTTTTCCCATTCGCCCCATGGAGAGAGATGTTTGAAGGCAGACTGAAGATTTCTAGTTCTTATTCATTTTTGTTTAGAGATCAGCTGTATATTACATTATTTTGTCCTCTTTATAGTTACTGTATCTGTTTGTCTGTTTGTCTGTTTGTCTGTAAGCAAGTCGGGATAACGAAATAACGGTGTCTGTTTGAATTTGACTTCCGTTGGCAGATTCCTGTTATTTTTGCTTCTATGACTTATCGTATTTTAATATTTT
>JAPQNM010000036.1:4269368-4304368 GCA_029783475.1 Metacarcinus magister
TACCCTTTTTGCATTCCCTCCTAACACCGCCCATCTCCCTTCCGCATCCTGCCCCGCCCAGCTCCTTTGGATACGCTTAAATGACATAGACTGCAGTGTTAGCGAAGATCTCTAGTCATTAAGGGCTCCAAGGGGTGACTAAGACTTTTTTTGTTTGATTAGTTGATGGAAACAAGAACTGAATTTGCTTTTCCTGCTAAGTGTTGGGTCATCAGAGAGTGTGAGTCAGCTTTTTATACGGTTATGTTGACTGGTTATAGCTATGACCTCTGACCTGACTTGACTCCTCCTCCTTCTTCTTCTTCTTGTTATATTATTATTATTATTTCGTTTGTTACCTGTTAATTGATTTCACGTTGATTTTATTTATTCTATTATTTTATTTATGCTCTATCCTTTTCTTAATTTTTTTTTTTATTTCCTTCTGTACCTTTCATATCAATTTTTTTTTTATCGTAATTAAGGATTGAGAGAGAGAGAGAGAGAGAGAGAGAGAGAGAGAGAGAGAGAGAGAGAGAGAGAGAGAGAGAGAGAGAGAGAGAGAGAGAGAGAGAGAGAGCAAGGAATCAAAACAATAATAATAATAATTTTGAATTTAATGGCCGAAAGTTAATACATAATGTTTTCCAGATTTGTAAAAAAAATGAATTATAGTTAAAATGAAAACTATTATTAAGGCAGTGACAGTAATTAGTCTATAAAGTTAATGATGATGACATAATTAGTTGAGCATTTGTGGTTAACATTACGAGATCAGAAATAAGCAAATTGAATGAGTGAAAAAGATTTGCAAATTAACACTTATCATAATTAATACTAAAGAATGTTGTCTGTAAAACTTCAATAATTCATCTTCGTGTTAAAAAAATATATAGTATACAAAAAATAACGTGTACTATTCCTTAAAAAATATACGTATATATATATATTTTTTTTTAACACCGTAATCTTGACTAATATTAGGAATACAATGTTGTACTGTAATATAAAAAGAAATATATGGAATACTTAATACAAAAAACTCCTTTAAAAATATATATATATAATAATAAATGCACTTGAGAAAAAATTTATACCGAAAAAGAATTCAATACCTTCTCAAAAACTCCTTCAAAAAAAAAATATATATAATACTTACAAATTTAAACCGAAAAAAAATTTGAATTCCATATCAAAAATTCCTTCAAAAAAATAACATACTTGAAAAAATTTAACCACCCCCCAAAAAAATATTGACTTTTATAAACACTTACAAACTAGCAGATTACGACGATAGCATAGCAAAACTAGCAATCACAGCAATAGCCACAGCCAATAACAGCACCGTGATCACAGCATCTTAGCATCACCTCCCACCCATCCACAGCACGTCACAGCCCGTCACAGCCCGCACACACATTACATTTTCTTTCTAGTTTCAAGTCAAAACCGATTGTAAATTAGTGACATCGTGTGATTCTTATCTGTGGAGAGAGAGAGAGAGAGAGAGAGAGAGAGAGAGAGAGAGAGAGAGAGAGAGAGAGAGAGAGAGAGAGAGAGAGAGAGAGAGAGAGAGCTAGGGTCAGTAGAGATTGCTCAAATCTCACTCTGGTAGAAGAAAAAAAAATTTACCAGCCCTTCACCGGAAAAAAAAGTAAAAAACAAAAGCAACAACAAGAGAAAAAAGCTAGAGTCATAAGCAAGGAAGACATGTTGACCTAATGATTGACCTTGACACGCCCTTCCCTTACTAGGTATTAGAAAGGTCGCGGTGAAGGGGTCTGAGGCCTTCGGGTGTCTGGTGGGGGCTTGAAGGTGTCTGAAGGCTTGCTAGGGTCTGCAGGCTTGGTGGGGTCTGAAGGCTGGAGGATTGTGGTCTTAGTTCAACTTCCATTCCCTCTTGTTCCTCCTGGTGATCTGAGCGAGAGATAATAATAATAATGATGATGATGATGATGATGATGATGATGATGATGATGATGATGATAATAGTAATAATAATAATAGTAGTAATCATAATAATAATAATAATAGTGATAATGGTAATGATAATAATAATAATAATAAGAGAAATGGGCTGATGTAGTGATTTCATTATTTTATTCTAACTTTATATATATATATATTTTTCTATTATTATTACACACGTTTGTCCCTTTTTTTTTAATATATATATATTTCATTCAATTTTTCATGCCTCGTTGATTTATATTTCGTAGTATTAATTGTTTAATCAATAGTAATAATAGTAATAATAGTAGTAGTAACTTACCCTGGTCATTGGTAGGCTGCATGAGTTGATACGCAATTTCCAAAGCGTCACCATCATCATCACCACCACCACCACCACCGCCGCCACTAGCAACGTAAGGTAACTCCGCTGGGTCGAAGGATGTATAATAGTTCTCAGTAACAGGTTGATGGGAGACTATATTCTGATCTTGAGCGAAGTACGACAGGGAGGAATTTCTTCTGAATATACTGACGATTTCTTCATCTTCACCAAAGTCAGGAATGCTAATCCTGAGGGAGAGAAGAAGTTTTGTGTGAGAGAGAGAGAGAGAGAGAGAGAGAGAGAGAGAGAGAGAGAGAGAGAGAGAGAGAGAGAGAGAGAGAGAGAGAGAGAGAGAGAGAGTGGGTGGTTACTTACAATGCCGAGTTATCCAAAACGGGGTTATCCTGAGAGTTATCGTCCATCTGAAAGGGAATAAATAATAATAATAATAATAATAAATGATGATAATAATAAATAATTTTATAAACTGACTTATAAATGGGCAATATTTAGCGATCATAACACTGTATATAATATTAATATGCGAACGAACCTTTTGCACACAACAAGAAATAGAAAAGAAAAAAAAAAACGGGATGAATGATGTGAATTAATCTTTATTTACTTAACGTTAATAGCGACACTAGGGAGGTAGAGGAAAAGGTACATTCTATCATCATTAAACTACACAGAGGAAATGCAAGACTCAATTTAACTATAACAGCGATCGAAGTGAAATAGCTATGTTTACCCACTGTCTTTGTTAGCATTTCAAGGTCTGTAGCGCTGCTTAGAAACTAAAACACCAAACAAACTTAAAGAATTGAGAGTGAAACCAAGAATTCTTTTGTCTAGAGGTAAGGTAACTAATGGTAGATAACGATATGATGTTATGGTTATTTTAAGTGTTATAAAGATTGCTTACAAGTTTTTAGTGTTTTTTGGGAGTGTTGGGAGAAAAGGTTATGTTATGTTATGTGATGTTAATTTAGTTATGTTATGTTAGTGATACATTGTGCATTAACGTAATTAATTAATCATTCCTACGGTAATAATTAGTTCGATTGTGTTATCCTCCTTCAATTATTATTATTTTTTTTTAGTATTTTCATCCCCTACGAAATATCGATCAAAGAAAGACAAACATAAATAGTAGTAATGTCTAGTTTCCTTTGTGTCGTATTAAGATATTACACACCTTTCTTTTTTTCTAATTAAATATATACACCTGTTTTCACTTTTTTTCCCTCTCTCTCTCTCTCTCTCTCTCTCTCTCTCTGTGTGTGTGTAGTGGAAAGGTGGGAACACGTGTACCCTGAAGTTGAATTCTGTTTCGTATACAACACACGTAAACGAAAGTACAAGAAAGATCAAAGTCCCAAGGGAAAGAACTATTACCCTGTACAAAGTAAGAACAGACATTAGCATTCCTTCCTCGCCTAACGATTCAAAGGACAAAGTGAGAGATGAATTATAATGACACTACTAATCTAATGAATGTATTTACACTATATATGTTACTCTCACTCTCGTTAGGTATTCTGTAACACGAACTTCATTCATAAATTCTAGACAAGCGAACTTTTCATTCAAACATTTCCACTGACTATTCACAAACAAACCGTAGAAAATATAGATAACACAACCAAGAACACGTTATAATCCTACACTACAAACCTAACATAATTAAACCACACACACATGACAAACAATTAAGCGTAGTACAATAATAGCTTACCTTGTGATAGAGACGCGCACGAGCTGTACAACCTACCAGCTATTAACACAGACTGACTTATCAAGGCAAGTTACGCTCTGCTCACCCACATGTACCGCGTGTACAGTTGCCAAGATTCACCACACGCTGTCCTTACAAATATGTTGGGTATTTTTATACTCACTCGCTCCGCACTCACGCCAAGCACAACGGAAATCCCCTTCATTAGTTGGTGTAGTCGATTCTTCATTTCTTAAAACACACCATGAAGTCTGAGAAGAGAGTCAGGATGTGAATGAAATGGAAAAAGGGAAGAACGTTCAGACGAGAGGATATGAGTAACACAGAAATTGGGTTTGTTGCCCACTAATTTTGACTCTTTTTTTCACATCAATGCTTAAGATAACGTTTGCTGGCCATGAATGAAGGGAAAAGAGAGGTAGGTTATTGAGTGAGGCAGGCAAATGAATGAAGAAAGGGGAGAGGCAGGAAATGAACGAGGAAGAGTAGAGCTAGACTATTGGGTGAGGCAGGAAACTGAATGAAGAGTTGAGGCAGGTTTTAAAATGAGGCAGGTCGCTAATCACTTCACTCACTCTGAAAACGAAAGGAAAATGATAAGAACACGATACAACAAATAAATAAGAACAAGGAAAAGATACAGGAATGAAAAAAACATATAGTAAACATAATAAAAATGAATGCAGTTAATGAATAAATGGACACTACACTTATTGCACTAATGGTAACTGATTAATAAACAAAATTATAGATAAGAGAACCGGATCCTGATAACAAAATAATGATAACATAGATAAACAAATAAACTGAGTGAAGCGATATAAAAAGACATGACAGTCCCATACACAGCCCCTCTCTCTCTCTCTCTCTCTCTCTCTCTCTCTCTCTCTCTCTCGACTGTAATACAAGAAAAGTTATTTCCACACTTATATAGACAGACAGACAGACAGACAGACAGATAAAAATGTTGATAAATAAATCCACATTTAGATAAAAGATAAGACATAATTAATATGTCAACATTAATAATTTTCTTTTTATTTTCCTTATCATTTGTTTTCTTTCTTTGCATCAGTTCCTTTGGGAGATAAGATGATATATGTCAAGATAAAAATAAATTCTTTAAATGGTTCATATGTTAATAATTCCTCATTAATCTGAAAACGAAAAAAATTATGAGTATAAACTGAGTGTCGTTTCTCTCTCTCTCTCTCTCTCTCTCTCTCTCTCTCTCTCTCTCTCTCTCTCTCTCTCTCTCTCTCTCTCTCTCTCTCTCTCTCTCTCTCTAAGTGTGAAGTTCAAGGTCTTTCTTCATTTGTTGCTCGGATATCATTGTTATTTTCTTTAATTATTGTGAAAAATGAGAGAAAAATAGTTATATATATTTTTTTGTCAATATGTTTCAATATTATTCATGTATTTCCGCTTCACACCGCATGGTTGTGGTCATAAGGGTGGTGTTGTGGTGTTGAAAAGGCTTATAATATCCTCTATGACTTACACTCATTTAGAACCTTGCGTATGTTTTCTAATTGTTTCGTTTCTTTAATGCAACAGTTACGGTCATTCACATTTTTATCAGTATTCAGGGATAGGAAGTTTTTTTTGTCGTTCATGAAGTTATTTTAATTATTATTTTGTGAAGTTCAATCTTTAGACTATATATGATAATAATAATTTAATTTCGTCCGTAGGCATAAACAGACGCCAGATATTAGTACAGCATCGCTATAACAAACTTCTTTTTTTTTGGGGGGGTATGGGGGAGGCTCGTTCGTTATATGCAGTGGTCGCTATTAACCAAACATAACAGCGAAAGCTCTTAACACTAACAACTCAAGGTGGTAGTGTCAAGGTGGTAGTGTCATTCTCAAGTCCTTAATTGACATAAAAAACCCCAGTAACACATTGCAAACAGCTAAACTATTTCCCTTATACATATATCTTGGTCAACTATTCCATTTGTCACCATGTTCTGTTGCTAAGATTTATTCCCCGGGCTGGCCTCGAAAGTTTCCAGACAGTAATCAGGATACAGTGCTAAAAATTGTAGACATCGTAAGGTTTTCCCGCAAGATTTAGCTGGTAGTGAGGCGGGGAGTTAGTAGCTCAGTGACTCAGCTTCCGTTGACGCGTCGCTCAGTTGGGGAAAGGGAGAGGAAAGAGAGAGGGTGAGTGAGTGTGTGCTTGTGCTTGTGTGTGTATGTGTGTGTGTGTGTGTGTGTGTGCTTGTGTGTGTGTGTGGCCTTCTCAGCTTCCCGACCGTCTGCTATGCTATGTTAAGGTCGTTATTTTTTTTTATTTTTTTATTTATTATTATTCGCTTTGCTTTTTGTTATTTCATTCGCGGGTTTTTTTTATGAGTTATAAATTTATTGTTTATTTCATTTTCCTTCCCCATTTTGTATTTATTCTTATCTATTTATTCGTTTTGTGTGTTTTTCATCTTAAGACTGATGTTAATTTTCCTTCTTCAGTGAGTAGACTAATAATAATGTGTTCTATGGCAATTTACACGCAATTATGCTTAGATATGGGTCATTAGTAAGCAATTAGTATTATTTTGCTGAGGGCAGAACCTATACAGTACTAATCATAAGTATTGGACCCCCAGGCTGGGGGTCCAATACTTATGGCGAAAAAAACATGATCCTCTTGAGAGTGAATCATTTAGCCAAAAGTATTTTGGTAACAGAACTAACTCACCAAGGCCATTACCCGAGAATGAGCCCCATACCATTAAAGGATCTGGGTGTTTTAGTGTGTGTTGGACGTAACGTGGGTCAAGCGGGTCACTCACTACCTTTACGGCGATACACTGCTTCCTCTGTTACATGTGACTGTGAATGCGGCTTCATCACTCCACAACACAGACAGCCATTGCTCCTTGGTCCAAGCCTTGTATTTTGGGGCGAATTTCACACGGCGGTTCTTCTGAAGCCTGCCTAATAAAGGTTTCTTTGTGGGCTTGTTACTGCGGTAACCAAGCTGTAGCAGACGGCGTGATAGTCCTGACAGACACTCTCTGGAAGGCAGCAGCGTTCTCCTGTTTAATTTTCTTGGCTGTTGTCTTGATATCAGACTCCACAGCACGCTTTAACACAGTAACAGCTCTATTACTTGTCTTCCTGGGGCGCCCAGACCGATTTTTAGGGTTAGGCGTCTTTTGCCGTAACGACCGCTTGACTGTTGTCCTGGATACTCCCAGCTGCTCAGTTATTTCTCTAACTGAATGACCTCCTTCCTTGAGACCCACGATCTGTGCAATAATATCAGATGAATATTCCTTGTTTTTAACCATATTGGCAAACAGGAGTTCTAACAAGATGTTACTGAGGAATAATGCACCAGGAAGTGGACAGAGTCACGCAATGCTTCTGCTCTCCAAATGGCCCCAGGCACGCTGCGCTGACGTGGTGGTGTGAGGTAGTGGTGCCAAGCTGAGGGATGTGGTGACGTCATGACAGGGGCCGATACTTTGGACTAAAATGGTTCACTCTCAAGAGGATCATGCTTTTTTCGCATTTATCGTATTTGACCCCCAGCCTTGGGGGTCAAATACTTTTGACTAGTACCGTATGGTGCTCCTCTTTTTTTTAATTTTTTTTTTATTTATTTATTTTTTTCTCTCTTTCTTCTTAATACGTAGGGCAGTTTCAATCGTCAGAAGGTAGAAAAGACAAATATACATAGATATATATTATTATTCTACTTTCACTACTGTTTCTATCATTTTAGTTAACGTTGGAAATATTACATTCTTTAAAGCAAGAAGGAAACGTGAGGTCTTTAGGGTAACCTCAAACATAAAAGGTAATATTTCGTTTTCCACATATTTTAAGTTATAACAAACATGGAAATCAACATCCTTACTCCCTAACATACTTCCACAAATAAATATCAGGTTTACATCAATATCTTGGGCTTAATTATCTCCCAAAATATCCTTAACACAAACATTTTACACTCAAACCTTTCCCTCTTATCAAACCCACACGAAGAGACAGTGAGGCGAGGCAAGGCAAGGCAGGTAGTCAGTGTGGAACCGGCATGGCTGGAGTGAGGGTGTGCTTAGCTGTGGTAGTGGTGGTGGTGATGGTGGTGGTGGTGGAAACTGGTGAGTGTTTTAATACTAATCTAATAAGAGGACATATTACTAGTAGAGCATTATATTGTTTTCAAGTTAATGTTTTAGTTTTGTAATGATGGTGTTTTTTTGTCTTAATTGTGTTCTAAACTGGTTTTGTATTACTTTCGAATTTAGATGTATAAATTCATGTATGTCTAAGGTAGTGATGTAGTAATATAATACCTTAGTGATTTATATTCTTTTATTTCTAGCGCCGTTACTAAATTTTTAATACCTTACGTGATAACTATCTATGTAATTCATTATCTTGTGTTTAATTATTTAGTGTTGATGATAAATGTAATGGATGCTAGGAGTAATAGGAAAAAAAAGTTAATACATCAGTATGCAACTTCAAATTTACTTCAAATTCTTCAATGGAAACTCATTTTATACATTATCAACAGTTTCAATATATTTTCCTTCCCATACATTATACCATTCTTCATTTATCATCACTTTTGAGTATTAATTTATCGACGAAAACAAATATATTCTTCATATCCCGTTTCTCTCCTCCTTCACCCCACCCTCACCCCTGCCCCCTCACCCCCCAAGCACCCCCCTGCCTCCCCCTGCCTGAGTCACTCCCCCTTCTACCCCTTCCCATTCCTGTCTTTCTAATGTCGAACTTTTTTCCCCCCAGTAAGATCCAGGAAACTTAAATAACTGTTTGTTTGAGATGTAATATTTTCCTTGTGAGAAAGTTCATTGTCGGTGTTTGAACTTGTGTGTGTGTGTGTGTGTGTGTGTGTGTGTGTGTGTGTGTGTGTGTGTGTGTGTGTGTGTGTGTGTGTGTGTGTGTGTGTGTGTGTGTGTGTGTGTGTGTGTGTGTGTGTGTGTGTGTGTGTGTGTGTGTGTGTGTGTGTGTGGTGTGTGTGTGTGTGTGTGTGTGTGTGTGTGTGTGTGTGTGTGTGTGTGTGTGTGTGTGTGTGTGTGTGTGTGTGTGTGTGTGTGTGGTGTGTGTGTGTGTGTGTGTGTGTGTGTGTGTGTGTGTGTGTGTGTGTGTGTGTGTGTGTGTGTGTGTGTGTGTGTGTGTGTGTGTGTGTGTGTGTGTGTGTGTGTGTGTGTGTGTGTGTGTGTGTGTGTGTGTGTGTGTGTGTGTGTGTGTGTGTGTGTGTTGATATTGTTCCGTTGTTATTATTATCATTATTATTACTATTACTATCATTATCATTGTTACTATATGTTTACTGTATATGTATATGAAACATACACACACACACACACACACACACACACACACACACACACACACACACACACACACACACACACATAACAGTTCTTTCATGATTCTGAGCTACGTGAAAAATTAAAAATATTGGTACTTGCAAATAATTGGTCTGAGAATCTAGCTTGGGGCTTCAACCGGTCTTATTGTACCGCTTCTTGGAGTCTTAGCCCCCCTCCCGCCCCCCTCGACACCCCACCCACACACTCCACCCACACACTCCACCCGCACACCCACCCAGACACGAGAGAGAGAGAGAGAGAGAGAGAGAGAGAGAGAGAGAGAGAGAGAGAGAGAGAGAGAGAGAGAGAGAGAGAGAGAGAGAGAGAGAGATTCAAATATTTCCTAACATCAGCTTTCGTTTCACATTCCTCAACTTTTTTTTCATAGACTTAATAGATCACTTCCTCAAAGCATGTACATTTCTCTTCTTCCTCAAGAAAAAGTTTAAAAAGTACATACATTTCTCCTCTTCCTCAAAAGTACAAATTCTCCTCTTCCTCCCACAGCCACGTATGTGCAAGTTCCTCGTCTCAATCTTCCTGTAATTGCTAAGAGATTCCTAGAGGATGTTGACGAGCGGGGTTCGAACCAGTGCACGGCGTCGCTTCTGGCACAGTGGAGTTACCAAACCAACCTGACAGAGGAGAACCGCGAAGCACAGGTGAATTTTGGGTGTTGTGTTTTGTCATGGTATCAAACGTTTATTATTCATTGCATTTATACTTTTTTAATGTATTTATATGTACTAGATTTTATTTTATTTTATCCACTAAGTTAATTGTTAACTCCCTCTTCATAATATCATCCATTTACCTCACCTAAACACACTATATATTCATTAAACTATCATCAGACATATCATTAGACTTGATCCTGTACCGTTAGCAGCCTTAATAAATAACATTAACAAGTTTCAACAGGTACCGTTAGGTGGCCGCCGTGCGTTGACTGCTGGATCACGTATATATAAAACCAAAATTGAGATTTTTATTATACACAGGAAAGCAATTATATATACTTAAAAAAATCGTTTGAAATACCTATCCGTTTCCTACATAAACATTTATTATATTTGATTCGTATTTATTTCATGAAAAATGTTTATTTCTAAGGTCAATCATAAAATCAAATAATAGAATAAAGCAATAATAATGAAATTAAACTAATATAAACCATATAATAGAATATATAGAAAATATTCAAACCGAAAGTAAAGCCTAAATAAACCATAACACAAAGAAAAACGGAAAATACAACGAACAAATGAGGAAAAAACACCGTAATTATTTGTTTACATCCAAGAGTGATAATTATAGCGTGTTAGGTACAGTAAAATAAGTGTTAGGACATGGTGACTTACAAGGATAGAGATGAAGGTGAGTATGTTGTGTTATGAGTATGTTATGGTGGGCTGATGGACTGACAGGCTGACGAATCGGCAAAAATCGATAAAAATACCGGTATACCGAAGGGCTTCTAATGCCTGTAATACCACCCCGAAAATACCTGTATATCGGTATACCGGATAGGTGCACATACCTAGACACACACACACACACACTCAGCTGACGCCAGGCAATGTAATCTGATTGTGTTTCCGATTAATAATTATAATACTTAGGGCACCAGTGGTGTTGCATATCACGTATATATTTCATCTATATATTATCCATACACACCCTTTTTTTTTTTACCCTATAACATGCTTCTACTCACATAATTCACTTCATTAACTTTACTAATCACATTTATTCTGTTTTATCTCATTCTTTGATACTCTAATTTTACCCACCAAGTCTGAGGCGCTACTGAATTTTGCTGTGTGGAGACAAAAGACTGCCAATGCCTCTAAGACCTTTACTTCTATCTCTCATCTGCTGCCGGAGTACCAAAAGCGACAGTTACATTTCCTTTCCTCCCTTGGCGTGGCAGCTCTACCTGAAGCTGATCTAGAAGAGGTGAGTGATTTTATATCCTATTTATATCTCACTAGATATATGGAGGCTGCGAAAGACCAGTTGACCTACACAAGGCAGCACCTGTGCACCTAACACTTACCTAATGTTTTCTTCATCTCCTCTCCTTCAGTTTTTTTTGTTTTTTTCATTAGTTTGCCTTCAGACTCACATCATTCTTGGGTTAGATTTTGATATTTCTCTGACGATTTTTGAGCCATTGATGTGTATTAATGTGATTTGATTTACCATTGTCAGTATACGCGTCTCAAGTCTGAAATGATGCATGTGTACAACAGCGCCAGAGTGTGTGATTTCAACCAGCCAGCAAGTTGTGAACATACACTCAGTACAAGTAAGTAAGGAAGGTGTTATAAGGTGTGATTGTATAGCCAGTAGAAACACAAACTTAATTATAACATCTATTTACCCATATAAGAGAAATTATAAGATATAGATAGATATAGAAATGTATTTAAATCTTTGTATGTGAATATTAGTTTGTTAAAGATATTTCCACAAAAAAATCAGTATATCTTAATGTTAACGTAGCCTTACCCATATATAATAGAAACAGAAAGTACAGATAGATATAGCAATGTATTTGAAACTATATCTTTGAATTATAGTTTGTGAAAGATGATTTACGTAAAGAATTCAGTAGATTTTGATAGTTTTATTCCACGTTACTTTTTTTAGCCTTACGTGTCTTTGAATTATGATGATTTCCACTAAAAATTCTGTAGGTTTTGATAGTCTTATTTTATGTTACTTTTTTCAGCCTTGACGAAGAAGATGAAGACGAGTCGTGATTACCAGGAGCTCGCCCATGTGTGGAGAGCTTGGCGAGACAACTCAGGCAGGAAGATGAAGCCTTTTTATACTCCAATGGTGAATCTAGCCAACAAAGCCGCCAAACTAAACGGTAACCTTACCTACCTACCAATTCCTTTCCTTAAAATTTCTTCACTTTATTCCTTCTCATTATTCTTCTTCCTCCTCCTTCCATTACTTCTTCCTTCCTTCCTTCCTTTAAAAATTGAAAGAAAAACGTTATTTAACCTAATCCAACCTTAATATCTCACTTTCCTTTCCCTAACAATAGAAAAAAACCGTCACATAACCTAACCCAACCTTAGAATCTCACCTTTCTTTCCCTCCAGGTTATAAAAATCGTGCTGAACAATGGCAGTCAAAGTATAATCAATTTGGAAACTTCACGTCTGTCCTGAGTGGGATTTTTCAGCAGCTGGCACCTCTCTACCAGCAGCTTCACGCCTACGTCAGGAGGAAGCTGAGGGAGGTGAGAAGACTTAGTTTCCTTCCCTCTAGTACAGTTGACCATCACATATAACAGAAGAATACAGTAAATAAATGAAAAAAACTGGATGAATTTACCTCAAAACTCAAAATCAACCATATTCAAATAATTTATATATATATACTTTCTGGTAATAACAATTTAAGCTCCATTTTTTTTACTTTCTTCTATATATCTTTCGTACTTCTTGACAATCCTTCCTTATATAGTAAAAAAAACCCCATAATTTCACTCTTATCCCGCATTCAGGAGTATGGGGAGACGTATATAAGCAGGAAAGGCCCCATACCTGCTCATCTGCTTGGCTCTATGTGGGGGCAGCGTTGGGGGGATATTTTCTCCCTTGTCGACCCCTTTCCCCTCAAAGATTCCCTGGATGTGACGCAGGAAATGGAAGAACAGGTAAGAAGGTTGAAAGAAGTTGAAAGAAGCTTAAGTTTCTTGAATCTAATTTTTTTGTGATGTTTTCGTTCAGAGTTTAATTGTTTTAGTGTTAATAAGTATGTAGTTTAGTAAATATGCTGTATAATCCTTGTCTATAATACCTTTAACTTACTAATTAGATAGAGTGATGGTCTTGCCAGCTAATTAAACTAATGTTGCAAATTGACCATAATATATTCCTACCAAAACCCTTATTTATTTGTAAGATACCAGGTTATAGATATAAATTAGTGTGTTTAATTTTCCCTTCAATTTCGTTTCATAAATAAAACTCTTAATTCCTTTCCAGGGTTACACGGTGAATCGGATGTTTAAGTTAGCGGAGGATTTCTTTGTCTCTTTGAACATGAGTCGTCTCCCTGATTCCTTCTGGCACAAGTCTCTCTTTGTGAAGCCGGTGGACAGGAAGGTGCTATGCCAAGCCTCCGCCTGGGACTTCTGCAACAGGAAAGACTACCGGTAAGACTACTGTAGGTGTATATTCTTTCCGCAGGAGTTACGAGAGTTTTTCTGAGATGTGGAAAGCCAGTCAACTCCTGCGTACTATTATCCAGTGTATTTAACTCAGACAGACAGACATAGATGATTAATTAATTGTTAGGTTTGATTAAGTCTTCAATCGTAGCTTTCTCTTGAGCATATCTGAAAAAAAGTATGGTAATAATAATGTGTTTAATTTTTTTGGTATACGTATTAATTATTTTCATTCACCATTGCAGAGTGAAGTTGTGCGCTAAGGTCCGCATGAAGGATTTGCTATTTATCCATCACGAGCTTGGACACCTCCACTACTACATGCAATACAGCCACCTGCCAATGGTGTTCCGCAAGGGTGCTAACCAAGGTGAGGGTGTGTTAGCAGTCTATATGAAATGAGGCGTCACTTAAAAAATCCAACCCGGGCTACTAACGGGTGGAGGCTGACCATCTAAGGCAGCACATTATGGTTTTTCAACACTGGATATATTTTTTTTCAATTTTATACGATGAATATTGTTATTTTCCTTTTTTTCTTTTGTTTACCGGTTTTAGACATTTGGAGATGCCTTGTCTTTTATTTATTATTGATTATTTTATTACATATATTTTTTGTATTTATTTATCTATGTATTTTTTGACCAGGTGTATCCCAAAGTCTACATTAAATACAGTCACATCTTAATTAACTCAGAATGGGATTAGATTAGGATAAAAAAGAATTCTAAGTCAAAATTGATTGCAAGCGAGAAATCACATAATTGATACTAAAGATTAAAAACATAAAAAAATTACTTCTCTCCACATCTTTGCTTTACGTAGAATCACTTATCACTAATCACATCATTAATACAATTCTAAATCAAAACACACACTTAACACACACCAAACATAACCGAGTCTATATTCCATAGCATTCCACGAAGCACTCGGAGACGCTATCATCCTTAGCGTTGGGACTACAAAACACATGCGGCGAGTAGGTCTCCTGAAGAACTTAGTGGAAGACCCGGAGGTGGAGATTAAGTATCTTCTGAAGGTGGCTCTGCGCTGGGTTCCTCTCCTGCACTTCGCTTACGTTATGGACTTGTGGCGATGGGATGTTTTCAGCGGACAAGTGCCGGAATATGCTTGGAATTGTGCCTGGTGGGAGTTAAGGTAAGAGTGTGTGAGTAATGATAATGATAATAATATAAACTTTATTTAGTCTATTGTGTGTGATATAGAAAAGAAACTTGCTTTGGATTGGGCTCTTATTTCTTTTTTTCTTAAGGAATATATTTATAAAAGTACAGGATATACATGTAAAGCTACACTACAACACATATACACATTTTTTAAGATTGCACATGTATAAAAACTAGATAGAATGACTTATTGCTGAGGAGTAACTGAATACATGAGATATAGATAGAATATATTGCTTGTAGTCTAGGTTAAAGAGGTGATTTTATTATTTATTCGTATTTATATTGAGTCTTTTAACTGTTGGTCTTTTTGCAGATTCCAGCTGCAAGGTTTGAAGCCTCCAGTACTAAGAAGAGAGGAAGATTTTGATGCTGCTGCTAAGTATCACGTAATTGCTGATGTAGATTATATAAGGTAAGCCTTTTGTAATTACATAGCTTACCATTCCTATAGATTAATAGAGAAACATACATTTTTTTCAACCGTTCCGCGTCTGAATATTGGTTTAAAATTCATGCAAAAATTTCATTGCTTGCCATTCCTTTAAATTAACAGAGAAAAATAATATTTTTCAACCATTCCGCATCTAAATCTTAGTTTTAAATTCCTGTTTTACGTGTTTTTAGGTACTACGTGTCGACAGTGCTACAGTTCCAGTTCTACAAGGCACTATGTATCAAGGCGGGGCAGTACAACCCTCTGGACCCTTCCCAACCCTTGCATAAGTGTGATATCTATCAATCCACCGAGGCAGGAAACGCCCTTAAGTGAGTATAAGGGTGACAGGGTGACAGGTAGATAGTTTTGGGCACAAGTAATGGGGACGGGAGAGATGGAAGCTCTTGTACAATGGTATAAAGTAGAACATAGACTATAGAAAGACACAAATATCAAAGACTTCATGTAGTGTAGAAGTAAATACCCTGGAGTACAGGTTGACATCACTAATCCGGCAGTTCTAAGGTCCCGTGGTTGCCGGATTAGTGATGATCAACCTGTAGTAGTTACCTAATCGTCAAACATCACCATAAATCACCATAAATCCACTGTAGCTTCGTATAAGACACACAAAACCAAGACGAGCTTCTATAACCATTACTGTGTTTTAACCTATACTCTCTCTTAAGGGACATGCTGAAGCTGGGCCGGTCTAAGCCGTGGGAGGAGGCTTTGGGGGTCCTTACGGGGGAGTCTGAAGGCCGTCTTGATGCCTCAGCGATGCAGGAATACTTCAAACCCTTAGAAGAATGGCTTACAAAGGATAATGCTAAACACGAAGAGTACATTGGCTGGCTGTCTGGTAAGTATGATTGTAATGTTATTTGTACATCTTGAAAAGTACTTACATATATATAATTTCTACTTGATGTACGTATATAGTTTTGTCAACCTACGTGGTATACATACATAGGTGGGATATACGCACATATAAGCTTATATGAATAATGTACATATGTTGACCTACTAGTTTACACAGTGTGGCTGACAACCTACACACACACACACACACACACACACACACACACACACACACACACACACACACACACACACACACACACACACACACGTACACACACTTGAATACACAAAATAGTTGGTTAAATCTATATATAAAAAAACACTAAAATTATTATTCTTTTCTGATTTATTTCCAATCATATTATTCGATTCTCTCATTTCATATTGGTGTCATCTCTTCTATCCTTTTCATATCAACTTCCTTCCTTCATGTATTTACCTAGTTGTATTTACCTAGTTTTAGTGGTCCCTTAGTACCCCTTAGTACCCCTTAATACCCCTTAACTTACCACCTCAATTTACAACCTCAACAGATGGTGATTACTGCAAGCAAGAGGCACATCCAACCTTGCAGTGACCTCCAACCTTTAGATAAAACAACTTTCCAGCCCTTCTCTCTACACTCTGTGACTGCTTGGCACAGACCCACCTCACTGCCCCGATACCCAGCCCCGCCCTGCCCCGCCACGCTCCTCAGACTTTCTCGCCCAGTGCCCCGTCGCCTCGTTGCCTCCTGCTCCGTGTTACTGCTAGAGTGTATTGCTAAAATGCCTCGCCCCGTGAAAAGAATTTGATTTTAACGTGGCATTTCTTTATGTTTTCTTGTGTGTGTGTGTGTGTGTGTGTGTGTGTGTGTGTTTATCTTTTGGTTATATTGTTGAGTTATGTGAAGAATAATTTTCAATAGTCGTTATCTTGGATGATTTTCTTATATGTGATTTTTACAAGTTAATTTTTTTTTTTCTGTTGTTTTTGACTTTACTGAATTCAAATCAATAAACTAAAAAGATATTTCGACTTGAAGTTAATGAATTAAATCGACAATCCGAGGTGTAAGAAGATATAGAGTTTATATTATTAATTTAGATTAGTTATACATTATGTTGTGTTGCTTTGACTTACCTTGCATTATAGATAAGGTAAGGCATGTTATGTTTTTTTAATCTATGGTAAACGAACTTGTATTTTTAATGTAATGGAGACTGGATAAATTCTGAATATAAATTTGAATTGATTGAAGTGAAGTTGTATTAGCATCCATAACTTGAATTACGATTTTGAAGGTAATTATGATCTATATATATATTAGTCTTATTCAATCTGTGTCTATATATATCGTAAGGTTAAGTAAAATAAGGTTGCTTCTTAGTATAGCATCGTTCCCGCCATTTCTAGGAAGGTTAACAAAGAAAGAAAATGAGACTTTATGTGGGGAGCTTAAGTATATTATAAGGAATGTTTTCATGTTATGGTAATGTATTTGTTTTTGTTATATATATGTCTGTAAGGTGTTTATTTATGTGTATAAGGTGAAGTAAGGGATAATTGATCTCTCTCTCTCTCTCTCTCTCTCTCTCTCTCTCTCTCTCTCTCTCTCTCTCTCTCTCTCTCTCTCTCTCTCTCTCTCTCTCTCTCTCTCATTTTACGTCACAGTCACAGCTACATTAACATTGCATGGTTCGGAAATGTCACGAACAGCCACGCCATCTTTCGGCAACCTCGGGAACCTTGTAGTAGTAGTAGTAGTAGTAGTAGTTGTAGTAGTAGTAGTAGTAGTTGTTGTTGTTGTTGTTGTTGTTGTTGTTGTTGTTGTTTCTTTCTTTTATTTTCATCATCAACTAATCATGAAAATAAGAAACTAATAAGGTTTTAGACCACAAACTTGGCCTCCCCCCAAAAAAAAAACCATCAATTTTTACAAACATCATTTCTCATCAATTTCAAAAACTTATTAACATCATTACATTACCAAGAATTTATATTAACTTATGTTATAAAAAATTGCCTTAAACCTTTGTCTCCCCTTTCGTTCTCAATCCTTCCTTCCCTCCTTCTCCTCCTTCCCTCCCTTCCTTCTCTCCTCCCTCCCCTCCTTCCCTCCCTCCTCTGATGAATGTTATTTGGGCCCGTCAATTCTCCCTCCGTGCGCCTGTCCATGCGACTGTCCAAGTGTCTGTCTCACCTGTCCACGTGTCTCTCTTCCCACTAATCATTCGAGGTCACTGTCAATCTCTCTCTCTCTCTCTCTCTCTCTCTCTCTCTCTCTCTCTCTCTCTCTCTCTCTCTCTCTCTCTCTCTCTCTCTCTCTCTCTCTCTCTCTCTCTCTCTCTCTTTCGTCTCCTTGGTAGTGAAAGGTCGGTCGTGGTTAATGCATGTCTCCACTCTCCCTCCTCCTCCTCCTCCTCCTCTTCTTCTTCTTCTTCTTCTTCTTCTTCTTCTATCCTTTAGCTCTTGTCTTTGTCTTGGTTTGATATTCATTTTTTTTCTGTTCTCTATTCTCTATTTGCTATTCTCTCTCTCTCTCTCTCTCTCTCTCTCTCTCTCTCTCTCTCTCTCTCTCTCTCTCTCTCTCTCTCTCTCTCTCTCTCTCTCTCTCTCTCTCTCTCTCTCTCAAACTCCTGAAAACTGTTAAAAATCTGTAGAAATGCATTAAAAAATAAATCCGGATATAATAATAAATAGTTGATATAAATTACCTCGATTATTTAATGTTACTTTTGGGCATTGTATTAACACACACACACATTAACCTTGAACTAATAAACACGTATAGGTCAAATAAAACTATAAAAAAAAAACACCCACAGAGGTATAATATATGTATACATTTAGTTATGAAATATAAATATATATATATGTGCATGGATGGACCAAAAAATAATGTATCCTATGTTGATCTGAATATTACTGTAATCTGTTTATATTTTATCAATAACTAACTAACTAACTAACTATGTATGTATGTATATATGTATTAGGATGTATGTTTCTAGTGTGTATGTATGTATGTATGTATGTATGTATGTATGTGTGTGTGTGTGTGTGTGTGTGTGTGTGTGTGTGTGTGTGTGTGTGTGTGTTAGGATGTATTTCAAGTCAAAGTTTAAGTCGTCGTCGTGGGGTTCGGACGTGTCTAGTGGAGGTGACGTGTAGTTGATTGATCTGAGCGAGAGGTGAAACGAGGGTTAAGGAAACACTTTGCCCACTCCTTCTATGTATGAGAGAGAGAGAGAGAGAGAGAGAGAGAGAGTGAGAGAGTGAGAGAGTGAGAGTTAAATAAATGATAAGACGTAAACACGAAAGCACTTCAAAAGCCAAGCGCTCGCACACACACACACACACACACACACACACACACACACACACACACACACACACACACACACACACACACACACACACACAAGGATAATTCCATTCCCTGTGGCCATTTACTCTTGAAAACGACAAAAGTTACTACAAAGGACACGACGAGAGAGAGAGAGAGAGAGAGAGAGAGAGAGAGAGAGAGAGAGAGAGAGAGAGAGAGAGAGAGAGAGAGAGAGAGAGAGAGAGAGAGAGAGAGTTTTAATAGGAAGGTATAGATAACATAGATAATGGGATGGGAAAGTTTTTTGTTAAGGCAAGTGAATGGGAGAGAATATATCACCCTTATCCTCACACACACACACACACCCTTTCACACACACACCCTACACACCCTTACACCGCCATCTTTGCACACCTCCCTTAACTGTAGCCCTGTAGCCAAACAGCCGCCATCTTCCCACGCCTTTCCTAGCCACACCCTACCCATAAGATTTCATTGCTTGGGATGGTAGTGATTGTGAAGCTGTGTCGCCTCCCCAGCTAGACTATTGCTCCTACTGGGGTCGTGGTGCCTCGTCCTCCTTCCTAAGTGGCACTTGCGGTTCCTCTGGATGGCACACATGGCACTCACCCCCCCTGAACCCCCCTAACCTCCCCCTTCCTCCTCCTTTTCCTCCTTTTCCTTGGGAGGTAAAAAATTGTGTTGGTTTTTTTATATTTTCTTGTGGTGAAACTTTGGTGTCTGTCGAGTGAGTGAGTGAGTGAGTGAGTGAGTGAGTGAGTGACCTTGAGGGTTTAATTGGGTGGTGTTGGTGATGTGGTGGTGATGATAGTGTGTTGGTGGTGGTGATGATGGTGGTGGTGGCGATGACGGCTAGCATGCCTTTCATCACCTCCATCATAAACAGATTCCTTGCTATCATCACCATCACCACTATCATCACCACCACTTTTATCATAATCACCACCATTACTGTCACCACCACTCTTACCACCACCACTACCACCACCACCACCACTATCATCACCACCACCTACACACATTCCCACCGCACGTCGTGGCCTGGTTCACTGCCGCTTGGGGGAACGAGGAGGAGGAGGAAGAGAGGGAAGGAGAGGTGTAGAGGAGGGAGAGAGGGCTAGAAGGAGAGGGCAAGGGAGGGAAAGGGAGGGAGGTAGTGGCGTTGGTGGCTAAGCCGGCGGGAAATATGGTCTCCCAAGACGCTACTAAAATTCTGGTGCGCTCATTTTCACGACATTTAGCACCGAGCAATCTGGCGGGCTTTCACACCAGTCTTAGTGGCCAAAGAAAATTGCTGCGAGACCGAGACTTAACCGAACCTCTCCCAACTGTTGTAATTTCACTCCTACGTGTCTCTACCATGGAGGTGATATTGTCGGGTAGTGGTAAAGTGGTGTCTAGCTGTTTTGAGATGGGGAGAAGCAGCCCTACTTGCCGTTTGATCTCATAAAGAGAGAAAATATGAGGGCGGTGGCCATCTCATACCCTTGTGGGGAGAATGCATATGGCTGAATTAGCGGGCCCGATGTCCACATTTTATTACTTATATTGTCGACGACATAGTCTTTATCCAAGCCTAGCGACATACGTTTTAATACTTGCGTCCTACTGTTCTGGCTGCTCTCTTTTCCTTTCTCTTTTTTTTTATTTTATTTCTCGCCTCTCGTTCTCTCTTTCTCGCTTTCCTCTTCTCTCTCTTCTCTCCCTTCGTAGCACTTTGGGTTTTTTTTTTTACTTTCTTATCTCTCTCTCTCTCTCTCTCTCTCTCTCTCTCTCTCTCTCTCTCTCTCTCTCTCTCTCTCTCTCTCTCTCTCTCTCTCTCATGTTCACCCCTCGTTCCCTCCTGTCATCGCCTCTTCCACTCGCTCTCTTTCTCTTTTACTTTCACGCATCCTCCCTCCTTCCTCTCCCTCTCTCTCCCCTCCCTTCTTTTCTTCGCCCTCTTACCCTCCCTTCCTAACCTCCCTCCCTCCCTAACACACACACGTTCCCAACAGTTTACGAAGAGTTGTAAGTCACCCCTTCCCAATATACCTCCTTCCACACACACACACACACACACACACACACACACACACACACACACACACACACACACACACACACACTGCAGCAATATTCTCAACTTGTGTGCAATTTCCCAGTACTATAAGTTCTGCTCGAATAGCTTCAATACCCCCCCCCAACCACCACCACCACCACCACTACCACTACCACCACTACCACTACCACTACTACTACTACTACCACTAACATGACTCCTGGTTGATCTAGTCTTCTCTCCTCCTCCTCTTCCTCCTCCTCCTCCTCCTCCTCCTCCTCCTCCTCCTCCTCCTCCTCCTCCTCCTCCTCCTCCTCCTCCTCCTCCCTCCATTATTGTATTACCAACCCAAATTACTTGTGAGTTTAATGTGATGCTGCCTGGAGATATCAAGCCTTATATGGGTATTCTTCATGTTTATAGCGCTGAGGCGGGGGACGCTGGCAGGCCGGGAGATAACGGAGGAAGGAGGAGGAGGAGGAGGAGGAGGAGGAAGAAGGAGAGGGAGAGAAGAGGGGAAAGAAGAGGAAGAGGGAGAGAATAGATGCTTTGTATATACACACACAGAGGGAGATAAAGAGAGAAGGAGATAGGGAAGTAAAGAGAAGAGAAGAGAAAGGGAGAGAAAGGGAGGGAGAGAGAAGAAAAAAAACTTGAATTAAACTCCCTTAACAAAACGAAAGAGGAATAAGAATAATAATAAAAAACAGTTGATAAAGAGGAATAATAATAATAAAAAATAATAATAAAAAATTCAAACCTATCGCACAGTCACCATAAAACAATTCATTCATTCATTTCTTCCTCTCATTCACATACAAAAAAAAAAAAAATCATTTATTTCCGTTCTCTTCGTCGTGGACTTCTGCAGGCAGCTCTCTCTCCCTTTCCCTTTCTCTTTCTCTCTCTCTCTCTCTCTCCCTGAAGTACCATTAGGGTCGAATATGTGATCACGATGCCTTTTGTCCAACGCCCTTATCGTCCCTCGAGCTTGCCATCGTAAAACAGGAGGAGGAGGAGGAGGAGGAGGAGGAGGAAGAGGAGAGAGAGAGGCTGGCTATGTAAACGGTTATAAGAGTTAGAGGTGCAAGTTGTAGGTGGAAGAACGAGTAGGTACGAGTGGAAGGTGGAAGAGGAAGAAGAAGAAGAAGAAGAGGAAGAGTAAAGAGTAAAGAGTAAGAGTAAGGAGAGACATTCAAGACCTAAATGAGACAGCGGTGAGGAGGGGAAAAAAGAGAATAAATAACCTATAATTATCAAGGCTTCAAGGAGAGATAAATGGAAGGAGGGGAACAAGGAAGGAAGGAA
The DNA here is from genome assembly GCA_029783475.1 of Metacarcinus magister. Taxonomy (NCBI): domain Eukaryota; kingdom Metazoa; phylum Arthropoda; class Malacostraca; order Decapoda; family Cancridae; genus Metacarcinus; species Metacarcinus magister. The sequence continues at coordinate 4,292,094 of JAPQNM010000036.1, forward strand.
AGGAAGGAAGGAAGGAAGGAAGAGAAGAGAAGAGGGGACTAATAGAGATGCAAGGGGGAGACAGAAGAGAGAGAGAGATAATAAGAGGTTTTGTTGATAGGAATGATAATTACTCCACGTTGCAAAGGAGGGAAGAGAGAGAGAGAGAGTGATGGTAAAGATTAAACCAAAGAGAAGGGAAAGGAAGGGGAGGAAGAAGAGAGAGAGAAAGAGAAAGAGAGAGAGAGAGATACATACATACATACATGATGCTAAAATGTTTTATGCCAAATATAGTGAAATAAACAAAATTTCAGTACCAGATATATACATACATAAAATGACTGACAGACAGACAGACAGACAGGCAGGCAGGTGGACTTAATGAGACGGATAGACAGGTAACTGAAGGAAAATAGACAGGTAAACAAGACCAGAACAGGGGAGGAAAAAAAAAGACAGGAATATAATGAAAATGTTAGATAGATAAATGAAGAGAAATGAAAATAATTTGTAATAATGAAAGTAAAAATAATAAAAACAAAAATATGGAAAGTGAAAACGAGGAAGTGAAATATATATATATGAATGATTCTCTCTCTCTCTCTCTCTCTCTCTCTCTCTCTCTCTCTCTCTCTCTCTCTCTCTCTCTCTCTCTCTCTCTCTCTCTCTCTCTCTCTCTCTCTCTCTCTCTCACTTAATCTCTTTCAGTAATTTTCTTCACCATTTACAACCCTTCCTTCCTCCATTCCAGCGAGAGAGAGAGAGAGAGAGAGAGAGAGAGAGAGAGAGAGAGAGAGAGAGAGAGAGAGAGAGAGAGAGAGAGAGAGAGAAAGAGCAAAAATCACCCTAAGATAAAGTGGTACCATTAACAAGTCGAACAGTCGTCTATCAGCGAAGTAATTGGGAGAAAATGGGTCCCCAGAGAGAGAGAGAGAGAGAGAGAGAGAGAGAGAGAGAGAGAGAGAGAGAGAGAGAGAGAGAGAGAGAGAGAGAGAGAGATATTGACAGACAGACATTGATATATACACAAAATGGCACTGATTGAGCGATAGATAGAAGTTGATAGACATTTGAACACAGCGATAGATAAACAAATATTGTACTGTTAGGTTTGTCAAAATGTTGATAAAGTGATGTACTGTACGTGTGTGTGTGTGTGTGTGTGTGTGTGTGTGTGTGTGTGTGTGTGTGTGTGTGTGTGTGTGTGTGTGTGTGTGTGTGTGTAATTGAAACCAGAGAGAACAGGAAAACAGTAAATACATCCAAATTTTCCTTCATTTCCCTCCTTCCTTTCTCTCCATCCTATGAAAGAGAGAGAGAGAGAGAGAGAGAGAGAGAGAGAGAGAGAGAGAGAGAGAGAGAGAGAGAGAGAGAGAAACAAGGAAAATATTGAAATACCTCTTCTTCCCCTCCCTTTCCTCTTCCTCAAGATTCCACTCACACCTTTGCGGGGAAGAATGACAGGTAAACACACACACACACACACACACACACACACACACACACACACACACACACACACACACACACACACACATACACACACAATCAACATTACCAGATCGCACTCTCACACCAAACACCTTTCTATTCCTAAAACCTTTCTCCTTCTGATCCTCCTTAGCCCCGAGCTGTGATTTTAAGCTACTGGATCCCAAGAGAAAACCAAAACGATACCCAACCCTCTATTCCCTTCCTTCTCTTTCCTATCCCTAGCTGCTTTTCCTTCCTATTCTCCTTCCCTTCCCTTTCTCCACCTTTTCCCACTTCAATGTCGAGTCTGATCCCTTTTATATCCTACCATAAGGGTTCAGAATGCTTATAGTACGACTAGCATAGGGTTTGAACGTGTGGTTGTGGCTAGGATAGGATTGGCAATGTTAGAATGACGATCAGTGTGAAATTAAGTACCTAACGAGTGTAAACAGTCGGGAATTATCCTTTTACAGCTCTGCCACGTGTCTTTTAATCCGCATTGTAGAAATGTTTTAATGTAAGTAAAACCATGGCAGACATGATCAGGAAATATGCATACACGTTTATTCATAGTATTATAATGTATGAAGAAACAGTAAACTTATAATGGATAAGATATATATATAAACATATAAAGAAACGTGGCATACATATTTTACAGCGTTGCTAATAAAAAAGCAGTACCTATTAATGAATTTCCCTTTCGTTCTGGATAATGCATCTTATCACTCAAGAAAACTTCACATATGACAAATGATGTTGCCAGATACACGATTCGGGCCTCATAAATTTTTGAAATACGAAATTGATTTGAATTTGTGCGGCAAATCTCTACACGTGGCACTGGTGTAACACGGTCATTCCCCACGACCGGAATACCCCAGCCATACTCTAAGGTGTGTCTGACTATAGTAGTAATAGTAGTAGTAGTAGTAGTAGTAGTAGTAGTAGTAGTAGTGGTGTATTCCATTATGATTTACATTCTATTTTACCTTTAAACTGCTAAGACAAGATCGAAATGAGTCGTATTCGGTATAATTAGCTTCATTTAACTCGTATTTTTATTCCGAAGCTTCGATACAATGCTTCAATAGCCTCTTCCTTCTTTCCACTCTCCCTCAGACCGCGCCGTGAACCGTATCTGTGACGTTCTCATTCCGACCTTTCCGCTATCAATCCCGTATAAAAATCCTTTCCCGGCATATTTGAGCTGGAGATGACATTGAAAGCCTTATGATTTGAGTACACTGATCTAGCGTCACTCTATGATCTCTCCCGCACGGTACTAGCCGGAAATACATGGTGAGGTGAGGTTAGATAGGCAAGATTACGTGCGAGTGTGTGAGTGAAAATCTCGTGTAATATTAACCACTATCCAGTTAGCAAAGTTGGTAATTATAGCTGCAATGTTTTCTCGTATATATCACTGACTGGTAAATACAATAGTTACCATTAGCTGGCTCGGTAAAGCTAGGTTGAAATAGTGAATAATGTAAATGTATTGAAAGTTTCACCGCTGACAGATCGAGTGAGGTTGAGAAGTAGTGTTTATGTATGTTTAGTGAAGGCTTGTGGAGGTGATGTTAAGTGGAGGTGTGCTGAGTGATGTGTTGACAGCGCTGGTAAAGTCAGAAGGAAAATACAAAGAGAAAAGGCGCGAATGGTATAGATGACTGGCTTACTGTCTGTCTGTCTGTCTGTCTGTCTGTCTTCACCACCACCAGAAAAAAGGTAAGTAATGATTTCTTTCGCTGACTATCTTTTGTTTCTTAGTATTGCAAGTTTATATATATGTTTTATCAATCTTTTTTCTCTCCCCTGATTCTCTCTCTCTCTCTCTCTCTTCGTGTGTAGTAATAATATAAATGTCTCCCTTCTTATGTACTTTTCAAATACATAAGATTAGCGTGTGAGGAAGCTTTGTTAATATCTGAGGGAGAGTGGGAGAGATGGGAGAGATAAGAAGAGGTTGTCGGTGGAGGAGGAGGAGGAGGAGGAGGAAGGAAGGAAGAGAAATGGAGGGTTAAGGGTGGCACTCGTTCTTCAGTGTCAGGTTAGTGGCACTCCATTTTCTGTCAGTGTTAGGGTCTTGGGGGGGACTTTCTTATACTTCCCTCCTCCTCTCCTTCCCTCCTCCTCTCCTTCCCTCCTCCTCTCCTTCCCTCCTTCCCTCCTTTCCTTCCTTCCTTCCTTTCCTTCCTTCCTTCCCTCTTGAAGACACCATGAAGGTAAAAGGAACATTTGGCGCAAATGTCATTTGGTTCGGTTATAGACACCCTGTAGAGAAGAGATTATGAGAAGAGAATATCCATCATCATCATCATCATCATCATGGTGCTGTGGAGAGCAAGACAATGGTAAGTACGGTAAGTAACTATTTTTTCTCTCTGTTGATCTTTAAAATAATTATGTTTTTAAGGAAGCGTGGCAAATTGAATAAAAGAGTATAGCGTGGCAAATAGAATAAAAGAGTGAAGGTAAACTTTGTACACAATATCGTGCATCACAGTTGTCAGTTGTTAAGATTTGAGTGGCACAGCGCACCAAGTTCCGCCCAGCCGCCACTCCCCTGCCCAGGAGTGACTGGTATGATGGTGTGTGACTGGTATCTCGTCGCCCCTCGCCTACCTGACAAGACACAAGCAGTGAGCTTTTCTCCTTTCACGATCAGAGTATGTATTGGTAAGTGGGAGATTGATTTTTCTGAACGTAAGGCACTTCCACATACCATAGTATATATTGTCTTTAATCTTTCAAACTCAACAGATTACATAGACTATATATATATATATATATATATATATATATATATATATATATATATATATATATATATATATATTAGTGATATGCATATAGGTGTTGAAAGAATATTGTTGTGTGTTCCATTATAAAGATGACAATACCATGTTCATTGTGTACACTGTCTTTATCCTTGCAGATGTTTTGTAAGCATCAACCCAGACAGTGGCAGCAGAGAGGTGGAACTTTACTACATTTTCCAATGATATTTTAACGTACTTCTAAATGGAACATTCTCGACTATTTTTCTATCAGGTAAGGAATTTGACCAAAGATATTATATGAAATATTTTTATACTTTTATATTGTATCGCATAGGGGTGACATCTGACACTCAAGATATGATAAGTTGCCACAGTAAGTGTCATTAAGTAGTGTCTGTCATGGGGAATACTTCAATAAAACCTTTGTACTTGAAAATAAAATGCAAATTAATTATCAATTACTTTGTATTATTCTTTTCCAAAGGAGATGCTTTCCACAGTGATTCACAAATATTCTATGAACTGACTTTTTTTTACAATATTATACTTGAATTTCTTACAGAAAAGGGCAGCATTAATTATGGTATTCATTATAACCTGTAAATACCTTCATAAAGGTATCTGCAAGTTCTTATAAATACTGTAGTTATTGCTGGCTCAATTGTGGAAGAAATACAAAAAAATGCTATACAAAAATACAGGGATATGAAAATAGAAAAAATTACAGATAATTTCTGTTAAATATTTTACAGGAAAAATTTATTTTGTACAGTAAAGTGTTTACAGTATATGTAAATTTACAAATAATTTCTGTAAATCTTTTTACAGAAAAACTGTATTTATTTTACGGATAAAATGGTTTACAGAACATCGTAAATTTTACAGAGAATGTTTGGCAGCATGGATGCCAGTAAATTGTCTGTAAAATTTACAGTTTATTTTTTACAGTGCATAAAAAACATCGGAGCACTACTTCTTTCTACTTATCTTCGGAAAATGGTCACCGTTATGAGAAACACGATCTTGATGGCTTGGAAATGGCTGCATAAAATTGTTCTGTAACCTTCCTAGCCGCCTGTGATGTTATGTGTGTGTTCTGTGGGTGTTCTGTAGTCCTTTGCCTTGTCAGAATTCAAATTACACACACACACACACACACACACACACACACACACACACACACACACACACACACACACACACACACACATACATACACACAAACACTTCAAAGGACACTAACATCAACAACAACATCATCGTCACTCCCTTGCATGTACGTGTATATATTTTCCAAGAGGAAGAGGAAGAGGAAGAGGAAAGGGATGAAGGTAGGGATCAAGAGTACAGTGTAGCATCGCGTAGCCTCTCTCCTTTTCCAGCTAATTCGTTTATCATGCATCCCGTTAAGCAAGTCAAGCCCAGTACAGCTTATAAGGTAATCCAACAGCTTAGTCCTGGCAACGCTGCTGGACATAGTTACAGCACGTTATACAAAGGAATATAAGGGAACCCAAACAGCAATATACCCTAGGGTCCCTGCGAAGGCTGTTTGATATAACTACTCTACACTAACTACTTGAGAGGAGGAGGAGATGGAAAGACAAGTATAGAAGGCTAGTGAAAATGAAGGAATATATGAAATAAATGAAAGAGAATGAATGAGGAGAAGGAAAGAGGGTGATAACAAGAGGGCGAAGAGGAAATATAAGAGAGAAGGAGGAAAGGAGAGCAGGTAAAGAGGAGGAAGATGATATGGAGGTGGAGGAAAATGAGGAGGAGGGAAGATAAGTGGAAATAGGAAGAAGATATGAGAAAGAGAGGAGCAAGGAAAATATAGGATAAGGAAAGAAGAGGATATTGCAGGAAGAGAAGGAGGATGGAAGGAGGAGGAAAGAGGAGAGGAAGGAGGTGTGAAGAGAAGGAAGAGGAGGAGAAGGAGGAAGAGGAGGAGGAGGAAGAGTATGCGTGAGAACAAGGAATAGAAAGGAGTGGAGAGAGAGAGAGAGAGAGAGAGAGAGAGAGAGAGAGAGAGAGAGAGAGAGAGAGAGAGAGAGAGAGAGAGAGGAGAGAGAGAGAGAGAGAGAGAGAGAGAGAATAAAAGAAACAAAAGAAGAGAAACAGAAGATAATTGTGTATAGAAAATAAAAATAAAAAGGAAATGAAAAGGAAAATGGAAATAATTAAATGAAATATATGTAGGAAGGAAAATAATTAAACAAAAACAGTAAAAGAAAGAAAGGAAGGAAGGAAGGAAGGAGGAGAAATAACACACACACACACACACACACACACACACACACACACACACACACACACACACACACACACACACACACAAAGGGAGGCCAGAGGACTATCCTAATACCTTCAGCTAGCCAGGCATGTCCCCTAAATCTTCCCTTCCTCCTCCTCCTCCTCCTCCTCCTCCTCTTCCTCCTCCTCTTCTGTTCGCTATTTCGACAGAGAGACTACGAAAGCGCTTGACTATCTCACCACAGTTTATTGCTATCTCTCTCTCTCTCTCTCTCTCTCTCTCTCTCTCTCTCTCTCTCTCTCTCTCTCTCTCTCTCTCTCTCTCTCATTAATTTCCCACAAAGGTCTCAAATAAACGATATTAAATGCATGTTAACGTTGCAAGTTTAACCATTTTGTGCTGAGGAAAGAAAGAAAAAGAGAGAGTGAGAGAGAATGTTTGATGTGTGTGTGTGTGTGTGTGTGTGTGTGTGTGTGTGTGTGTGTGTGTGTGTGTGTGTGTGTGTGTGTGTGTGTGTGTGTGTGTGTGAAATTACCAAACACACAGGTGGCTGACGAAGGATTGATGTCATGCTCTCTCTCTCTCTCTCTCTCTCTCTCTCTCTCTCTCTCTCTCTCTCTCTCTCTCTCTCTCTCTCTCTCTCTCTCTCTCTCTCTCTCTCTCTCATACATCTTCTTCATCTTCTTCCTGCAACACACACTGCAGTATTTTCCTCCTTTTCCTCCGTTTAATCTTTCCCCTTCAATATATCCTCCTCCTCTTCCTCCTCCTCCTCCTCCTCCTCTGTAACAGCATCCTCTTCTCATTTTAATCCATCGTATATTCATCTCTTTCTCATCCCATCCCCATGTCCTTAAACTCCACAAGCTTTGCAATATATCTTCCTCCTCTCTCCTGCCTCTCCTCCTCCTCCTCCATCAGCCCCCTCCTCCCTCCTCCTCCTCCTCCTCCGCCGCCGCCGTCAGCTCCCCAGGGGTAGCGAGACAGGCGGGTCTTGACACTATCACTAGCGGCTGTCACCCTCGCACCATGCAAGCTTCTGCTGTACTGACACCTTCTCGCTCGTCCTCTCTCCCACCACTTGTTGAGGCTTCACTTTGGCTTCTGTTAGGCTTCACCGCAGCTCGTGGGGGGTTCGGGATGTCGGTTCAGGCTTCAGTTACGTAGTTTTTTTTTCTCTCTCTTTTTTTTTCCTCCTCCCTCTCTCTCTCTCTCTCTCTCTCTCTCCAGGGATGTTTGGGGAGGTTAAAACTCAGATTATTGTTGTTTTTAAAATTTTATTGTTGTGTTTATAAGGTTGGTGATAGGAGGTGCTGGTTATGGGGGGGGAGGGGGGATAGGAGGTGCTGGTTATGGGGGGGGAGGGGGGCTTAAGGGGGGTTTAAGGGGGGTTTAAAGGGGGGTAAGGGTGAGGTAGGAGTGTATCTATCACTTCTCAGTAGGGTACCCTCAACCTCCTCCTCCTCCTCTTCCTCCTTCCTCCTCCTCCTTCTCCTCTTTGACGAATGAGAGAAAAAATGCAATAAAGATGTATAAGAAGGAATGAATGATAATGAAAGGAGATGGAGAATGACATTATGAATAGTGAATATGATAATGTGAAGATGAGGAAATAGATGATGATGTACAGAGGAGGAGGAGGAGGAGGAGGAGGAGGAGGACTTGCTTAGCGTGACGAAGCGAGTGTGTGTGTGTGTGTGTGTGTGTGTGTGTGTGTGTGTGTGTGTGTGTGTGTGTGTGTGTGTGTGTGTGTGTGTGTGTGTGTGTGTGTGTGTGTTCTTAGTAATTTGTACCTTTTTCTTCTTTCATTATCAACACTTTATTCGGTTTCCTTTCCCTATAATTTCATCTTTATATACTGCTTCCTCCTCCTCTTCTTCCTGTGAACCAAAACAAAGACAGAGGAGGAGGAGGAGGAGGAGGAGGAGGAGGAGGAGGTGTAGTTGTTAAGGTGAGACCAATTTCCTGAGCGTGTAAATAGAGCAAAAAAAAATAGGTGTTATTACCAAGGAAGTGTGTTAACGAGGCAGGATTGCGAGCCTTCCTCTTTGTTATCATCCCGTTTTCTCTCATTATTTAGGGTGATGCAATAAATCGTATGTTATTATCGCTATTACTACTCTTATCTTTAATATTTCTTTTTATCTTCGTTCAGAATGAGATAGACAGACTTTTATAGCTATTGTTTATCACATTCCAACCTCAAACCAAGTAGGAACAATGAGGGAAAATGAGGCAAAAAGGTGAAATAGTTGACAGTGAAAGTGAGAGAGTACTGATTGCATGCATGAGTGAATATGTAAAAGTGAAATACGCGATAATGAATAAACGCTGGCTAATATAAGGGTGTGTGTGTGTGAGGCAGGAAGTAATAGGGTGTGAGTATAAGGTGTGGGTGATGTATGAGAGGTGTAGCGAGTGTGAGGGCGTGAAATGAGGGGAGGAGGAGGTAGAGGGTGTAGCAGTGTGTGTGGTAAGGTAAGGTAAGAGTGAAAGCAGCTATGTGAGAGGTGTCAAGAGGGGAGGAGCTGGTCTGGGGGTGATGAGGAGGAGTGAGGGGTGATGAGGAGGGGTGAGGAGGAGGGGGGAGGAGTGTCAAATTGCCTCTCACCACGGCGTCTTTGTAAAGGGCGATGACAAAAAGCTCCGGTTAACCGATCCTCCCTAATGACAGCAAGAGGGCTTTTGTTGTGTTGGCCGCTGCCCCGCCCCACCTCCCGCCGCCCCGCCCGCCTCCCGCCCCACAAAAGAACCCAAGGCGACGCAGGCGGGGGGAATCCACGCCCGCAGCCGCCCGTGAAAGACCCAGAGAGAGAGAGAGAGAGAGAGAGAGAGAGAGAGAGAGAGAGAGAGAGAGAGATGGGGACAAGTCAAGAGTGTGTGAGGTACAACTTGGCGCTCTTCTAGGTGGCTTAGCGGAAGGGAGGGTGCTCTGGGGGGGTTCTGGGGGGTTCTGGGGGTTCTGGGGGGTTCTGGGGGGGTAGGGGGAGGGGTACATCGTCCTCTCCCTCACGTCCTCTGCGCGCCGCGGTGACAACTGACTGACGTGCTCACTATGTGGTTGGCAATCTCATTATTCAACGCTCGCCACAACACATCGTCCGCACATCAAAATGCTTCATCCTTCCCCACTCCCCTCGTCCCTAATATCTTCCCGCCTTTTCCTGCATCTGAGCGAAGTCTTATGACGTCGCGCGAGAGCCCAGACCAGAGAAACAAGTGAAGTATAAAATGCGCACGGCTTCAAACTGAGAGGCCTTTGTAGGAGCGTGAAGGAGGGGTCGTGGGGGGTATCATGGGGTCTTGGGGGTTGTCAGGGGGTGTCAGGGGGTGGCAGGGGGCTGGTGATATCATCATATTTCGGCTTAACAGGCAGGGGGGCGGTAACGGGGGGTCTGGCGCGAGAAAGGATGTTCATTTATGACTCTCCTCCTGCCCGCACGACCCACAGCGGCTCTTAAATTCTTATTAAGATTGTTGGGAAACACACCCGGAGACAAATGGGGCTGTAAACGTCACGGTGCGGGGCTGGCGGGGCTAGGGATGGGGAAGGGGTAAGGGTGTAAGGGTGTAGCTGCCGTATAAGGAGCTCCAACTGCCTGCCGGGGTGGAGCATGAGCGGGTCTGAATAGCGGAAGTGACGGTGACTTGGACGGTGTTGTGTTGGAGGTCCGAGCAGGTAGAAGGAACTAACGAAGGGAGAGAGAGAGAGATAGAAAAAGAGAGAGAGAGAGAGAGAGAGAGAGAGAGAGAGAGAGAGAGAGAGAGAGAGAGAGAGAGAGAGAGAGAGAGAGAGAGAGAGAGAGAGTTATTATATATGTATTTTCTATTCCATTTGTGTTTTTTTTTTCCTCTCCATACTTATTCTCTCTTCAGTAGTTCTCCCATTCTCTCCTTCCTCCATCTCCGACCCCCCCTCTCTCTCCCTCTCCCCCCCCTCTCTCTCTCTCTCTCCCTCCTCGGCCTCCATCAATCTTCCTCACCCTTTCAATTTTCCCTTCGGTGTCAACTTCTTTACTGCTTTTCTCTCCCTCTTTCTCTCCCTCTCCCTCTCCCTCCTCTCTTTGCCTCCTGTCATCTGTGCTTCTTGTGGTAATTTATCTTCTTTATCTCTCTCTCTCTCTCTCTCTCTCTCTCTCTCTCTCTCTCTCTCTCTCTCTCTCTCTCTCTCTCTCTCTCTCTCTCTTATGCATTGCGAGACAGATAGACAGATAGATAGATAGACTGTGAGGAGATAAAGTGACAGGTTGACAGACAGACGCAAATACATCTAGTCTTTTGTTCTCTCTCTCTCTCTCTCTCTCTCTCTCTCTCTCTCTCTCTCTCTCTCTCTCTCTCTCTCTCTCACTGTTTTTCATCATTTACCTCTCTTTTCCCTCCCTTCCTACCCTCTTTTCCTTCCTTTCCCTCCCTCCCTTCCTCTCTCCTTCCCTCCCTTACGAGTCTTCTGTGAAATTTCTTGCAGTCATCCATCTTGCCTTCCCCCACTCCCTGTTGTTGTCACTTTCTCCCCACTCCCTGTGCTGGCGAAGAGTGTCACATAGCCTGTCACACGCCTTGGCCTCACCACTTGAGCTCCTCCTCCTCCTCCTCCTCCTCCTCCTCCTCCTCCTATTTATCTCCCTCTCTCAACTCTTCCTGTTTTTCTATTCTTATGTTGCTGCTTTTCACTCTTCTGTTTTCACTTGAATTTTCATTTTTCCGAAATTGTTGCATAAATATATTGTTTGTATTTTGATGTTAAAGGAAGGAAGGAAGGAAGGGAGGAAGAGAGAGAGAGAGAGATAAAAAAAAAGAGGGAGAGAGAAAGGTGGAGAGGGGTCGTCTTGGAAAGGAGAGAAGGAGGAAGAGATAGAGAGAGGGAGAAAGATGGAGAGACTGTTAGGAGGAAAGGAGGAAAGGGGGGGAGAGGGTAAAGATAGGAGGGAAACATATAAGGATTTGCTTGTTGGTAAGGAGACAAAGAAAGAAGGAAGGAAGGAAGGAAGGAAGGAAAGAAGAGGAGGAGGAACTGTTTGATAAAGAGAGAGGGAGGGAAGGAGGGAGAGAAAAGTGGAGGGACCGCTTAGTAATGGAGGAAGAGTTGGAGGGAAAGGAGGGAGAGATGGAGGGAAAGAGGGAGTGTTTGGAAATAGAGGGAGAGAGGGAGGGATAGTTGGAGAAAGGAAAAGAGGAGAGAGAGATGGTAGGAGTGCTTGGTAAGGGAGTGAGTAAGTGAAGGAGTGAGTGAGTGAGTGAGTGAGGGAGTGAGTGAGTGAGTGAGGGAGTAAAATCGACATTGATGGACGAGGAGAGACTGTCAACGATCTGCTGGGCTGAATCACGCTCAACAAAATGATGTAAGATGTGAATTGACGAGACTATGATGAATATTGACTCTTAGGAGGAGGAGGAGGACGAGGAGGAGGACGAGGAGGAGGAGGACGTGGTGGTGGGAATGAATGATGGACTAGGAAGAAGGAGAAGGAGGATGAAAGATGGTAAAAAGAAGAAATAAGACGTGGAGGAAGAGGAGAAGGAAGAGAAAAAGGAATAAGGGAAAGAAAGGAGAAGCAGGAAACGATAGATAACACACAAGATAATAAAGCAGACATAACAAAAAACGATAATAAAAACAAAAACAAGAATAAGAATAAAAAATAAAAAAAAAATAAAAATGACAAAGAAGAGGAGACATAACAATGCAGGAACAACAGAGAAAGAAAGAGAGAGAGAGAAAAAAAAGAAAGAAAGAAAGAAAGAGAGAGAGAAAGAGAGGAAGAGACAGAGAAAGA
>JAPQNM010000036.1:4314368-4331868 GCA_029783475.1 Metacarcinus magister
GTGTGGGTGGGTGGTGTGTGTGTGTGTGTTTAAGGGTAAAATTTTTAAGGCTAAGAACGTTATTTCATCTTTAGGGCGCCAAGGGAGAGAGAGAGAGAGAGAGAGAGAGAGAGAGAGAGAGAGAGAGAGAGAGAGAGAGAGAGAGAGAGAGAGAGAGAGAGAGACATACGTAATAGATACATATTTTATAGTAATATCTGAAATGTTTCTTTTATTTTGTTAATACTTCAAATATAAATTACTCTTATAAGGAATTCAAGGATGTGATTTAATCTATTATTTTTTTCATGAAAGGAGTTGATGAAATTTTAATATAATCTGGTGAAAAGTCATATTTTGAAGGTCATATAAGTTTTTTAGTGAGAGAGAGAGAGAGAGAGAGAGAGAGAGAGAGAGAGAGAGAGAGAGAGAGAGAGAGAGAGAGAGAGAGAGAGAGAGATAGAAAGGTTACGAAGCTCTGATAACACCAAAAAAGTTATTATATCAACTAGTATTTAACATTAAACCATTATTTACTTATATACAAAGTTAAGAATCATCACCACAAACTTTTTTTTCAACCCAAACAAGCTTAGAAATCACCACCACCACCACCACCACCACCACCACCACCATCACCACCACCACCACCACCACCACCACCACCACCACCACTACTACTACTACTACTACAATTTACATCTTCAGTTCTCTCCTCTCATTCCTCCTCCTGAAGGCTTGTCAGACACCTCCCTGGGACACATTACCAGATGAGAGGCTGTCTCTCTTCCTCTCCTCCTCCTCCTCCTCCTCCTCCTCCTCCTCCTCCTCCGTCTGATGAGTGATATTCAGAGACTCTCCTAATTTGCATGCGTGGAGAGTGGGAGTGGTGGAAGGAGGGAAGGCAAGGGAAGGCGAGGGAAGGAGAGGGAAGGAGAGGGAAGGAGAGGGAAGGAGAGGGAGGAGTGACAGCATGAAGGAGAGTCTGGGGAGATACGCCGATGCCTGTTGGGGTGTAATAATGGGGGAGACAGATGGGGTGTCCCGCTACTGAGGTGGTGAAAGGGAGGTGAAGGAAGGGGTGAAGGGGTGAAGGGGTGAGGGGGCGAAGGGCAGGTGTTAGTAAGAGAAATAGAGGTGAAATTAATGAAGCATGTCACAGATTGGTAGGAAATATTGCTGTTGGATTTATTTTCGAAGTATTGCAACAGGATATGAGTGCAGGAGAAGGATACAATGAGGATAAAATAAGTGATGAATATACAGGAAGTGAGATAAGTAGAGGAGGAGGAGGAGGAGGAGGAGGAGGAGGGAGAGGAGAGAGAGGAATAATGAACGATAACAAGGAGAAAATTAACGTCTATATTAAAATTAATGATACATATACATATATAAAAAAAATAATAAATAATAATAATAAGATAAGATTAAATAACGAAATTACAAAGAATTCAATAATTAATAAAAACCAAATCATTATGGTGGAATTAATAAACAAAAAAACCAAAAAACCGAACATTTACCTAAATATCTTATCATGAGAAGTAGAAAGGGAAGGAAGGACGAGACAGAGAGAGAGAGAGTCAGGGATCAGGGACTAGTGGAAGGAGGTGAGGGGCATGGGGTAAAGGGGGGTATGTCCCTGGTTGGTTTTGGGCTAATTGGTACTCACCTGGCTGGTCCTGCTAATTACTACGACAGGTAAGGTCTTATCAGGCCATCGTACATGTGTCAGAGCGGCTGTTGGATACACAAGATTATGTTTTGTAGTTTTTGGCTTCAAATTCTCATCATTTAGGAAGCAATAACGACAAACTGAAGCCATTTCCAGCGTGTATATATGTGTGTGTGGGTGTGTATGTATGTGTGTGTAAGGTAGATATACACACACATACATACATACATATATATACGTACATACATACATACATACACAGTCTCGGAGGTTGCAACTAATGTGCTTGTCTGTTTTCCTGTCGTGGATTAATTTCTGACTAAAAGATTAAAGTTCTCTCTCTCTCTCTCTCTCTCTCTCTCTCTCTCTCTCTCTCTCTCTCTCTCTCTCTCTCTCTCTCTCTCTCTCTCTCTCTCTCTCTCTCTCTCTCTCTCTCTCTCTCGCTCGCTCACAAAAGGAATAAATGACATAAGCAAACAATCCTTAACAACAGAAGGAATTAGAAAAGAAAAAAAAACTGGATATAAATTCCGAAGTAAATGGAGTGTAAAGGAAGAGGAGGAGGAGGAGGAGGAGGAGGAGGAAAGAATGGAGAGAATGGAGGAAGAGAGAGAGAATAAAGGCGATAACCCATAGAAAAACCGTAAAACCAGAGAGAGAGAGAGAGAGAGAGAGAGAGAGAGAGAGAGAGAGAGAGAGAGAGAGAGAGACGCACATTACGCCAGATGCTCACTAACGTATGCGTCTCGGTGGCTTTGGTGACAGTTATTGCGTTATAAGTCATGAGGGTCTAATGAACAGCACGTCGACCACTCCTACCCCGCTGAGTTACGCCCGAGGGAGGAAGAGGAGGACGAGGAGGAGGAAGGAGGGAAGAGGAGGAAGAGGAAGATGAAGTGTTTGTAGGATTGTTGATGTAATGATGGCTATATTTATGAACACACACACATACACATACACACACATGCACTACACACTCACACACACACAACAGCGAGGTCATAGGAGACACATTCTTCATTCCATTCGTTCCGCAGTTGAATTATCCATTACAGGCTTGTCTAAGAGGAAGGGGGGGGAGGGGAAGGGGAGGAAATGGGGCTTACCTGTTGGGAGGAAAGGTGGGGGGAAGGGGGGGGAGGGGGGAGGGAAGACATGTTACCTGGAGCCCTTCATTAAGTCATCAAATGGATCATGCAAACGCCAGGTGTGATCAGGTAAATTTGACAGGTGGTTGCAAGCTTGTCAGGGGAGAGAGGTGAGGCAACAGCACCTTCTACCTGTAATTAAGAGTGTGTGTGCGTGTGTGTGTGTGTGTGTGTGTGTGTGTGTGTGTGTGTGTGTGTGTGTGTGTGTGTGTGTGTGTGTGTGTGTGTGTGTCTGTATGTGTGTGTGTGTGCGTGGTATTCATTTATCATATTTTCATTTCGTTGTGAAAGAGCCAGTTCCGTTAGGGTCGTTATATATATTCTAGCTGGCTATTCATTGCTCCTACTTACCGCGCGTGTGTGTGTGTGTGTGTGTGTGTGTGTGGGTAGAGAGGAAGAGGAAGCCAAACCACACTAATCAACCCGGAAGGAGGAAAACCAGGTTGTTAATATAGCAAAACTACCCCTTACATACACGTAAATCCTCACTTATACTCTGTTTGGCTGCGCGTGTAACATTAAGATGACTGATAAGGGAACCACCAAAACACAGACACGGATACAATTTATTAACCTAAACGTATTCATTATCAACAGTCAGGAAACAACTAACATTTCACCACCACTACTACCACTACCACTACTACCACTACTACCACTTGTTGAATACTCTAGTAATACATCGTGATAAACAGCTCCCAACGAGTCAAATATTCACTCGTTACTCATATTATTCCCGCGTTTTTTTTTGTTGTGTTTGTCTTCCTTTTCTTTCTCTCCTCGTGGCTAAGAGAGACAGTGACCTCTAGCGGTAGGGAGTGAAGGCGACAATTACTAAGCGGTATCCCTCACAAAGAACTTCTCTTCCCCCCGCTCCCCGCGCTATATATCACCGCTAATGTACAGTCTTGCGCTATGTACTGACGCTAACAGTCCTAATTTGCATGTTATCGGCGTCATTAAAGCCAGGACAGGACAAAGAGAGAACGTATTTCACACGCTACCACCACCACCACCGCCACCGCCACCACCACCGCCACTACCACTATTACCACGACTATTACTATTGATGTTACTACCGCTGCTATTAAGAGCTATAACCTTGACTATTACTACCAGTTCGCGCTGGCTATTCCACACCACACTGCACTACCTCATTCTCTCTCTCTCTCTCTCTCTCTCTCTCTCTCTCTCTCTCTCTCTCTCTCTCTCTCTCTCTCTCTCTCTCTCTCTCTCTCTCTCAATACACACGGAATGGCTGATATCGTGACTTCCTAACATTACCTACTTCTACCTTTCCTAATGAGAGAGAGAGAGAGAGAGAGAGAGAGAGAGAGAGAGAGAGAGAGAGAGAGAGAGAGAGAGAGAGAGAGAGAGAGAGAGAGAGAGAGAGAAGAGAGGGATGATGACAAGTGACAGGTGACAGGTGGGGCTGGGGTGAGGTCGCCTGTCTAAAGTGGTGACAGCTGGGTGACAGGAGTGACGGCGCCGCTGGATATCTGTCGTGTACTAGTTGAAGATTCTCTCATTTATTTAATTCTTCCTCAGACGCTGGAAAGGAGTTCTAAAAAAAAATTGTGTGGGGTGTTTTTTAATAATTTTTTTTTAATTTTAGATATGAGTATTAAAAAAAATGTGATTATGTATGTGTGTATGTATATGTGTGTGAGTGTGTTTGTAAGGGGTGAGGTGTATGTATGTATATGTGTGTGTGTATGTTATTATTCCTTTTCTAATTATTTTATATTACTACCATTACCAACAACAACAATAACTACTACTACTACTACTACTACCACTACTACTACTACTACTACTACTACTACTACTACTACTACTACTACTACTACTACTACTACTACTACTACTACTACTACTACCACTACTACTACTACTACTACTACTACTACTACTACTACTATTACTACTACCACTACTACTACTACTACTACTACCACTACTACTACCACTACCACTACCACTACCACTACCACTACCACTACTACTACTACTACTACTACTACTACTACTACTACTACTACGTCATTCGACTTCTTCAATAAGGAAACTCAGTTAGGAATGATTCATGTGAAAGAAGATTGACTTACCTTGTCAAGAGGAGGAGGAGGAGGAGGAGGAGGAGGAAGAGGAGGAGGAGGAAGAGGAGGAGGAAGAAGAGGAGGAGGAGGAGGGTGGGAAATGAAGATATGTATTGATATATATTGATATGTATAGATGTATAGATTGCGTTTGGATAAGATATACAGACACAGATGTATGTATGTATGTATATATGTATGTATGTATGTATGGACAGGTGAATTTGTACCTGTCTATATATTAATGATACAATGTGAATCAATTATTGCAGAGTGATGAATATTTTGTTCTTTTTATTATTCGTTTCATTAACAAAAGACGATCGTAAACACAGCGAAAGAGATTTAATGAATATATTAATACTTAAATTATGTGACAGGTAGATTGCATGTAAGTGATATAGTATTCTCTCTCTTTTTCTCTTTCTCTTTCTCTCTCTTTCTTTCTTTCTCTCTCTCTCATTCCTTTGTTTCGTCTTCTCTTTTACTCTTTATGATGTCATTTATCTCTTGTTTCCTTTGCCCTCATCTCTCTTTCTCTTTCTTTCTCTCTCTCTCTCTTTCTCACTTGGCTTCTTCCTCTCTTCCTTTCCTTCATCATTTAACTTTCTTTTTCCTTCCTTACTGCTCTCTTTTTTCCCTTCCTCTTTCCTTTCTTTTTTTCGTTTTGCGCTTTATTCATTTCATTTTCCTTCACGTATTCTTCTCCTTTTTCATTTATTTCTCTCTCTTCTTTCTCTCTCTCTTTCTCTCTCTCTTTCATCTATATTTTCACATCCTTTCTCTATTTCTCTCTCTCACTATACCCTAATATCTTTTTCTTTACGTTATCTAGGCCCTTATCCCCTTTCATTCCCCTTTCACTCCCTTTCCCTTTGCTTTTACATGTCCTGACCATCCCCTTTTCCCTCCTCCTCCTCCTCCTCCTCCTCCTGCCCCCCTTGTCAGGTTGTACGAGGCTCCATTTGCGACATGTCAGGAAAGAGGGAAAAGTTTCTGATGAAATTTGCATGCACATCACTGGCCTCAAGTTTGTGTCGTGTGGTGATGGTGGTGGTGATGGTGGTGGTGGTGGTGGTGGTGGTGGTGGTGGTGGTGTGGTTAGGGTGTGTACTGATGAATGAGAGTGTGTTGTGGTGTTGTGGTGGTGTTGAATGTGGTAGTGTTGTTTGTGTGTGGTAGTTTTAGCGTGGTGTGTAGCTTAACTAACTAACTACTTACTTACTATTATGTTACTGGTTGTGGTTAGGTAGGTAGTTAGTGGTAGTTATGTATGTATGTATGTATGTATGTATGTATGTAGTAGTAATAGTAGTAGTTTAAACCATAACTAACTCACAATAATACTAATACTCTAAGAAAAACAAGATTACTGACTTATAACTACTCATAATAGTGGTAGTAATGACTGTAATAGTAGGTGACGGCGTAACAATAGTAGTGGTAGGTGGTAGTAGTGGTAGGTGGTAGTGGTAGTGGTGGTGGTGGTAATTGTAGTGGTTGTGAAGCGAGCTCTCCATTCAAGTATTAATTAGCCCACTCTGGTGTAATTAATTTCTCTCTCCGTCCTATATTAGCGGTGTTCAGGATAAATTGAGAGGCAAAGTGGGCTATATTTATCACCTTAGATTTATGACTTCCTGTGTGTGTGTGTGTGTGTGTGTGTGTGTGTGTGTGTGTGTGTGTGTGTGTATGTGTGTGAACCTGTTTTATATGCTTTATCTCTCTTTTTTTTGATGTTTTTTTTATCTATCTCTCTTCTACTTTCTCTTATTAGTGATTATTATTTTTGTATCTGTTTGTATAGATGTATTAATGTTTTTTTTTGTGTGTGTGTGTTCATTATTGTATTTATTGTGTAATGGGTGTACTGAATGACTCTCTCTCTCTCTCTCTCTCTCTCTCTCTCTCTCTCTCTCTCTCTCTCTCTCTCTCTCTCTCTCTCTCTCTCTCTCTCTCTCTCTCGGGAACGCCAAAAAATCCCAAACTTTAGCCCTCTAGGATGACTTTCAGTAAATTTCATCCACTTTTACGATTTTGTGGCTCGATTCTGGATTAAGTTAACGTCTCAAGTTTGTAATCCACTTTTTATCATCCAATGCAATCCACACACACACACACACGCACACACACACACACACACATACGCACGCACACATCCCCCTACACACACATATATACCCACACACCCACACACACACACACATAAACCATCTTATTCGTACCACACACACACACACACACACACACACACACACACACACACACACACACACACACACACACACACACACACACACACACACACACACACACACGTACAGTAGGAGGAGAGGAGAACGACCAACGCATTCTGACACTTTTTGACACTTCGTTAGAGCCGTTGGAATCGAAATGTTCGGTAGCTGTGAAATCTGCATATGTGTCAATGGGGGGGGGAGGGGGAGGAGGAGGAGGAGGAGGAGGAGGAGGAGGAGGAGGGTAGTAAGGGGCAAGGCGGGGCAGGAGGGGGGCAGGGCGGGGCAGGGAAAGACTGTCAATACGACCGACACTTCTCTAGTCACAACGAAATCAAATTTGTAACCGAGTTGACACGGGAGACAGCTGGCAGGGGAGGCGGCGACCCTGCTGTGATTTCTCAGGTTTTCTCTCTCTCTCTTTCTCTCTCTCTCTCTCTCTCTCTCTCTCTCTCTCTCTCTCTCTCTCTCTCTCTCTCTCTCTCTCTCTGTGTGTGTTAGTCCTGCCTTATATCCTATCTTATTTTTTATACTATTTATCTCTTACTCTCTTTCTTTTTTCTCACATTCACTCTATTATCCTCTTCTCTCACCCTTGTTCCCTCCTTCACTCTTACTTCTCCTCTCCCTCTCTCTCTCTCTCTCTCTCTCTCTCTCTCTCCCTCTCTCTCTCTCTCTCTCCCTCTCGCCCCGTTTAGTTTTAATCTACAATTGGTAAAACTTTTTCAACTCATCTTCTTCTATTTGAGTGAAGCGATTTGGGTTTCAGTAAATTATTTGTTGTCTACTTTAGAGAACGATAACGTGAGGTATAAAAAAAATATATATGTTGTTGTTGTTGTTGTTGTTGTTGTTGTTGTTGTTGTTGTTGTTGTTGTTGTTGTTGTTGTTGTTGTTGTTGTTGTTGTTGTGAAATGTATAGTCAAGTTTTTATTTTTTATTTATTTATTTATTTATTTATTTTTTTTATATGTCATTCATATATTTTTTTTGGTTCTGTTGATGTGAAGGGAAATTTTTTATTTATTTATTTATTTTATTATTATTTATTATTTATTTTTTTATTTGTATTATTTCAGTTGTTATTTTTATTATTATTATTTTTATTATTATTGTGATGAGTTGAATGTAATTTTTGTTGAGTACGTATGTGTGTGTGTGTAAGTGTGCACATGTGTGTGTGTGTGTGTTCCTGAGGTGAATACGAACATGTGTACAGATTAACGTACACACACACACACACTAACACGCACATATGAGATGAAACACGCACATGGGAGAGACAAGTCCGTGTACACATTTGTGGGAAGCTGTCATGTGTACTATATTTTTTATTCTCTCACTGACTCTCTTTCTCTATCGCTTTCTCGCTCTCACTCTCTTTCTCTGTCGCTTTCTCTCTCTCGCTCTCTTTCTCTGTCGCTTTCTCTTGCATATCAATAAAAGCTTGGCATCATAATAGGAATGTGTTTTATGCCGTCATCTGCCGCCAGGGGGACAAAATATCTATTATAGTTATATTCCTACGTGACTTATATTACATGTTATATCACGGGCCGGGAACTGGAATCAATTTAAATATATCCTTTGTAATATATTCTTGCTTCTAATCTTCCTCTCGTAAATTCTAACCTCGATCCTGGGTTTTGCAAGTTTATTTGTGGCCTAACTCTGTCGTGTTTTTTTTTTCTTTTATGTATTTCTCTCTCTTTTTCTTTTTTTTGTCTCTTTCTCTCTTTCTCTTTTTCTTTTTTTGTCTCTTTCCTTTCTCTCTCTCTCTTTCTCTTTTTTTCTTGTTTTTATTTACTCTCTATCTCTTTGTCTAACTCTGTATCATTTTTTATGTATTTCTCTTTCTCTCTTTTTTTTTCTTCTTACTTTCATTTACTTTCTATCATTTTTTTTATGTATCTCTCTCTCTTTCTCTCTTTCTCTTTTATTTTTTTATTTTCTTCACCTAATTTGAGGTTAGAAATTATATTATATTCTATACCATACAATCCCTTCTCTCTTTACTCCTCTCTCTTTCTCTCCTCTCTCTCTCTCTCTTCCTCTCTCCCTGTCTCTCTATATCCTGTCTATATCCTCTTCCCTACCGTCTAAAAAAACCAAAACAATAGACAGACGAATGAAAAACAATAGACGGTAGAATGAAAAACAATAGACGGTAGAATGAAAAACAATAGACGGTAGAATGAAAAACAATAGACGGTAGAATGAAAAACAATAGACGGTAGAATGAAAAACAATAGACGGTAGAATGAAAAACAATAGGAGTAAAATTATTTGGGATTACAAGCAAGGTTAAAAAAAAAATACGTATATGGTTATCGTAGAAAATATTGACTCTGTGTCTATATTTTCTCTATTTTATGACTCCTACAAGTATATTAACAAAGGGGGGGTTCGGGGGGGGGCAAGGGGGGCTAAGGGGGGGCCAAAGGGGGGTTTTTAGGGGGTCCTTAATCCCTATCATTATGTGGGAAAATCCTTTAATGGTGTTGATATGGCTGCAATTTTAGGCTTTATTGACGCATCATTGATTTTGCAACCCCTCTAGGATGCTCTCTCTCTCTCTCTCTCTCTCTCTCTCTCTCTCTCTCTCTCTCTCTCTCTCTCTCTCTCTCTCTCTCTCTCTTTCTCTAATCGCTGTGTTTCTATCTGTGTACGTAATTTGGCTTCCTGTATTCATGTATGTATGTGCGTGTGCGTGTGTGCGTACATGTATGTATGTAAATGTGGCTTATCATTCTAATTTAACTTCCATGTAAGAAAGGGAGAGAGAGAGTAAGAGAGAGAGGGGAGAGAGAGAGAGAGAGAGGAAGAGGAAGGGAGTAAAGGAGAAGATATAAAGAGAGAAAGAGGAGGAGAAATAGAGGAGGAGGAGGAGGAGGAATAGGTAGCCGTTTAGACACCTACCCTCTCTCCTTCCTCCTCCTCCTCCTCCTCCTCCTCCTCCTCCTCCCCTGAATCCTCACTCAAAATACAGCTATTATCCGTTTCCAGTCATTTGTACATAACTGTCTCGTACTTCTATTATTTATTGGCTATCGCGCGCCATAGCCAGCGAGGTTATAGCGCGAAATAGCGATCATAACAGTGATGTAAGGGTCATAAAAAACCTCGGGCAGCCGGAGAGGACAGCGGCATGAAGTCCCTTAACCCCCCTCCACCTCCACCGCCTCCTCTACCTCCCAAGTAAATATCTGTTTTATATTATTGTATTTCTCTTAAGGGTTTCGATGTAGCTCCGGCAGTGGCAGCGCGGGAGGCAGTGGAGCGCGTTACGAAGGGTGGAAAGATATGCAAGGTGGTAAAGAGGGAAGAGAGAGAGATAGAGACAGAGAGAGAGAGAGAGAGAGAGAGAGAGAGAGAGAGAGAGAGAGAGAGAGAGAGAGAGAGAGAGAGAGAGAGAGAGAGAGGAAACTGTTTCTCATCGAACGAAAGACCAGAACAAGTCATTCACTGAGAGACCATCAATCACTACAGGAGGAGGAGGAGGAGGAGGAGGAGGAGGAGGAGGAGGAGGAGGAGGAGGAAGAGGAAGAAAGACAGGAAACAAATGAAAGGGAAGAGAGAGAGGGACAGATAAGGAATATTTAATAGAATAACATGTCTTACTTATCTTTAATTTCCTTTATTCGCTCTATTTTTCTCCTCCTCCCTTCCTTTCCTCTTCTTCCTCTTCCTCCTCCTCCTCCTCCTCCTCCTCCTCCTCCTTCTCTGCAGTAATCAAAGAGTCATCATGTCAGACAAATATCTATGAAGGTATCACTTACTCTCTCTCTCTCTCTCTCTCTCTCTCTCTCTCTCTCTCTCTCTCTCTCTCTCTCTCTCTCTCTCTCTCTCTAAACTGTATTTTATGTACGTATTCCTGTCTGTATGTATATATATATGTATGTATATATTTTTGTATCGTCATCATAGTCGTTCTTATCCTCCTACTCCTCTTCCTCTTCCTCCTCCTCCTCCTCCTCCTCCTCCTCCTCCTCCTCCGCAATATACTAATGTCTACCTCCATGAAACACGAAGGTAACGAGACACTTCTGCGTTTACTTGCCTCTTACCAGCCTTAATGGGGGTATAGAAAACTCCTTAGAACCACTGCCCCCTTCCCTTTACCCCTTAGATACCCACTCCACCCCTTACCTCTCCTTTTTTTTCGGGGTCCCTCTCTCTTCCTCTCTTTCTCTTTCTCTCTTTAGGCCATTCCCAACACTGGTAGGAGTTTCAAATTGTGTTTTCGTTTCGTTTTCCTCTTCTCTCCCTCTCTAAATGGTAGAGGATGGGGTCTAACCTCTCTTTGGGAAGGTAGTAGACCTTGTTTCACCCTTTATAACCCTTTGTAAACCCTTCACCCTGCTTGCCTAACACCCTTGCCTTCCCTCCCTCACTCACCCTCACTCACCCTCACTCACCCTCACTCACACACACTCACACACTCAGAATTAATGAAAATAAACGCAAAATAACTAACATTATACACCATAAAGGATGAGAAGGGAAAGAGGAACAAGTTTAGGTCGAGTTAACTTCACAAATCTGCAGCTATGGTCAATTATAGCTGTTGGTACGACCTTGTGGCCAGTCGTAGGCGTCGTCTAGGGTCGTATCTCAAGGCTACGACCATAGAATACAACCAGGACCTCTCGTAAACCCACCGCCTAGTCATTACAAAGGACGAGGTGGAACTGCTAGTGGAATGGAGTCTTAGAAATGTCTCAGCCTCAGTCTCTCTCTCTCTCTCTCTGTCTCTCTTTCTTCGTTCAGTCTCCTCGCTATGTCTATCTATTGTCACTCTTATTCTTTATCTTATCTCTCTCTCTCTCTCTAATTCCTCATTCGCAATAAAGAAAGGGATAAAAAAAAGGTGACGTAAAGAAAGGTTGATAATGTGGGAATAAAATGATAAACGCAGGTAATTAAATAGATAAAGAATGGACAGGTAGATTGACACACAAAATAAATATTAATGATAAAAATAAATAATAATGATAAATAAATATTAATGATATAAATAAATATTAGTGATAAAAATAAATATTAATGATAAAAATAAATAATAATGATAAAAATAAATAATAATGATAAAAATAAATAATAATGATAAATAAATATTAATGATATAAATAAATATTAATGATAAAAATAAATATTAATGATAAAAATAAATATTAATGATAAAAATAAATAATAATGATAAAAATAAATAATAATGATAAAAATAAATAATAATGATACAAATAAATAGTAATGATAAACATAAATATTAATGATAAAAAATAAATATTAATGATAAAAATAAATATGAATGATAAAAATAAATATTAATGATAAAAATAAATATTAATGATAAAAATAAATAATAATGATAAAAAATAAATATTAGTGATAAAAATAAATATTAATGATAAAAATAAATATTAGTGATAAAAATAAATATTAATGATAAAAATAAATATTAATGATAAAAATAAATATTAATGATAAAAATAAATATTAATGATAAAAATAAATATTAATGATAAAAATAAATATTAATGATAAAAATAAATATTAATGATAAAAATAAATATTAATGATAAAAATATATATTAATGATAAAAATATATATTAATGATAAAAATAAATATTAATGATAAAAATATATATTAATGATGAAAATAAATATTAATGATAAAAATATATATTAATGATAAAAAATAAATATTAATGATAAAAATAAATATTAATGATAAAAATATATATTAATGATAAAAATATATATTAATGATAAAAATAAATATTAATGATAAAAATAAATATTAATGTTAAAAATATATATTAATGATAAAAATAAATATTAATGATAAAAATATATATTAATGATAAAAATATATATTAATGATAAAAATATATATTAATGATAAAAATAAATATTAATGATAAAAATAAATATTAATGATAAAAATATATATTAATGATAAAAATATATATTAATGATAAAAATATATATTAATGATAAAAATAAGTATTAATGATAAAAATAAATATTAATGATAAAAATATATATTAATGATAAAAATATATATTAATGATAAAAAATAAATATTAATGATAAAAATAAATATTAATGATAAAAATAATTAATAATGATAAAAATAAATAATAATGATAAAAATAAATATTAATGATAAAAATAAATATTAATGATAAAAATAAATATTAATGATAAAAATAAATATTAATGATAAAAATAAATATTAATGATAAAAAATAAATATTAATGATAAAAATAAATATTAATGATAAAAATATATATTAATGATAAAAATATATATTAATGATAAAAATAAATATTAATGATAAAAATAAATATTAATGATAAAAATAAATATAATGATAAAAATAAATATTAATGATAAAAATATATATTAATGATAAAAATATATATTAATGATAAAAATATATATTAATGATAAAAATATATATTAATGATAAAAATAAATATAATGATAAAAATATATATTAATGATAAAAATAAATATTAATGATAAAAATATATATTAATGATAAAAATATATATTAATGATAAAAATAAATATTAATGATAAAAATAAATATTAATGATAAAAATATATATTAATGATAAAAATATATATTAATGATAAAAATATATATTAATGATAAAATAAATATAATGATAAAAATATATATTAATGATAAAAATATATATTAATGATAAAAATATATATTAATGATAAAAATAATATTAATGATAAAAATAAATATTAATGATAAAAATAAATATTAATGATAAAAATATATATTAATGATAAAAATATATATTAATGATAAAAATAAATATTAATGATAAAAATAAATATTAATGCTAAAAATAAATATTAATGATAAAAATAATATTAATGATAAAAATAAATATTAATGATAAAAATATATATTAATGATAAAAATAAATATTAATGATAAAAATAAATATTAATGATAAAAATAAATATTAATGATAAAAATAAATATTAATGATAAAAATAAATATTAATGATAAAAATAATATTAATGATAAAAATAAATATTAATGATAAAAATAAATATTAATGATAAAAATAAATATTAATGATAAAAATAAATATTAATGATAAAAATAAATATTAATGATAAAAATAAATATTAATGATAAAAATAAATATTATGATAAAAATAAATATTATGATAAAAATAAATATTAATGATAAAAATAATATTAATGATAAAAATAAATATTAATGATAAAAATAATATTAATGATAAAAATAATATTAATGATAAAAATAAATATTAATGATAAAAATAAATATTAATGATAAAAATAAATATTAATGATAAAAATATATATTAATGATAAAAATATATATTAATGATAAAAATAAATATTAATGATAAAAATAAATATTAATGATAAAAATATATATTAATGATAAAAATATATATTAATGATAAAAAATAAATATTAATGATAAAAATAAATATTAATGATAAAAATATATATTAATGATAAAAATAAATATTAATGATAAAAATATATATTAATGATAAAAATATATATTAATGATAAAAATATATATTAATGATAAAAATAAATATTAATGATAAAAATAAATATAATGATAAAAATAAATATTAATGATAAAAATATATATTAATGATAAAAATAAGTATTAATGATAAAAATAAATATTAATGATAAAAATATATATTAATGATAAAAATATATATTAATGATAAAAATAAATATTAATGATAAAAATAAATATTAATGATAAAAATAATATTAGTGATAAAAATAAATATTAGTGATAAAAATAAATATTAGTGATAAAAATAAATATTAATGATAAAAATAAATATTAATGATAAAAATAAATATTAATGATAAAAATAAATATTAATGATAAAAATAAATATTAATGATAAAAATAAATATTAATGATAAAAATAAATATTAATGATAAAAATAAATATTAATGATAAAAATAATATTAATGATAAAAATAAATATTAATGATAAAAATAAATATTAATGATAAAAATAAATATTAATGATAAAAATAAATATTAATGATAAAAATAAATATTAATGATAAAAATAAATATTAATGATAAAAATAAATATTAATGATAAAAATAAATATTAATGATAAAAATATATATTAATGATAAAAATAAATATTAATGATAAAAATAAATATTAATGATAAAAATATATATTAATGATAAAAATATATATTAATGATAAAAATAAATATTAATGATAAAAATAAATATTAATGATAAAAATATATATTAATGATAAAAATAAATATTAATGATAAAAATATATATTAATGATAAAAATATATATTAATGATAAAAATATATATTAATGATAAAAATAAATATTAATGATAAAAATAATATAATGATAAAAATAATATTAATGATAAAAATATATATTAATGATAAAAATATATATTAATGATAAAAATAAGTATTAATGATAAAAATAAATATTAATGATAAAAATATATATTAATGATAAAAATATATATTAATGATAAAAAATAAATATTAATGATAAAAATATATATTAATGATAAAAATATATATTAATGATAAAAATAAATATTAATGATAAAAATAAATATTAATGATAAAAATATATATTAATGATAAAAATATATATTAATGATAAAAAATAAATATTAATGATAAAAATAAATATTAATGTTAAAAATATATATTAATGATAAAAATAAATATTAGTGATAAAAATATATATTAATGATAAAAATATATATTAATGATAAAAATATATATTAATGATAAAAATAAATATTAATGATAAAAATAAATAATAATGATAAAAATAAATATTAATGATAAAAATATATATTAATGATAAAAATATATATTAATGATAAAAATATATATTAATGATAAAAATAAGTATTAATGATAAAAATAAATATTAATGATAAAAATATATATTAATGATAAAAATATATATTAATGATAAAAAATAAATATTAATGATAAAAATAAATATTAATGATAAAAATAAATATTAATGATAAAAATAAATATTAATGATAAAAATAAATATTAATGATAAAAATAAATATTAATGATAAAAATAAATATTAATGATAAAAATAAATATTAATGATAAAAATAAATATTAATGATAAAAATAAATATTAATGATAAAAATAAATATTAATGATAAAAATAAATATTAATGATAAAAATAAATATTAATGATAAAAATAAATATTAATGATAAAAATAAATATTAATGATAAAAATAAATATTAATGATAAAAATAAATATTAATGATAAAAATAAATATTAATGATAAAAATAAATATTAATGATAAAAATAAATATTAATGATAAAAATAAATATTAATGATAAAAATAAATATAATGATAAAAATAAATATTAATGATAAAAATAAATATTAGTGATAAAAATAAATATTAATGATAAAAATAAATATTAATGATAAAAATAAATATTAATGATAAAAATAAATATTAATGATAAAAATAAATATTAATGATAAAAATAAATATTAATGATAAAAATAAATATTAATGATAAAAATAAATATTAATGATAAAAATAAATATTAATGATAAAAATAAATATTAATGATAAAAATAAATATTAATGATAAAAATAAATATTAATGATAAAAATAAATATTAATGATAAAAATAAATATTAATGATAAAAATAAATATTAATGATAAAAAATAAATATTAATGATAAAAATAAATATTAGTGATAAAAATAAATATTAGTGATAAAAATAAATATTAGTGATAAAAATAAATATTAATGATAAAAATAAATATTAATGATAAAAATAAATATTAATGATAAAAATAAATATTAATGATAAAAATAAATATTAATGATAGAAATAAATATTAATGATAAAAATAAATAATGATGATAAACACACACACACACACACACACACACACACACACACACACACACACACACACACACACACACACACACACACAGAAAACGAAGACAGAGAATGAGAATGAGAGCGAGAAAGAGAGAGAGATAGAAGAAGAAGAAGAAGAGGAGGAGGAAGAGGAGGAAGAGGAGGAGGAGGAGGTGCTTCATCAAAGAATCAATATAACCGTAAAAAGAGAAGAGTTATGTAGGAATCAATAGGCATAGCGTGGCATGGCTGGAGGAGGAGGTCATAAAAGAGAAGAAATGGCCTCCTCCTCCTTCTCCTCCTCCTCCTCCTCCTCCTTTTCCTTATTTTCTATTCCTCGTTTCGTATGTGTCGGTCTTCCTTCTCTCTCTTTCTCTCTC
>JAPQNM010000036.1:4351868-4396868 GCA_029783475.1 Metacarcinus magister
AAAGTCCTCAACACCAGCGAACTACCTTCCTCCAGTCCTTCTTCCTCCTTCTTCCTCCTTCCTCCTCCTCCTTCAGACAACAGTAAACTAACTCATCTTGCACCTCCTCCTCCACCTCTTCCTCCTCCTCCTCCTCCTCCTCTTCCTCCTCCTCCTCTGAGCTTCCTTCCTTCCATTTAGGAGAAATTTATGTTGGTGCAGCTCATTTCTGCCACTCAACCTTCACGAGTTTCATTTGCTGGCCAAGACGGATGGGAAGGCAGTCTTTTTGTGGCCCGACCCTCACATTGCTCTGGCCATGATACACTGAAGAGGAGGAGGAGGAGGAGGAGGAGGAGGAGGGAGGAGGAGGAGGAGGAGGAGGGAGGAGGAGGAGGAGGACTAAAGAGGAAAGGTCTGTGTGTGGGAGAGAGAATGGTTTCAAGGAAGAGGAGGAGAGAGAAAGGAAGAGTGAAATGGTAAAAGGAAGAGAGAAACAGGAAGGATGAGGAGAGTGGGAAGAGAGACGGAAGTAGGGGAGAGAAAGAGAGTGGAGAGAGAGAGAGAGAGAGGGTAAGGGGTAAGGGGTAAGGGGTAAAGGGAGGTGAATAGACCCCTTCATCCGGTCTTACTTCCCTTAGCTGGAGGAAGAGAGAACATCAACAAAACTGACCCGAGTGATATGTGGCCTCCTCCTCCTCCTCCTCCT
Source organism: Metacarcinus magister (assembly GCA_029783475.1). Taxonomy (NCBI): domain Eukaryota; kingdom Metazoa; phylum Arthropoda; class Malacostraca; order Decapoda; family Cancridae; genus Metacarcinus; species Metacarcinus magister. The sequence continues at coordinate 4,352,557 of JAPQNM010000036.1, forward strand.
CTCCCTCCTCCTCCTCCTCCTCCTCCTCTCACCCGTCATACGCCCTGATATATTTCTTGCCTCCTCCCCCACTGTCCCCATCTTTTATCTGGCCCACTACCCATGATTTTGGACGCAGCCCTTGTGTATATATCACGCCTACCCTCCCATGTGTTCACCCCCCCCCACACACACACATACACACACACATACACACACACACACACACACACACACACACACTAATCTTAACCTCCACGACCGTCCGACCCTTTCCCAAATATATCACTCTTGCACGTCTGTCTCTCTCTCTCTCTCTCTTCTCTCTCTCTCTTACACACACACACGCACACGCACACACACACACACACGCACACACACGCCTCAATCACCCCACGCCTCTATCTTCCACTCCCTCAGGCTCTGACATTCACAAATCAGGCAGGAGAGAGAGAGATGTCTGCCTGAAACTCGTTCTTCTGAGCCATATTTTCTAGTTGTGAGACAAAGCAGGAAGGTCGGCGAAATATTGCCAGCTCGAGGAGAGATTTATTGTTCAGTTTATTGCTTTAAAACTCATTTTGTGCGTGCGTTTTAGGTCGGGGAGGAGGGGGAGCGGGAGGGGTGGGGAGGAGGAGGAGGAAAGGGGGAGAGAAGGGGTACAAAGGGGGAGCGTTTCTCAATGTGTAACTCGGCCCTGACTTTGGTTTGCTGATGTGAGAAGAGAGGTTAAGGTGGGTGGGTGTGTGTGTGTGTGTGTGTGTGTGTGTGTGTGTGTGTGTGTGTGTGTGTGTGTGTGTGGTGTTAAACTGTATCGTCTTTCTTTCCTCTCTCTGTTTCATTTTATTCTCTCTCTCTCTATCTCTCTCTCTCACACACAACATTCCTTCCTTCCATCCTACCTACCATCCTACCATCCTTCCTTCCTTCCTTCCTTCCTTCCTCCCATTCCTCCCTCCCTTACCCCCATTCCTCTTCCCTCCCCCCTCCCCCCCCCCATTTTATCATATGATTCATGGTGAAATTCTGAGATAAAGTTAATGTGTACATATTTCAACGATCCCATGCACTTTACCCGCGATTTATGACGGGAGTTTAACCAGGAAAATTGCCAGTGTATATCACGGGCCAGAACCGAGCTAGCCAGGGGTAAAAAGTGAGATGGAGAGAGAGAGAGAGGAGAGAGAGAGAGAGAGAGAGAGAGAGAGAGAGAGAGAGAGAGAGAGAGAGAGGGGGTAAGGAAGGAAGGGTCTGGTAGTGGTAGTGGTGGTAGTGAGAGATAGAGAGAGAGAGGGATGGATGGAAAGAGAAGGGAAGAGAGGGAGTGGAATGATGAGGGAATGTGAGTTAGGGAAAGAAAGAAGGAAAGAAAGAAAGATAGGAAGAAGGGAAGGATGGATAATAGAGAATTGGGTTGTGATAGAGAGAAAGAGAGAGAGAGATAAAAAAAAAAGATAGAGATAGAGAGAGAGAGAGAGCAAGGCAAAACAATATACCAAAGTTACAATAAGTCATATGAAAAAAAAAAAAAATAAAATAAATAAAACCAAACTGACTTAATACCTCATTGTTAGAGAGAGAGATAGAGATAGATAGACAAAAAAAAAAACAAGAGAAAGAGAAAGAGAGAGAGAGAGACCAAGCAACAACAACAACAACAACAGCGACGGGCACCACCACCACCACCACCACCACCATAATAAACCAAAACTTGAAATAAAGACACTACACTACCACCACCACCATCCACAACCCTAACTCACTTCCATCCACACCTTCCTAACCTAACTCAACCTAACTCTCCTTAATCGCTTCTAATCCCAGTCATCCTAAACAATAGAGAATCGCAGTGCGCCGCTGGGATCTCTCTTCGCTTTCGGTATGTATATAATAAAGGCAAATATACCTTTTAGACATACATAAAGATTCCAGGTGTGTTGGCCCCATGTTTAGGAAGGTAAATGGGAGCTTTGTCTTGTATATGAGGGTAAGGGAGGATAGGTAAGGGAGGGTAAGGGTAGGATTGATGAAGAGAGGTTGGTAAAGAGAAGGGAAAGAGCATGGTAGGGAGAAGACTAAAGAACGAATGATAATTATAGGAAGAGCGAGAAATTTAAGGGAAGAAGGGATAGGTAAATGGATGAGGGAGAGAAGAATAAGGGAGGGAGGGAAGGGAGGGAAGGAGGGAGGGAGGGAACGCTGTCTGTAGTCCGTGATTAAAGTGTAGTAAATTGGAGCATATTTAGAGAGAGAGAGAGAGAGAGAGAGAGAGAGAGAGAGAGAGAGAGAGAGAGAGAGAGAAGAGAGAAGAGAGAGAGAGAGAGAGATAGTCAAAACATAATAGTTTCACACCAAACAAAAACAAACATCAAAATACAGTTTCCACTCTAACACGGATCTATCTGTCTGTCTGTCTGTCTGTCTGTCTGTCTGTCTGTCTGTCTGTCTGTCTGTCTGTCTGTCTAGTTAGCCTGACAGAGAAAAGCTAAATAACATTAATACATTTTAATATTACTTTTCATCATAGCCTTTTTTTTATACTCTCTCTCTCTCTCTCTCTCTCTCTCTCTCTCTCTCTCTCTCTCTCTCTCTCTCTAAATATACTTTTACTACTATTATTATTTACCATTCACAGCGAAAAGCGAGTGAGGTTGGTTACAAATTATCTCACTAACTAGTCAATGTATATATAAACAAAACAAAAATAATAAAAATAATAATACTGGTGCCAAAAAAACAAATGAAAAGCGGAGTATAGGTACACATGACTTATTTTACAGTTGACGTGTGATGTAAAATATCTCCCGACCTCTTCTATCTCTCTCTTTCTCTTGCTTTATTTTGGGTTTTCTCACTTCCTCTTCCTTTTCCTTCACGCATTCTTACCTTCACCTCTTCCTTCCTCTTTCCTCTTCCTCCTCTTGTCCTGGTGAGGGTGTGGGCGTGGGAAACATATATTTATTTCCTCTAATGTGGTGGTGACAGAGGAAAGGTGCTCTCTCTCTCTCTCTCTCTCTCTCTCTCTCTCTCTCTCTCTCTCTCTCTCACTATTTATCTCTCTCGCGCTCTTAACCACCAAAATTAAAACGAGAGAGAGATAGAGAGAGAGGGAAAAAAAAAGAGAGAGAGAGAGAAAGTGAGATAGCTCTATGATATACTATACAGATAAGTCCACAATCCCGCCATACAACAATACGAGGCAAGCATGAAATACAATGACAAACATACTTCATATTTTTTTCCCCCCTCTCTCGTATAATCCCAGCTAGATACACGAAGCTTAAATGTTACTGTGGAATCCGGATTAATTATTGGCGTTCTTGTCCATACGGATTTGTTGTTCTTTAAAATCCTCTCTTTCCCCCTCTCTCTCTCTTCCTTTCCCTCCCTCCCTTCCCCTCTCTCTCTCTCTCCCCTCTCGTAACCTTGTATTCTGTGAAGGTTGGATTAGCCTTGGTATTTATGGTAGAGCTGTAATTCTTATGGTCAGCCTGCCAAGCTAACAGACAGATAGATACATAGATAGATAGATTATTAGAGAAATATATTATAGTGATTAATAAATAGATATGTATATGTAACGTAAATAAACTAGACAGATAGATAGATAAGGAAGATGAAGTATAGATTGATATATAAATAGTGTAATACAATGATATACTCTAACATTGTATTTATAGATTTCACATTTCCACCACCACCACTACCACTACCACCACCACCACCACCACCACCACCACCACCACCACCACCACCACCACCACCACCACAAATAATCTCCCCACCGTACACTTATAACGTAAAATATTAGCAAGAACTAGACTCGTTTATCGGGACTAGATATTAAACGATGCATCTATGTTCATTCCAGATACATTACAAGTTATTTATAGATCAATTAGTACCCTTCCCCCTCGCCCCCGCCCGCAACCTACACGAGAATTGCAAACGGTATGACTAAAGATAATTACAGCCTTGAATTGCCCATCGTAATTACCTCCCCCTGAGTCTACCTTTAGGAGTTCTTTCGTCATGCCGGTACGGGAGTGCGGGAGAAGTTGTGGAGGCGAGGCAAGGGAAGGGGTGGGATGATAAGGGAATGTAAGAAGCAAGTTGAGGGAGAAAGGGAGTGGGAGAAAGAATGAGAAAGGGAAAAAGAGGAAGAAATGCATGTTTTTTTGTTATATTCTTTGTATTTCCTCCGCCTACTCACACCTATCTTACCTTACCTTCCTTCCTACCCTCCTTCCTTCCTTCCTTCCTTCCTTCCTTCCTTCCTTCCTGAGGCTGACGTTCCAGGGAGTGTTTAATCCGTGTTAATGGCTGGGTCAGGAGATAAACTTGGGTCAAAGAGAATTAATGGTTTCTCGTAAATAAGAGAACGAGTCTTTCCAATCACACTGAAAGCCATCACTGGGAGACGAGGAGGAGGAGGAGGACGAGGAGGACGAGGAGGACGAGGAGGAAGAGGTCTTTAAGTAGCAGCTTCTCACCAAAAGGATTGTAGGTGGTGACTCAAAGGGATTTTAGTCTTTTCTTTCCCCTCTCTTTTTTTCCTCCTCTCTTTTTTTCCCTCTCTTTTTTTCCTCGAGGTGTTGATAGTAGGGAGAGAGGAAAAGTGAGAGAGAGAGAAAGGTTGGAATAAATGGAGGAGTAAGAGGAGGAAAGATAAATGGAGAAGGGAGAGAAGAGGGAAGGGAACGAAAGAGTAATAAAGGAAAGAGAGGAATAATGGAAAAAAAGAGAGAGAGAAATGAAAATAAGAATGAAAAAGAAAGAGAGAAAAACATGAAATAATTAATAACCAGAATAAAAAAAATAGTTAACCCCAAAATTTTTTAAACACAAACTAAAAAATAAATGAAAATAAATAAAAATAATATAAACACCCTTAGACATTTACAAAGGGAGAAAAAAAAGGGAGGTTAAAGGAGTCAAATTTAAAGGGTAAACTTCACGATATCTTTAAAGAGGAAACGAAATTAGACGAAACTAAATGACTTAAAGGGAAACTAAGAAGAGTGAACGAAAAGAAAAGAGAAAGAGAGAAAGAGAGAGAGAGAGAGAGAGAGAGAGAGAGAGAGAGAGAGAGAGAGAGAGAGAGAGAGAGAGAGAGAGAGAGAGGGAGAAGTCATGAACCGAGCTAGTAGAGGAGGAGTAACCAGGGTGTGTTAAGAGGCAGATTATTAGTATCATTAATCTAAATGATGGATAATGACGCTTTGTTATGGTGGCGGTGGTGGTGGTGGTGGTGGTGGTGGTGGTGGTGGTGGTGGTGGTGGTGGTGGTGGTGGTGGTAGGTAGTGGTGGTGGTGGTTGTTTTGATTCGAGCCAGTGGTGATTGTGGTGGTCATTTGAGGTGTAGTGATTAGGATGGTGATTACAGGTGAGCTAATAGCGGTGTTTAGGTCTGTTTTTTTCCTGTTTTTTTCCTGTTTTTTTCCTGTTTTTTTCTGTTGTGTTTTTGTGTGGTGGTAATTGTGGTAGTTATAGATTATTGGTTATTGTGTTGTTTGTCTATGATTCACTACTACTACTACTACTACTACTACTACTACTACTACTACTACTACTACTACTACTACGGCGGCGGTAAGAGCGAGAAGGTATAGCTGATGCGTCTACCTTAAGGGAATCGAAACTTACGGAGCAGCGTCTTAGCCCCACCCAGATTGCCGCTCTAGAAGAAGACTCGACTCGGCCCGGCCACGCCACGCCACGCCACGCCACACTCTCGCCACTTAGCTGAATTAACGGTCGTCATTGCACCAACTGATATATGGTTATTACACACAATCTAATTTAGGCAAAGTGAGGGCACACAATAATCTGTTTCAATTACGATAATGCAGGTAACAGTAGAGTTGCAACCTTACCTCTTCGTCACTGTCTCTCTCCCCCTCTTTATTCCCCTCTCTCCCTCTCCCCCTCTTTGTCTCTCTCTCCCCCTCCGTCTCTCTCTCTCCCTCTCTCTCGTTCTGTCCACTGTCCCTTCTGTTTAACTCTATTTCCATCTAGTCACTCTCCATTCTCTCTCTCTCTCTCTCTCTCTCTCTCTCTCTCTCTCTCTCTCTCTCTCTCTCTCTCTCTCTCTCTCTCTCTCTCTCTCTCTCTTTGTTTTTGTGGAGGAAAGGGGAGAGTGGAGGGTGTATGGAGGTAGGAAGAGAAGGAGGAGGTAGAGGAGGAGGAGGAGGAGGAAGAAATATTGGTGATGATAGAGATAAAAATAGATAAATAGATACATAAATAAAAACAATGAAGACCCGTCCTCCTTCTCCTCCTCCTCCTCCTCCTCCTCCTCCTCCTCCTCCTCCTCCTCCTCCTCCTCCTCTTCCTCCTATAAATGTCGTAGTCTATTACTTCTTCCCTTTCTCTCTGTCTCTTTGTCTCTCTGTGTCCACTCCTCTCTCCTCCTCCCCTCTTATTCTCTCTCCCTTCCCTTCCTCCCTTTCCTTCCCTTCTTATCCCAAACACCCTTCATATTTCTCTCTCCCTATTACTTCCTTTCTTTTTTTTCCCTTCTATTATATTTCCTTCCCTTTCTCCCCTTTCCCTTCCCTTCCTTTCCCCTTGTCAACCTGTGTAGGGGAGTGTTGAAGGGCTCACTTTTTTCCCTTAATCCCTACCTAAGTATTAAGTTAGGAAGGTGTAACTTACCTGTATCTTACTATGATGAGGTGTATAATTATTACCCTCCCTAACTTACCTTCCCTCTCTCTCTCTCTCTCTTTTTCTTTCTCTCTCTCTCCTTCCTTCAGTCTTGTTATTCCTCTCTCTCTGATGTATCTCTTTTATTCTCTGTTACTCTTTATTCCTTCGTTCTATGAGGTAAGAGTAGGGAGTGCGGTGTAGCTAAACAGGTTCTCTCTCTATCTATATCTCCCTCTCTCTCTATCTCACTCTCTCTCTCTCTCTTCTTTTATACAATAACATACGGCCATTGAGCTTGAGGTAAATGGTTGTAAATGGCTGTAAATTGTCTACTAGAATAACATACGTGTCAATAAATGTCATATTTGTTCATTGGGAGGAAGGCATTAGGTGGTTGGGACAAGGTAAATGGCTTTCACCTCTCTTATTAATATCTATTAACCCAGCCTCGTTACTACAGCTCTCTCTCTCTCTCTCTCTCTTTCTCTTTCACTTTTTTTTTGTGGGGGGTGTGGGGCTAAAGGGTGGTTGGGTCTCTCTCTCTCTCTCTTTTTCTTTCTCTTTTTTTTTTTGGTCTGTCTCTCGCGCGCTTGGTATGTTGATATTTGTATTGTTTTTTTTTATTTTCCTTGTGTTTTCTCTCTGTTTCTTTTTGTGTTATTCTCTCTCTTTATCTCTCTTTCTCTCTCTCTCTCTCTCTCTCTCTCTCTCTCTCTCTCTCTCTCTCTCTCTCTCTCTCTCTCTCTCTCTCTCTCGCTCTCTCTCTCTCTCTCTCTTGTTTGACGATGGAGAGTAATGAGAAACAAACTTGATAAATTACATTGACTCTTCATTTGTAACTCATGCATAGATCATGAGGTCAAACAGAGAGAGAGAGAGAGAGAGAGAGAGAGAGAGAGAGAGAGAGAGAGAGAGAGAGAGAGAGAGAGAGAGAGAGAGAGAGAGGTAGTAGTAGTACATATTTCTCTCTATATTCCTCTTCTTACTCAAAGCTTCATCAGTGTAGTTCTATTATCTCTCTCTCTCTCTCTCTCTCTCTCTCTCTCTCTCTCTCTCTCAGGTGTTCGTGTGTCACCTGTATGCCTCTTGATAGCTTAATTAGGACACGGCTCGCCCGTCTCACCTGCCCGGGCCAATGATGAGAATTTAGGGAGTGAGGGACCTACCTGCCTGCCTAAAATTATCTGCAACCCCATTACTTTTTCTGACACACACACACACACACACACACACACACACACACACACACACACACACACACACACACACACACACACACACACACACACACACACACACACACACACACACACACACACACACACACACACACACACACACACACACACACACACACACACATGCCACACTCATTTCTCATATTAAGTTTATTTTCCTGAACCCAAAAAAACCAAAACATTATAAAATCACTTTCAAAAAAACAAAAGAAAATATCAGAAAAAACAATTATAATCATTTCAAAAACCATTAAAAAAAAAACATTAATAAAGAAAAGAAATCAAGAAAAAAATATTAAATAAACTAATAAAATTGCATCATTTTTACACTCTGAGAAATCTTGAAATCTTGTCTCCTATCTTAACCTCTTCTGTTCTTCTGTCGCCTTAAGAGTGCTGGAATCTGATCCTACCGTCACACTACCTCTTCTCTCTCTCTCTCTCTCTGATTAAAGGGAGAACGAGGAGGAGGAGGAGATGGAGGAGGAGATGGAGGAGGTGGAGGAGGAGGAGATGGAGGAGGAGATGGAGGAGGTGGAGGAGGAGGAGGAAGAAGGCTCAGAATAAGGTGTTGATATTTACGTGTTGTCTGTAGTTACATTCTCGGTGAGGTCTTCTTCCTCCTCCTTCTCCTCATCTCCTTAGGGAACACTCACAAGTAGACGGTCCTCCTCCTCCTCCTCCTCCTCCTCTTCTTCTTCTCCTCCTCTTCCTCTTCCTCCTCCTCTTGTTTTAGTGTTATGCTTTGCCTGAAAACCTCTCGCTTACCTCACCGCCTCAATTCTCTTACAATGGTCTCGGAAAACCTCTTCAGCGCCTCTTGGGAACCTTCAGCCCACCCTCCCACCCACCTCCGCCCACCCGCCTTGCCCTCCTTGCCCCCCCTTGCCCCCCCTTGCCCCCCCTTGCCCCCCCCTTGCCCCTCACCGCCCCCCCCCCAAGATCAGTACTCACTCAGAGGGAATTCTTATGTCTTCTTTCACAGCGACTCGCAACCAACACGTATTACCCTGGGGTCTATCTTCCTCCTCCTCCTCCTCCTCCTCCTCCTCCTCCTCCTCCTCCTCCTCCTCCTCCTCCTCCTCAAAGCAGTTTTTTCTCTCCCATTCCCCTTACTTACAAAACCTTCCTTCCTCTGTACCCTAAACCCTACACTCACATTCCCTCACCCCTTCCTCTCTTTCCCTCACCCCTTCCCCTCACCCCTTCCCCTCACCCCTTCCCCTCACCCTTCCGTCATCGCCTCCTGCTGTTGACACCTCCATCAGGTATCATCACGCCCTTTCGAGGAGGAGGAGGAGGAGGAGGAGGAGGGGGAGGAGGAGGAGGAGGAGGAGGAAGACTGAATATTTCCACTGCTGTCTGTATATATATGTTTCTTTTTCTTCACTTTTTTTTTCTCTTCTCTCTCTCATGTAGTTTGTGTCTCCTGGTTTTTGTTTGTTTAGAGGTGTGGCGAGGGAAGATGACAGGTGGAGGAGGAGGAGGAGGAGGAGGAGGAGGAGGAGGAGGAGGAGGAGGAGGAGGAGGAGGAGGTGTCTACTCCCGCTAATGAAGGTGTACTCACAGCATCGTCATTATTTACTTCTTAGGAAATGGAAGAAGCAGGTTGTGGCAGGTGAGGTGAGCTCCTCCTCCTCCTCCTCCTCCTCCTCCTCCTCCTCCTCCTCCTCCTCCTCCTCCTCCTCCTCCTCCTCCTCCTCCTCCTCCTCCTCCTCCTCCTACTCAAGGCATTGTAAACCATTATTTTATTTTATGGACAATTATAGTTCTTTGTGTAGCAACTCTCTTACTCTCTCTCTCTCTCTCTCTCTCTCTCTCTCTCTCTCTCTCTCTCTCTCTCTCTCTCTCTCTCTCTCTCTCTCTCTCTCTCTCTCTCTCTCTCTCTCGTTTTTATCTTATGTGTGTGTGTGTGTGTGTGTGTGTGTGTGTGTGTGTGTGTGTGTGTGTGTGTGTGTGTATGTGTGTGTGTGTGTGTGTGTGTGTGTGTGTGTGTGTGTGTGTGTGTGTGTGTGTGTGTGTGTGTGTGTGTGTGTGTGTGTGTGTGTGTGTGTGTGTGTGTGTGTGTGTTAATTATGCTTGTTAATGACTTAATTATCAGGTGTGCTAATGGTATTTTGGTGTGGGTCATCTCAGGTACAGTTTGGTTCACCTGTGGCCAAGGTTAATTAATGATAGAAGTTACATTTATATTATTCTCTCATTCTCTATTTTTATTATTATATTTTCTCTATTGCATTCTCTCTCTCTCTCTCTCTATTTCCTTCCTTTATTTATCACGGTCATGTTTCTGTTATTTATATTATCATTAATGTCATCACAATTTTCTTCTCATTATATAGAGAGAGACACACGCACGCACACAAACAGGTTTATACGTACACACACACACACACACACACACACACACACACACCAAGATGAAGCAAGAGCAAGCTGGTGTGTGATTCACCTTTTATCAACGTGTCTAATTCCATATGATGTTCTCCATTACTGCCTTGCCTCACCTTATCATTTCTCATCTCACTTTTATCTCGCATCTCTTTGAACCTCGTTGCAGCCTCCCATCTCTCCCTTACCTCTAAACCTTCCTAATCTACCCTCGGTGTACCTCAAGGCGACACACATCTCCCATCACAGACCTCATTCTATTTCCCAGCATCTCTTTAAGGGAGTTCAAGTCGTCTATAGGTCGTAGTAACCGGGAGAACAAGCTGCCTCTTACTCTCCCGGTGAATTATAAGGTAGGGGAACCGTGCCCAGCCTACAAGTCTGCGGGAACGATCAATCTAACGGACAAATGATCACTAGTATCGACCATAATTGATACCTGGAGGTGTTGGGAGGAGACTCGCTCAGCACCTTGCCTTCTCTTATCTCTCACGCGGCATCTTGTGGGACGTAGGTAGTGGTTTGCCGAAACTTTATTGCCGATGGATTGGAGCAGCGGTGTGAAGTGGGCGGGTGTGAGGCGGTGAGGCGGTGAGGCAGAGGAGAGGAGAGGAAGGTTGAGGTCTTGCAACACGGATAGAGAGAGAGAGAGAGGGAGAGAGGGGGAAGGGTACAGAGTTGGGTGTGAAAATATACTTCTAGGTTGTAAAGGAGGATGAAGAGATATACAGAGAGAGAGAGAGAGAGAGAGAGAGAGAGAGAGAGAGGGAGAGAGAGAGAGAGAGAGAGAGAGAGAGTCGAGCACGAAGCAAAGAGTGGAATGAACGCAATGAAGCAGTAAACTTGAAAGATAAGAATTACGAACAGAGGAATAACATAGCATGCAATAAAGAGAGAGAGAAAGAGAGATAAAACCGAAAAAAAAATAATGAAATACTCACTTGAAAAGAAAAATTAAATACCAAAATAAAACTAAACTGAAATATATATAAAAATAAAATAAAATAATAACAACAATTACACGAATATAACAGATAAAACCCAAACCAAAATTAACCCCCCCCACCACCCCCCAAAAAAAAAGAGAAAGAAAAAGAGAGAGAGACAGATAAGTAAGGGGAGTGTTGAACAGGTAACAGACACACTAAACACGTCTGGCAAGGTGATGAACAGGTAGAGTCAAGATTAATAATTATAGCACAGATGAAAAGGGAGGGAAGAGAGAGAGGAGGAAGATGAATGGTCGAAGCAATGGTTTATAAATTACTGATCTGACGATGTTGAGAGAAGAGAAGGGAAGGGGAAGGGGAAGGAAGGGAGGGAAGGAAAGATTGATGTCCACACCTTTTACTACGTGCGAAGGAAGGAAGGAAGGAAGGAAGGAGGGAGGGAAGGGAGGGAAAAAAAGGAGGAGGGATGTATGGAAAGATTAGGTGTGTTAATGAATGATGAAGGAGGAGGAAGAAGAGAGGAAAGAGGAAGAGGAGGAGAATGAGGAAGAGGAGGAGGAGGAGGAGAAGAGATAAAGTGAGGATATTACCACAACACATAATGATGAGGTGTGGAGGAGAGAAGAGAAATGGGAGGAAAGCAGATAAGAGAGAGAGAGAGAGAGAGAGAGAGAGAGAGAGAGAGAGAGAGAGAGAGAGAGAGAGAGAGAGAGAGAGAGAGAGAGAGAGAGAGAGAGAGAGAGAGAGAGAGAGAGAGAGAGAGAGAGAGAGAGAGAGAGAGAATGATGATGAAAAATGAGTTAGAGACCCAACCTAACTGACATAACGAGGAGGAGGAGGAGGAGGAGGAGGAGGAGGAGGAGGAGGAGGAGGAGGAGGAAGAGGGAAGAAGAGTGAAGAGGAGGAGGGTTAAGAGCTAAAAATGGAAAGAAAATAAACAAAAGAAAATGACGAAGAATAAAGACACAGATAATTTGTTTTGTTGAAAGTTGTTGAATGAAAAAAAAAGGAAAGTGGTGAGTGAAAATTAAAGAGAAAAGATTAATAGTTGTGAGAAAATTTTGGTTTAATTTATATGAATTAATAAGTGTGATATTAATTAATTTTTTTAATATATATAATTAATTGTTTTCTTGCATATAAAAAAAAAATATATACATAAAACTATGGTATATTATTATTATTTAATTTTTTATTCATATATACATTAATAAATATCTAAAAACTCATTATATTCCTTTCTTTCCATATCTTTATTTTCCTATAAACTAATATTTCATTCAATCTATTTTTTACATTAACTATTTTTCCTTCATTTCTATCTTTTCCTACAAATCAATACTCACAATACTTTCACATTCCTTAATTTTCCTTCCTTCCTTCCATCCACCCTTCCTTCTTGCCTTCCTTCCTGCTATTCCTGCTTCTCATTCTTGCCTTGCCTTAAGTATCATTATTTTGACTCGTTCATTCGTAGCAAGAAGTGTGCGCAGTTAAGCCTTCATATTTTTCACATACTCTCCTATTAGTGTTCTAGTCCTTCATGAATTTTCTTTAATATTCTTGCTCGTGTGATTATATTTCTACTTTATAGCGCCTTTCTGCCTAAGCTCATACTCTCTCTCTCTCTCTCTCTCTCTCTCTCTCTCTCTCTCTCTCTCTCTCTCTCTCTCTCTCTCTCTCTCTCTCTCTCTCTCCTTCTCCTCCTTTTTATCTGTCTCGTTCTTCCTTCTTTCCTCATCTTTGTCCTCTTGCTCTTATCTTCTTTGTGCTTGCCTACCCTCCTCTTCCTCCTCTTCCTCCTCCTCCTCCTCCTCCTCCTCCTCCTCCTCCTCCTCCTCCTCCCGTTAACAGCTTGGTATAAACAGCTCCTCGTTACTAGTGTTTCATGGGGAGAGCTAACAAGGTGCCAACGCAACTTATCTCCCCATGAATTACCTCCCCATTAATTACCTCCCCATTACTTACCTCCCCATTACTTACCTCCCCATTACTTACCTCCCCATTACTTACCTCCCCATTAATTACCTCCCCATTAATTACCTCCCCATTAATTACCTCCCCATTAATTACCTCCCCATTAATTACTTCCTCCCCATTAATAGTCGAGGTTCTGAAGGCCAAAAAAATTGTCCAAAAAACATAGATTTCTTTCCTAATTTACGTCGCCCCCGAGATGAAGGTTGCAGATAGGACCTTACAGCCTCTTTCTCTCTCTCTCTCTCTCTCTCTCTCTCTCTCTCTCTCTCTCTCTCTCTCTCTCTCTCTCTCTCTCTGTCTACTTCCTACACTCTTTCCTTCCTTCTATTCTGCTGTAAGAGTGCGTGTGTGTGTGTGTGTGTGTGTGTGTGTGTGTGTGTGTGTGTGTGTGCGTGTGCGTGTGTCGGGGATTATTTTTAAGTGTGTGTGGTCTTTAGGTGACGCTGCTCCCAGGTGGAAATATTTAAACAGATGGCGTGTGTATGTGTGTGTGTGTGTGAGCGTATATGTGTGTGTGTACGTGCATGTGTGTGTGTGTACGTGTGTGTGTACGTGTGTGTGTGTGTGTGGTGATTGGCTTCGGTCCCAGTTCAGTTTAAGGTCGGTTAAGATACGAATCAGTAGACATTTCCAACGTCACATAAATCTGGGCTAATCCTCAACCTTGCTAACTACTGCCCAGGCATGAAGCAGCTGCAACGATAAGTCAAATAATCTCTATTTAACCAAGCCCCAAAATCTCTGAGGTTCGTCGAGTGTGTGTGTGTGTGTGTGTGTGTGAGGTGAGGTGAGGTAAGGTGTGTTAGGACTGTCGTAAGTGGTCAGGTCAGTCTAGTGGAGGGAGGGAGGGAGAGAAGGAGGGAAGTTATGTAGGAGGAGGAACAAGGGTGATGAAAACGCTAGGAACATGAGAGGTTACAAGTCTTTCTCTCCTTGTCTCCGGTAAACCCGCCTCCCCGTCTCCCTCGGTCTGTCCTCTTGGCTGGCTGTTCCTATATATCTCCAGCTGTCTCCATCCCAGCGTCCTCACAGCTGCTTCATCATTACCCTCCCTCACTCCATCACCCCCTCTGCCACTCCCTCAATGACACCGCAGCGGCAGCCCTTAGAGTAGAGGGACGCGTGGTGGGTGTGGTGGCGGGCGGGTGAGGCGGTAATGGGCAGGAGTGGGATCGTAATGACATGTTCTGGCGCAGTAATTGTCGGTCTGGCCACCAGGGGGCCGGGCAGGCGGGCGCTAAATCATGACCTGTCCGCAACCCGCTGACTGATAGCCTCCACGTTCTTGTTTGACTACTTTTCCTGCTGCCTTACGATCTTGTTCCGTTTTGTAGCGCTGGAGGAGGAGGAGAAAGAAGAAGGAGGAGGAGGAGGAGGAGGGAGGGAGGGAGAAAGATGGTAGAAGCGATGGAAGGAGGGAGAGAGAGAGGGAGGGAAGACACCCGTTCATATAATTTTCTCAACCTTCTGTGCTAGTGTGATGGACATTGTGTATCGTCTGAATCTCACTACTGACGAAAAATTGTGTCGGCCGGAGCGCTGCAGAAGGAAGAGGAGGAGAGAAAGAGAGGAAGAAGGGGGGAGAGAGAGAAGGAGGGAAGGGGGAGAAGGGGGGGAAGGGGGGAGACTCAAACTCCAGCTCTTCTCTCTGCAGAAATGGGGCTGCAAAGAGCACTAGACGGTGTGGTTTCATCTCCTGGAATATTTACGTGGAGGGAGACGGTGAAACGCATCACTGGGAGCACGCTATCGCCCGTCAGGAGAGAGGAGACTAAAAGATCACGTTTCAGGGCGCTCCAGACCCCGTTCCAGACCCCTTCCAGACCCGTTCCAGAGCCGTTCCAGAGCCGTTCTTCTCATCACATCTTGCAAATTCAACCTTGCGACATCCACATCTTTCACGCCCATTCTCCATTTTCTGTTCAGTTTTCCGCGCCACTTTGTTCTCTGTGGATAGTTTGAGGCGCGTTTCTGAGGCGAGGGAAGAGAGTATCAATATATTGGAGGTAATACTTGAGGAGGAGGAGGAGGAGGAGGAGGAGGAGGAGGAGGAGGCGTGTGTAATTGAGGGGAAAGGGGAGGAAAGTGCCTTCATATTGGAGAGAACATTTGAGTCTGGAGGGGAAGGAGGGAGGAAAGAGGGAGGGAAGGAGGGAAGCATCTCATATTGGAGAAGACATTGGGTGTGTGTATATGTGTGTGTGTGTAAGTGTGTGTGTGTGTGTGTGTGTGTGTGTGTGTGTGTGTGTGTGTGTGTGTGATACCAGAAGGGAAGTGTTTATATACTGTATCATACGGGCGTTCCTAAAACCCTCGCTGTTTGGAGCTGCGGAACGGAATGGAACGGGGCGGCGGGGCGGGGCGGCGGAACGGGGCTAGGAAGAACTACACTCCCAGATGGTTATGACGGGGCGGGATGGTGGCGTCGGGGCTCGTGTGGGCGGGTCAGGGGCGGTGTTATAGTGGTGTTTGTGGAGCAGCGGCAAGGTAATGTACTAGCAGCGCTGATCCACCACCCAGCGGTCCCATCACTCCTATATAATTACAGACATTGCTCGCTTTTAGTGCCTGTTGTTCTGGCTGGATTATGGCACCAAATGGGCGTCATTTTGCGAGAGGGAGAGATAAAAATATGGGAAAATATCTCACAAATTTCGTATTAAGCCCGAATTACGCTGGAAATTGTCGGGGGAAAATAGAAAAAAATAGAGAGATACACAGTGAAGGAGAGAAGTTAGGGAGGAAAATCAGACGGGGGAATTTAACTTTATCTGGCTTCAACACTAACATTGAAATCCATTACGGAGATGTAAAAAAAAAACAAAAAAAAACAAAACCCCACACCACCCACCCACACACACACACACACACACACACACACACACACACACACACACACACACACACACACACGCTGAAGATAAATACTTTGACTCCATCTCCTAACAACGCATCGCCCCCAACCAAATGGGAATATAATTGAAAACCACAAAAGAAGTTTAGACAAGAATTCACCTTGTGCCCAGCATGCAAACGTGTCTTTACCTGCAGATTATAGCTTGTCCAATTTAATTTTGATGATACGGTTCACCTGGCGGCCATGATGGAGTGACTGAGGTGGATTGCAAATGGACAGAGGATAGAAAATGGAAGGTACAAGACAGAGGGGGAGCTATAAGAAATTTGAGATCCAATCCAATGCAGTATAAGTGAGGACTGTGTATGTGTGTGTGTGTGTGTGTGTGTGTCTGTGTGTGGGGGTGGGGAGGGGTGAAGGAAGGAGAGGAAGGAAGAGATATTCAGTGTATATTGATTTGTCGATGAAGAGAGAGAGAGAGAGAGAGAGAGAGAGAGAGAGAGAGAGAGAGAGAGAGAGAGAGAGAGAGAGAGAGAGAGAGAGAGAGAGAGAGAGAGAGAGAGAGAGAGAGATAAGATTAGATTAAACTTTTCTACACCTCCAAATAGCCACACACACACACACACACACACACACACACACACACACACGCAAGGAGGAGGAGGAGATGATTTTAAAAGCACCCACCCTTCCCTCCCCCTCCACACACCCCGCCTCTCTCTCACTTTCTCACTCTCTCTAATGCCAAGTTGTGCCCCATTAGAGAGAGTCAAACGAGGGCGATGAAACCTCCTTTATTCTTAGTGGTAATTATAGCTTCCCCCAACTCGCGTCTCCTCGGCTGGCTTAGGAAATGGATTTAAACGGCATAGAAGAGGAGCTTTAAGGGTTTGCAAGCTCGTCCCGGGCAGAAGGACCCGGCGTACAGTATTGTAAGTGTTGGGAATAGTCGTAGTCAGGCGTGTTAGGTGTCTCGAGACGCCTCGTTCCCTTGTATCCCACTGTTTCGTGTGTTTAAATGGCATTCCTCAAGGTGATGTTGGGGCCTTCTCTCTTTCTTCTGTGTGTGTGTGTGTGTGTGTGTGTGTGTGTGTGTGAGTGTGTGTGTGTGTGTGTGTGTGTTGCATTGTTCTATAAGGTAACTAACTATAAGGGAATGGATACTATGAGGGAGTATGAGGTATGAGGGAGGAAGAGAGGGTAAGGAAGGGTTGAGTGATGTTTTAGGAGTGCATGAGGAGAGAATATAAGCGAAAGGAAGGAATGAGAAGTGAGGGAGAGGGAGAGGGAGAGGAAGGGAGAGTAAAGGGTGCATACTCTAATGTCAGAACCGTGTTAAATGATCTTATGTAAGGGTGATATACCACACACACACACACCACACACACACACACACACACACACACTCAGTCACCAGTCCAAACACAAACAGTCACCACTCAACGTCACTGACTCGTAACTTTACCACATAACCAACCGACTCACCTCGTCTGTTACTCGTCCCAGCCCTGTCCCTGTTCCCCCGGCTGGTTGCACTTGTCTAGCTATGCAATTTTCACCCCAACGTTATGTCATTGGACGTAACATCAACCTTCAGACCCACGATCCGTCATAAACACCGAGGCTTGAATGTTATTTTTCCCCTTCTGATTCTCTCTCTCTAGATGCTGGTGGTCGGGGAGAGAGGTTAGAGTTCGCTGGCGTGGTGGTTGTGTGTGTGTGTGTGTGTGTGTGTGTGTGTGTGTGTGTGTGTGTGTGTGTGTGTGTGGTGTGTGTGTACGTGTGATTTGTGAGGGGAGACACGATAAGGTTGTTTCATGATTCTTTCACTCACTTGAGATGTGTTGTTGGTACCTTTGCCTTTTGCGCCTCTTGTCAGTAAACACACACACACACGCGCACACACACACACACACACACACACACACACACACACACACACACACACACACACACACACACACACACACACACAACACCATGTAACCTCCGCAAACACGCCCTCACACACACACACACACACACACACACACACACACACACACACACACATATACACATCTGCTTTTCCGACAGGTGACCAAACTTAACAAAAACACCTGAACAAAAAGAGAGAAACAGAGAGTCGTCGGTAGAGGTGGAAGAGGAGGAGGAGGTGGAAGAGGAGGTAGTGGAAGGGGTGGAAGAGAGGTTAGACCACCACCTCTCCTCCACACGTAGACAATACTTTACCGCGGTGCTGATGGTGGGTTGTGATGGTGGTGTAGTCATTATTGAGCTTTTATGGTTGTGGCAATGATCAATAAAAGACGGGCAGTTTGGCCTTAATGATAACACTCCTTATGATTTATGGGTCGTAAAGTGGACGTTGCCAGGGTGGGATGGAGGGTCAGGAAGGGAGGAAGGGAAGAAGGGAGGAAGGAAGGGAGGGAGAGGAGAGTAAAGAAGGAAGGGAGGGAAGGAGGTAAGGGAGAGTAAAGAAAGGAAAGGAAGGAAAGGAAGGAAGGGAAGAATGGTATATAAGATAGTTAGGTTAGGTTAAGGATTGAAGAATGTATGATCGTGTGTGTGTGTGTGCGTGGTGGTGTGGGGGGGGGAGGGGTTTGTGTGTGTGTGTGTGTGTGTGTGTGTGTGTGGGTGTGTGTGTGAGTGCACTTACGCCAAAAGTAGCAACGTGTTTCATTTTTTATTATCACTAACACGCTCGTTAAAATGTGCTTCTAGTGAACTTTTACGAACCCACAACCTCTATCATGTGCCATTAAAGTGTTGCTGGCACCACACCACATCCCAACACACTACAACACACTACAACATACCACAACACACTACAACACACCACAACACACTACAACACACTTTCACACTTCCTACTATGAAATAACACACTTTTTCTTTCTCTCTTATTTCACATTCCACGTAATTTCACTGCTAACTCACTCACTCTCACTCTTTCTCGCTCTCTATAATTTGTAAGTTGGTCTGATTCTCCCGTTCAGAACTTGACAAGACTTGAAAAACTCGTCACCTAAGTTTAGATTCTACTACTTAACGTCATGCCGTCCTAGACACACCTTGCTTACTGCTACCTGTCACCTGTCTACTAATTAACCTGTGAATTTTGTATAAAGATGTTGGTCCTGGTTACCTGTCGTGTTATCTCACTTAAAATATTCACTAATTTTATAACCTGAAATCTGTAGTTATAGCTAATATAATACAGGTTTTTTTTTCTATTATTATTACTTAGTTCATAGGAGTAAATCATTTTCTGTTGTATTTTTTTTTATGATTTTGTGTAATATAGACTGGGATTTATTTTTATTATTTTTTATTTTATTTGGGGACGCAAGTTAGCACGGCGTCTGTCTCCATGACGTGTCGAATTACTGTTTAATTCTGCACGTCAGAACCTCCCTCTCTTTGTATACGGCGCGACGAGGACGTGGCATTTAAGGTGAAACTTTAAACCAACTGTCTGATTACACCTCTGTCTTCTCAGCTGCCTGTCAACGCTGTGTCCTGTATGTCTGTCTGTCAGTGTGATATTTTGTATTCCTCTGTGAATTTTTTTTTACCTTGGCTGTCTCATGTACTTTTAACAACCCTTTCTGAATGCCTCTTTGGCTGTCTAACTTTCTTGAGCTGTCTGACGGTGTGTTATCAGTGTGTTTCTAGTGCTTTCTCACTCTATTAATAAAACATTTCTTCCACCTTTTGACAAATCTTTCTTTCACTTTTATTTTGCCTTTATTTCGGGTGTCCAATTGCAAGAGGTAAAGCAAGGTAAGGTAAGGTAAGGGGAGAGGTAAGGCGTGTTACCTGTAAGAACAAGAACTACCTGGATACCGTCAGATATACAAGTGATACAGTATATTAAAACACCACTATCTTGTATCTCCTCCCTTCTCCTTACTGCCTTGCCTTAACTTATACTCTAATTCCACTTCATACCAACCTTTAGCATCTCACCCTCCTCTCCTCTCCTCTCCTCTCTTGCAGGCTCCCTCAGAACACTTGCACATAGCCATTCAAACGTGGTATCAATATCATCTACACGAATGTTCTCAGTGTCGGGGTAAGGGTGGGTGTATGCTGCTATAAAGTCGCCTGGATCTGCATTATAGCGGAGGAAGGGAATGGGGACTCACCTCTTTCCCGGTTCAAGTTATTCTGGAATTACACTTAAGGGGACACTAATGTATATCCCAGAGTGTTTACCGACCTCATTCTTACCCGGCGTTCTCTCCCGGCGAACCTTTTTCTTCCTGTATCTCGGGAAAGGAAGGAAGGAAGGAAAGGGAAGGAAGGAAAGGGAAGGAGATTGTCTCTTATCTATTTCCATTTAACTTCCCTTCAGTTTACCATTCCCCATTACCTGTCTACCCCCCATCACCACACACTATCATTACCCCATCCCTATCACCCTGTCAGACCTCCCCACAGCCCCCATGCAGCTTCCAACACCCATCACAGCACCCGCCACTCACCCAGCATCCCGGGAGTAAGTAATGGGTGATCACCTGTACAACCAGACTCGTGATGGGTGTTGATGGGTGTTGATGGGGGATGGTGATGGATGGTGATCATGGGCGCCCTTGTGACAGGATGGGAAGGGGAGGAAGGGGAGGTGGAGGCTGTAGAGAATCGATAGAGTGTGGTGTCAGGGTAGGAGAGGAGAGGTTAGGGTTGGATTGGAAGGATGTGTAGGCGATAGAATAGGAATTTATAGGTTAGGAACGCGTGGTGTGTTAGAGTTAATGGCATGGATAAGAAATGGGAGGAAGAGGAGGAAGAGGAGGAAGAGCTATTCACCCACAAAAGCAAGGAAGAAATTTGTGAAGAATTATCAGATACAGAGAGAAAACCGCATACCGTATCTTCTCTTCTCTTCCACCTCCTCCTCCTTCTCTTCCCTCGCGCAGGCAGGCGGGTCCTCAAAACACTGTAATCCTACCTCATCCATCTTCGCGCGGTAGTGCTTCATCCGCACCACCTAGGATTAACACCTGACTGATGCCGCGTCTCTCTCAGGTGATAAAGATGAAGTGATAAACTCTATGCCTGACGCAGCGGGATCATTGCGTCCGCCAGTTCAAATTAGGTGGTTATGCTTAAGTCAGATCGTATCAAGAGCCCCGCCGAGGGATGTTTCTCGTCTCGTTTGGACAATAAGTTATATGAGTTCTGAGGTTATAAAATTTAGGCGAATTATAGGGATGAACTAAATGCTAACTGGCTTCGCTGTTGTAATGTCGATTGGTGGACATGAGATTAGTTCCCATTTTTCCCGCTAGATGTCAGAGCTTATGCGTTACAATCGGTGTGAGAATGCGAATTATCCACCGTTAGATTTAATTAAGAGCCATTATTGCTGGGCCGGACTGGTGTGTGTGTGTGTGTGTGTGTGTGTGTGTGTGTGTGTGTGTGTGTGTGTGTGTGTGTGTGTGTGTGTGCGTGTGTGTGTGTGTTTTAACACCAACTGGAAATGAACGCGATTAAGTTTATATTTACACACACGCAAACGGCACTCCTACACACACACACGCGCGCACACACACACACACACACACACACACACACACACACACACACGCCATATTCCATAGTAGAACCGGGAAATAGAACCAAAATTAGACCTCACTATTAATTAATTTTATAAAACAACAAATAAAACAAGGAAATAAAACACAGAAATAACGTTAAATAAATAAAATACCCCAAGCAACTATCACTACTACTACTACTACTCTACTACTACTACTTATAATAAATCTAATAATAATAATAATAATAATACAAATATAACACGCTAAAAAAAAAATTAATACAAACCACACACACACATATATATATAATTATAGAATCCAAACACGCCAGTCTTGCCTCTAACAAGCATTGAACCTCATGTGTGTATGTATGTGTGTGTGTGTGTATGTTTTTTTATTATTTTTTATTAATTTTTTTTTTTATAGAAGTCAGTAGCCAGCACGAAGACTCTCAAGGAGGGAGTAGTAGTAGTAGTAGTAGTAGTAGTAGTAGTAGTAGTAGTAGTAGCAGCGGCTGACGGAGGCGCGGCAGGTGGAGGACGAAGGCTGCTGTAGATAAAGTGTTAGAACAGATGATAATGGCTTTCCGTGTAGATGTGGTAGTGGTATTCTACTTTTTACCAACTTTTTTTATATATAGTAGAGAGAGAGAGAGAGAGAGCGATAAAAAAGGGAAAGAGAGAGAGAGAGAGGGTTGAGGGAGGATGAGAAGAGAAATGAAAGTAAAGAATAGATGCCAAATATTAGAAAAAAAGGAAAATATAGACACCATACACACACACATACACACACTACCTTACCACACCCCGACCATCACCCTCCCCCACCCTCCCCCACCCCCACACACCCCCAGACACCCCCCCAGACACCCCAACACCCCGACCCGACCCCCAACACACACACAGCATTAAGCAACCTACAGTGTCAACATTCCACACTCTGATGTATGAGCGACAGATGGAACTGAGGCAGCACGGACAAGCCAAACAAATCATGTCTGATGTGACAACGATAGCCCCCTTACCCCCTTACCCCTTCCCTTACCCCCCTTAGGCCCTTCCCCCTGGCTGTGGTTCCTCCAGTGTCGAAAATGATCGCTCCTTCCCACTTGGTTTCACTCCTATCGACCTCCGCGTAAGAGAGACGTGGAGCGGTGTTGAGTGAAGCAATGAGCAAAGAGATTTTCGCTAATGGACGGAGATTGAGAGGGTAGTCCGGGACGGTTGACAGAGAAAAATAGACGCGACACTCCGGACAAGACAGAGTGCAAAGACAGGAGGAGGAGGAGGAGGAGGAGGGAGAGGAAGAGAGAGGGATGAAGAAGACAAGGCCGAAGCCGCTATGCACTTCACTTTTCCTGCCTGCCTGCCTGCCTGCCTTCCCTCTCTCTTTCCACTTCTCTTCTATTTCCCTTCATGTTTTCCTTACCTTGTAGACATATCTCTCTCCCTCCTCTCACTCACCCCCTACCCCTCTCTCTCTCTCTCTCAATTTACTTTCATAACATCAACGCTGCACCTCCTCCTCCTCCTCCTCCTCCTCCTCCTCCTCCTCCTCCTCCTCCCTTCGTTCCTGCCGAGCTTATGCTAATGTGTCTCCTATTAGCATACTGATACCTTGGAGTGAGCGTGTGAGGCAAAACTTAGACTTTCTTAAATCTCCAAGAATATTAACAAGGACTATCCAAATAAACTCAGCCTGACGAGAAGGAGGAGAAGGTGGTGGTGGTGGTGGCGGTGGTGGTGGTGGTGGTGGTGGTGGTGGTGGTGGTGGTGGTGGTGGTGGTGGTGGTGGTGGTGGTGGTGGTGGAGGAAAGGTGAAAGTTTTAAGTGATGAAAGGGATCAAGAGAAAGAGAATGGGAGAGAGAGAGAGAGAGAGAGAGAGAGAGAGAGAGAGAGAGAGAGAGAGAGAGAGAGAGAGAGAGAGAGAGAGAGAGAGAGAGAGAGAGAGAGTAACGGAGGAGGAAATATAGAGGAAGAGACTTCATCAATCACTATTATCTTTTTTATTCCATGATGGAGGGGGAGAAAGAGAGAGAAAGAGAGAGAGTGAGAGAGAGAGAGAGAGAGAGAGAGAGAGAGAGAGAGAGAGAGAGAGAGAGAGAGAGAGAGAGAGAGAGAGAGAGAGAGAGAGAGAGAGAGAGAGAGAGAGAGAGAGATGAGAATGGAGTAGAGAAAATTATAATCATTATCATCACATATATTACTATCATCATCACTATCAATATTAAACTTTCACAATGTTAACAATAAGCAGAAGGAAAAAAAAGTCAGAGGAAATAGAGTAAGAGAGGAAAGAGAGAGAAGAAGAAGAAGGAGGAGGAGAAAAAACAGGAGAAGGAGGAGGACAGACAAGGATAGAAGAAAGATAAAAACAGTTATATACACGTAAACCATTATATATATTTTCGCCTCAATTTACGGTAGGGAGTTTTAACGCTTGTGTTTCCTCCTCTCTGGTAGTACCCGCGGCCCGCCACCAACTTGTATGCATGAGTAAACATTAATCAACATAAATATTCACACGGAACGAATACCTGTAATCCATCTCGTTAACTTGCGCGGCAGGTATTGGTCCTATGAATTATTGATATCACCCACACAAGAAGTTGATGGGGTGATAAGGCTAAATCATGGTAATAACAGCAGGAGGTGTTGTAACCATTCCAATAATAACCTCACTGACCTTCCTTCCTAACAGCAAGATCCAACCCTGCAAGTGATCCTAACTGTTATCAGATTCTCAATACCAAACCCGACTGACTGACTATAACATCAGACCTTACCTTACCTTACCACCAGCTTACACTTACAAAACAACCAAGGAATCTTACTCCATAACTTGATTTCCACTGCACTCCTGCCTCTAAGCCGCCTTGTCTTACCCTTCACTAACCTCTCATTACACCTCCTCCCTGCCGGAGCCTTGCCACGACCTGTCTCACCGCAGATGTGGCTCTTAGCATCGATTTATTGAGGCGAGACGCGGAGATGAGGTCGAGGAGAAGGGAAACAGACGACCCCGCTTAGGAGAGACTTAGTATTGACAGCAGATTCAGCATGAGTAAACACTTGGTCAGGTGATCCTATGTACGTGTGTGTGTGTGTGTGGGTGTGTGTGTGGGGGTGTGTGTGTGTGTTATGTATCTCTATCTAGGATCAACAATGTGAAGGTTGGTCGCTTGCATGATACTCCATGTTGAATATTTTTTTATGCATATATATACATACATCATATAAAATATATATTGATAACGCATGTTTTCCTTATAGATAAAACGTGCAGTCATCGTGTTGGTATAAATGATAGTGGGGAAAAAATATACATCGATAATAATGATAATAATGATAATAATAATAATAATATCAATCGTAATCTAAGGTAAGCGTTCACGAAAAGGTCAAACTCATTACTGTTTCACGGGACATTGAATCCTGCTGTTCATTTGCTTCAAACCAGATCTCGAAGCTGCTTCAGACCTTTATTGAGCAAGTGTCAGTCTAGGAGAGGTCAACGAGGAGGAGGAGGAGGAGGAAGGAGGAAGGAGGAAGGAGGAGGAAGGAGAAGAAAGAGTTGAAGGCGGAGGAGGAGGAGGAGGAGGAAAGGTTGTGAATTGCTAGTCTCATGCAAGGACTCAACACACACACACACACACACACACACACACACACACACACACACACACACACACACACACACACACACACACACAGGTATTGACACTCTTTTTTACAGTCATGGAGTGGGTGCTTACACTCCTCAGCGCGAGTCAACAAAACCGGCCACCGATTATTCCCCACGTCTTATTTCACTGAATAATTGAAGAGGAGGCGACGACGGACCAGAGAGAGAGAGAGAGAGAGAGAGAGAGAGAGAGAGAGAGAGAGAGAGAGAGAGAGAGAGAGAGAGAGAGAGAGGGGATAGGATGGCTTTTGATCCTCTCAGAGTAACATTCAATCCTTTTAACTTCATTAAGGGAGGAAGCTTAATCAGTGTCGGGCTGCCAGCTAATCTCTGACGCCCGGGAGGAGGAGGAGGAGGAGGAGGAGGAGGAGGAGGAAGAAAGGGAAGCAGGAAGGAGGGAGGGAGGAAGTTCGAGTAAATGAACAGGATTAAGCTAGGTCGCCAGAGAGAGAGAGAGAGAGAGAGAGAGAGAGAGAGAGAGAGAGAGAGAGAGAGAGAGAGAGAGAGGTAGCAGTGTGGGTGTCCAGCCTCATGTCTCCGTCAGCTTGCTGTGAGACCACCATGAATATCAGACTCGCCACAGGATGCTGACAGCTGACACACGGCTCTTGGAGGGAAGGGAAGGGAAGGGGAGGGAAGGGGAGGGAAGGGAGGGAGTGTCCTCTAAGAATATTTATGTTAGAGAGAGACTTAAGTGACATTTAACATACTCTTTCATCTTCACAGAGTCTTGAGGTGTTGAACAAACCTTCTATTACCATGTCTACCTTTTCTCTCTTCCTTGCTAAACCTATCTGTATTTTCCTTCCTGTGGCCCGCTCTTTCCCTCCCTCTATCTCCCGCTGGCTGGCTCCTGATGATGCGGGAGATTATGATGTTGTGGGCGTAGTGGTGTTACTACTAAAGGCGGTGGTGGTGATGGAAGGGGATGTAATGGTAGGGAAATGTAGTTAGGTTAGGTTAGGTTAGGTTAGGTTAGGTTTTGATTGTGTTTGTGTTTGTGTGTGTGTGTGTACCCTTGTTGTGTTTGTGTACTCTCTCTCTCTCTCTCTATCTCTATTTTCTCTCTCTCTCTCTCTCTTTCTCTCTCTCTCTCTTTCATATTCCTTGCGTCTCCCTACCTCTCCTTCCTCCCATTCATCTTCATTCCCCAAACGTATTCTGACAGTATTCTACGCCTCATTCCACACCCCACACGCCTTCCCTCCCTCCCCTCCCTCCCTCCCTCCCTCCCTCCCTCCCTCCCTCCCTCCCTCCTTCCCTCCTTCTCTCCCTTAAGTAGGTGATGCTCTAACCTGCTAATGAGATGACGAACCACAGACGCTAAGATAGAACCTGTTATGCTCTCTGTCAACACGATACTTGTTCACTAACTCTACCTTCCTCCTCCTCCTCCTCCTCCTCCTCTACCTCCTCCTCCTCCTCTACCTCCTCCTCCTCCTCTACCTGTACCCCTAATTAACGCCAAGACTCCACAGGTAACCTCATGAAGGAACAAATGGGTGTCTATTTGTCATTCTCCTGCTAGACATTAATTCCTGTCTCCTGTTCCTCTTCATCGCTACCTTCCTACACTCCTTCCTTCTCTTCTCTTCTCTTCTCTCTCTTCCTTCCTTCCTTCCCTCCTCCTCTTCCCTCTCCTCCTATGACGTCAGAGATGATGAGATTGTCCGCCGTTGTGTGTGGTCTGTGCCATGAGGAAGAGGAGGAGGAAGAGGAAGAGGAAGAGGAGGAAGAGGAGGAAGATAAAGAGGAGTGTTGAGGAAGAGGAGTTAAGAGGATAAAAGGATGAATGACCGACAAAGAGAGAGAGAGAGAGAGAGAGAGAGAGAGAGAGAGAGAGAGAGAGAGAGAGAGAGAGAGAGAGAGAGAGAGAGAGAGAGAGAGAGAGTTTGTTAAGAGGATGTTTCCTTATAGGGGTAACATAGGCGATGAGTCTCTCTCTCTCTCTCTCTCTCTCTCTCTCTCTCTCTCTCTCTCTCTCTCTCTCTCTCTCTCTCTCTCTCTCTCTCTCTCTCTCATCTATCTCTCACGGCTTAATCTCTACTGTTAATTAATACACAATGAATACCTGTGTGTGTGTGTGTGTGTGTATGTGTGTGTGTGTGTGTGTGTGTGTGTGTGTGTGTGTGTGTGTGTGTGTGTGTGTGTGTGTGTGTGTGTGTGTGTGTGTGTGTGTGTGTGTGTGTGTGTGTGTGTGTCCCATTACCCATTACCGTTCCATTAGGATTATCCCACATGTAGAAAATAGTACTTTGTCTTCCTTTAGTTAAATACTCTGTAATTTATTTTCTTTCTCTCTCTATCTCTCTCTCTATTTTTTTCTCTCGCTCTCTCTCTCTCTCTCTCTTTATTTTTTTTTCTCTCTCTGTCTCTCTCTTTATTTTTTTTTCTCTCTCTCTCTCTCTGTCTCTCTCTCTATTTTTTTTCTATCTCTCTCTTTTTGTTTCTTTTTCTCACCTGTCTACCTGTCATTAACGTACAGAGAGAGAGAGAGAGAGAGAGAGAGAGAGAGAGAGAGAGAGAGAGAGAGAGAGAGAGAGAGAGAGAGAGAGAGAGAGAGAGAGAGGTATGTAGGTTCTCATCGCGTGACGGCAGGTTATAAACACGTGTATGTACGTTTTTTTTTTGTGCCACGTACACACACACACACACACACACACACACACACACACACACACACACACACACACACACACACACACACACACACATGTATAAACACAATCTAGTTCCTGTATCTATATAAAAATAATAATAATAATAATAATAGTACATAAAAAATATGAAAAAAGGGGAACGAAAATAATGATAAATATGTTTATTATCCTCTCTCTTCACCTCTTCCTAACCCTATCACTCTTTCCTCCCTTTCCTTTCTACCCTTTATACAACTATCATCACCCTTTCCCTTTCCCTCTTCAATCATCACCCTTCCCCCCTGCCCTGCCCTCCCTTCCTCCCCTCCTCAGGTAGCAAGTCTAAATGTCTATTCTTAAGAAGTTGTAGAGTAATATATTTCAATGAATCGTCTCGGAAAACATGATGATAAGTCTCCTGTCCCGCGGGTGAATGCAGGCTGGAGATGGATGGCTAGAAATTATTAGTGACAAAACTGTAATTCCGTTCATAATTCACTCTGATAGGCAGTGGTGAAGCTGATGTTAAATTATGGGGGAAGGGAATACAGTGTGATGGGGTGATGGGGTGATGGGGTGATGGGGTGAATGGGGGTGATGGGGGGAATGGGTGATGGGTGTAAGCAATGGATTTTGTGGCGTGGCTTTGAGAAATGTGTTTGTGTGTTAGTGTGTGTGTGTGTGTGTGTGTGTGTGTGTGTGTGTGTGTGTGTGTGTGTGTGTGTGTGTGTGTGTGTTTTTCTCTCTCTCTCTGTTCTTACTTCTATCTTTCTTTTCTTTTTTTTCGCTTTCTCTCTCATTTTTTTTTCTTGTCATTTGTCATCGTTTAAATGTTTTTATTTTTTTTATTTTATTTTCACTTACTCATTTTTTTTAGTTCTCTCTCTCTCTCTCTCTCTCTCTCTCTCTCTCTCTCTCTCTCTCTCTCTCTCTCTCTCTCTCTCTCTCTCTCTCTCTCTCTCTCTCTCTCATTCACACAAATCCCATTATCTTAACTCCCTCTTTCCCCTCTCTAAGTCTCCTCTTTCCTCCCCTCTTCCTCTTTCTCTTCCTCCTCTTCCTCCCTTTCCTCCGCTTTCATAAATCCAATATTCCTCTTCTCTCCTTCCCTTCCTCTCCTTTACCTAAATCCCTCATTCCTTCCTTTCTTCCACACACACACACACACACACACACACACACACAACATGCAAATATCTCTCAGTCCATTCTCATTCTCACATTCATTCCTCTACTCTATGCCTCCTCCTTCCCCTCCCTTCCCTCCCTTGGTACAAATCCTTCCCTCCATCCCTCCATCCTACGCTTATCATTTCAATAACCTGACGCAGCATCCCTCTTCATCTCCAGCTATGCACAAATCCAACGGAGGTGAAATATTGCTAACAGAGAGAAGTGCATTTGGCCAGAGATCTGCAGAGATAAACCGCGGATTTGTTAACACTTACGCGCCCCAAACCGACTCACTGCTGCCAGACCTGCGATTCTACCTCTGCTTTTGCCACCTGGTCTTGCCTCCTCCTCCCCCCTCTCACCACTGTTGTGTTGGCTAGACTGCTACTGGTGGTGGTGGTGGTGGTGGTGTGTGTGTGTGTGTGTGTGTGTGTTTTGTGTGGATTTGGGTGTTTGTGTGTGTGATGATAGAGGTTTTGCGCGCTCATACACACATACATACACACATACACACACACACACACACACATACACACACACACACACACACACACACACACACACACACACACACATACACATACACAATTACTTTCCCACTGTGCGTGTAATACAATAATTCATTTTTAGAGCAAGAAAGAAAATTAGGAGAATAACGAGTTAGAAGAAAATCAAAAAAACAAAAGAAGAAGAAGAGGAAGAAGATGAAAAACAAAACAAAACAAAACAAAACTAAACTAAAATATATTAAAGGATTCGTAGCTGGGTCCTAAATCCTAAATCCAACAGCTGTGGTCAGATAGAGAGACAGACAGACAGACAGTCCTCACCTTAATGACAACCTATCATCTACACCTGTCTATTTTACCTGTGATTTACCTGTCCATCCACCTGTCCATTGCCTCTGAATTAGTGCACCATTGAGAGAGAGAGAGAGAGAGAGAGAGAGAGAGAGAGAGAGAGAGAGAGAGAGAGAGAGAGAGAGAGAGAGAGAGAGAGAGTGTATAATGTTACTAATTATTTACAATTGACTGGACAAACATGAGGTTTAGATAGGCTGTGATGCCTAGGCCTATTGATGCTGAGAGAGAGAGAAAGAGAGAGAGAGAGAGAAAGTGAGAGAGAGAGTCAGTGAGAGTAAATAAATTAAATAGTAGATTATAAATAGAGAGAAACAGAGAATAAACGAAGAGAAGGAAATTAAAGAACGGTAGAATAAGATAGAAAGAGATTAAATAAAAATAACAAATGAAGGAAGGAAGATAGAGAAAAAAGGGATGAAAAGGAGATAAAGAAAGGAAGGAAAAGGGAGAGAAGGAAGGCAGGAAGGAAGGTATAGATGGAAGGAAGGAGGGGAAGGAAGGAAAAATTAAAAGGGAAGGAAAAAGGGATTAATGGGAGAGAAGTAGAGAAGGAGGGAAAAAAAAGAGAAGGAAGTGAAAGGAAGGGAAGGGAAGGGAAGGGAAGGGAAAGAGAAGAAAGAAAAGGAAAAGGAAAAAGGAAAAGGAAGGGACCAAAGGGAAGGGAAAAGGGAAGGGAAGGAAGGGAAGGGAAGGGGAAGGGAAGGGAAGGAAAAGGGGAAGGGAAGGGGACGGGAAGTGAAGGAAAAACGAAGGGAAGGGAAGGGGAGTGAAGGAAAAAGGAAGGGAAAGGAAGGGCCAAAGGGAAGGGAAAAAGGGAAGGGAAGGGAAGGGAAAAGAGTGAGGTAATTTTTCACTTTTACACAATAATAAAAGCAGGAGGAACGGCCTTGCCTCGTCCTGTTGAGAGGCTCAGACCTCCATCCATCAATATAAATGTCTTATCAGAACAGCTTAGACCCTCCCCCCCCTAACCCCCTTTCCTCCTCCTCCTCCTCCTCCTCCTCTCCTTGTGATCCTCCTCCTCCTCCTCCTCTTCCTCCCTCTCCTGTTCCTACTTCTCTTCCTACCACTATATAACCACCATAAAAGTAACAGTATTTTCCTCCTCCTCCTCCTCCTCCTCCTCCTCCTCCTCCTCCTCCTCCTCCTCCTCCTCCTCTTTCTCCTTGTTCTACTTTCCTCCTTTCTCTCTCCCTCTTCCTCCTCCTCCTATTCTTACTACTACTACTACTACTAAAATAAATAATAACAATAATAATAATAATAATAACAATAACAATAACAACAACAGAATGAAGGATTGCAGGCATCAGAGAGAGAGAGAGAGAGAGAGAGAGAGAGAGAGAGAGAGAGAGAGAGAGAGAGAGAGAGAGAGAGGGGCGTTGTCAGAGCGGCAGGAAGGTGGTCAGAGAGCTGAGGTTTGACTGACAACCCAATGGTGAGGGAGTGACATCTGCCTCACACAGACCACTCCTCCCTTGCCTTACCCTGCCCTCCCCTGCCCTCCCCTGCCCTCCCTGCCAAGGCTGATGGGCGGCCGACAGGGTGACAAGGCGACAGGGTGACAGGGAGACAGGGAGGAGGAAGGGAGGAAGGGAGAAAGGAGGGAATGAAAGATGGTGACTGAGAAAGGAGTGGGGGAGGAACCGTCTAAGGGTGTGACAGGAGGAGGAGGAGGAGGAGGAGGAGGAGGAGTGGGAGGAGTTTTGACTTGCAAAGAGAGGAAGAAGGAGAGGTTATTTGAATAAACAAAGCAAGCAAAAGGAAGGTACACCGCAGTAAATAGAAGGAGGAGGAGGAGGAGGAGGAGGAGGAGGAGGAGGAGGAGGAGGAGGAGGAGGAGGAACACAACAACTACGTGTGGGTGCAGGGAGTGAATGAGGGAGTGAATGAGTGAGTGAGTGAGTGAGTGAGGGAGGGAGGGAGGAAAGAGAGTGATGGAGGTAAGGTAAGGTAAGGTAAGGTAAGGTAAGGTAAGGGCTATCCTAAGAGCTTCCTATATTTACACACACACACACACACACACACACGTACACACACACACACACACACACACACACACACACACACACACAC
Source organism: Metacarcinus magister (assembly GCA_029783475.1). Classification (NCBI taxonomy): domain Eukaryota; kingdom Metazoa; phylum Arthropoda; class Malacostraca; order Decapoda; family Cancridae; genus Metacarcinus; species Metacarcinus magister. The sequence continues at coordinate 4,384,588 of JAPQNM010000036.1, forward strand.
ACACACACACACACACACACACACACACACACACACACACACACACACACACACACACAGGTACACTCCTTGACTTGTTACCTGGAGAGCCGCGGGACACCTATAATTTTGACTACACTGTCGAAAGATTCCTCAGGTGAAATGTTATATATTATTCGACAGGTAAGTCTTGAGGGCGGACCAAGGGGTAATTTTGGGTCCTGCAACAGTAGGTTAGGAGCTGGAAGGGGCAAGGAGGTAAGGGTAGAGAGACGTGGGTGTAGGATGTGTATTAAGGATAGAAGGATGAGGATGGGTTTAGGATAAGTGTGGTGACAGATAGGATGTAACAGAGATGGAATTTGATAGTATGTAATTTGGGGAAGAGATGTTTGCTGGGCTCTGTAATTTTTGTCACCTTGTAAAGCGATATTTTTTTTTGAATGACTTGTCTGTGTGTTGTTAGATATTTCGTTACTTTATAGATATTTTTTGTTTTTATTTATATAGATTTTGATGTTTTTTTGTGTGTGTGTGTGTTTTCGGGTTAGGTGTGTGTGTGTGTGTGTGTGTGTGTGTGTATTTTATTATTATTATTATTTATTTTTTCATCAAATTTATCTTGCTGTTTGTTTATTTGTTTACATTGCATTGTTTTGTATTCTATCTCATCACAATAGATCATTTATTTGTTTGTTTATATATCATACTTTACATTCTTCCATCATTTCTTGCATCAACATTCTATCTTATTCATTCTATTCAAATTTCTTTCTATCTTAATATTCTCTCACACATTCCTATCTATATATAACATTTCTTAATCCTTCAATCATCTTATATACTATTTAATTCCCCTTTTACATTCCTTTTAAATTTTCCTTCCATTTTCTATGCTTCTTAAGGGATCAGCATCGCAGGACAGACTGTTTTAATATGACTGTAAACTTCTTAGCAACGTTAGGTAAGGCAACACAATTTTTTCTATATATTCAGTAACCTCAACTCTTTCCTACATCCTTCTCTGATCCTTCTTCACTACTATACGGCACGGAGGAGGAGGAGGAGGAGGAGGAGGAGGAGGAGGAGGAGGAGGAGGAGGAGGAGGAGGAGGAGGAGGAGGAGGAGGAGGAGGAGGAGGAGGAGGACATGAATGGGTAGCAATGAAGAGGTTACAGAAAATCATTTAATTATACAGTATACAATCCTATGAGGTGGTATCTCTCTTTATCATTATCCTACCGGTCTAAGACCCCAGCAGAGAACTTCGAGGTGGTTAAGAAGTAATAATTTCGATCACTTTCCTCTGAGACAAGCTGGTAATTCAGACATCATTACCTAATTTATACAAACGTTACATGTAGAAACGTTTAAAACTAAAATTACATGAATCACATATGCTAATCTGACTCAATGTATATCAGCTGTAAAAAGCGATATTTAAAACTCTTGAAAGCGCGTGAAAAGACGTTGTAAATCTGAGAGAGACGAGAGGGATAAAAGTGTTCTTGAGTCTCACGCTGGCTGTCCCGTCACTCTTCAGCTGCAGGAGTGACAGTGTGATTAGTGTGTGGAGGATGTGAGGCGTGTTGGTGGACTGGGCTTAAGACTTAATGTTCTCAGCTCGCTTGCACAGAATGAGGTCGGTAAGCTGTTTTCTTCCTCCTCCTCGTCCTCGTCGTCCTCGTCCTTCTTCTCCTCCTCCTCTTCCTCCTCCTCCTCCTCCTCTTCACTTGCCTGCTCCTTCTCCACCTAGTGAGAGAGAGAGAATTTATTATTTTTTTTATTATGTACCCTTTCCGTCCACATCCACACACACACACACACACCTAATCTCACCGCCTTTCACCATAAACCGAATCAATCTGCATAAGTCTACCCTTCAAAAAAAAATAAAATAAAATAAAATAAATAAATGAAATAAAAAAACCTTAACTTATGTATATTCATCTTAGATTACGAACTGAAAGAAAACGGGACATGGTAGCTGCGTCATCTTGTTGGTAGACGTCAGGGCCAGAGTGCCACCAGCCTGTCTAACCCTCAGTGCCGGAGTGCCAGTTTACCCTCGGTGGTGAAGTAGCATCTCGCGGTGATCCTAATGCTACGAGGGAGTGTCACGCCCCAACCTGGCACTCGCAAGACCAGTGCCAACACGGTTCTATTGGCACTTAGATGTAAAAAATTGGGTCTTAATGAGGTTTATATAACTCATTATAGCTTGGTTTTGACTTATATTTATTTATTTTTTTTTATTCTTTTTCTCTATATGTGTTTATCATTATTATCATCTTGAAGGAATGTAGGATTTTATGTTTATTAACTCCTTCCTTCTTCCTTCCTTCCTTCTTCCTCCTCCTCGTCCTCCTCCTCCTCCTCCTCCTCCTCCTCCTCAATTTAACCTCATTTCATACCTGACAATAATAATAAAAAAATAAAAATAAATAAAAATAAATAAATCCAGAGCAAGAAAAAAAAATATAGATAAACCCAGAAAAAGAGAGAAAATGAAAAAAAAAAGAAAAATCACAGGTAACACTAACGAGTATTCAATTAAAGTGAACATCAATTAACATTAATCAACGAACAGGTGACCTACTTACCTGTATATACATTAAGTACCAGAGAAAAAGAGATATAGATGGAACAAGAGTAGGAGGAGGAGGAGGAGGAGGAGGAGAGGAAGAATGGAATCTCGTCCATCACGCGACAATCTGTGTTCACTAATTGCCTGTCAAATGCAGAACCGCACCCACCCGTCTGGCCTGAAGGCGTCCTGGGCAGAGGGGAGAGAGAGAGAGAGAGAGAGAGAGAGAGAGAGAGAGAGAGAGAGAGAGAGAGAGAGAGAGAGAGAGAGAGAGAGAGAGAGAGAGAGAGATGAGGAAAACTTGATTATATGAAAAGAAAATAATAATAAAGGTGAAAGAGAGGAGTAGGAATAGAATAGAAGAGAGAGGAGGAGGAGGAGGAGGAAGAGGAAGAAGAAGAGAAACAGGTGTAAGAGGTACAGCTGATAAAGAGGAATAACTAACAGTCTTGGAAACTTATCTTATCTCTCTCACTTTCCTCCCTCACTCACAGCCACTCTCTCTCTCTCTCTCTCTCTCTCTCTCTCTCTCTCTCTCTCTCTCTCTCTCTCTCTCTCTCTCTCTTGAATCCTCACAGACACCCTTACCTCCCCTTCCTTCCCCTCCTTTCTCTCCTCCTCTTCTCCCCTTCTTCTCCTTCTTCCCTTATTCTCTTTCTATAGGTTATTATTTCTATCATTATCACACTTTCTTCCTTCTCCCTTTCTTTATTCTCCCTTCTATCTATCTATCTCTCTTTCTTTTTTCTTTTTTTTTACTTTCTCTTGTGAATTTGTCTTTGCGATTGGAGGAAAGGGAGGAAAGAAGGAGGGAGAGAAAGGTAGAAGGGAGGAAAAGGGGAGGGAGAGAGGGCTGTGTGTGTGTGTGTGTGTGTGTGTGTAGGTGTAGTGTAGTGTGTGTGTGTGTGTATACTTTTTTCAGTGTAGTATTTCTCTTATTTTTATCTTGTATGTTACTGGTAATGCTCTCTATCTCTCTCTCTCCTCCTCCTCCTCCTCCTCCTCCTCCTCCTCCTCCTCCTCCTCCTCCTAGAATCAGTGGGCATCTCAGGCTTGGTAATGACTGCCATGCTTTACACCTAACAGATGGCGCTGTTCCCTTTGCACTGGCCAGGCGTCAGGAGGAGGAGGAGGAGGAGGAGGAGGAGGAGGAGAGGAGGAGGAAGAGGAGGAGGAAGAGGAGGAGGTTCTAATGCATCCTTACCACCACTCCCTGTCTCCTACTGTCTCTCGTGCCGTCCATTCTTATACCTCTCTCTCTCTCTCTCTCTCTCTCTCTCTCTCTCTCTCTCTCTCTCTCTCTCTCTCTCTCTCTCTCTCTCTCTCTCTGTCTCTCTCTCGCGTTGGAATGTGTTCGGTGTTGTTTTTTTACGTTGTTCTCTCTCTCTCTCTCTCTTTTTTTTTCCCTCTCTCTCTCTTTTTTTCCCTCTCTCTTACTTTTCCTATGTTTCTCGCTTTATTTTTTTCTGTTTCCTCGGTACGTGATTCTATTTTTCCTTAACCTAACCTCACTCTCTCTCTCTCTCTCTCTCTCTTCTCTCTCTCTCTCTCTCTCTCTCTCTCTCTCTCTCTCTCTCTCTCGTACATTCCTCTATTTCTTCACTTTATGCTTTCTTTGTTTCCTGGACTAACCCTCCTTCCTCCTCCTTCCTTCCTCCTTCCTCCTCCTTCCTCCTCCTCCTTCCTCCTTCCTTCCTCTTCCTTCCTCCTCCTCCTCCTCCTTCTCCTCCTCCTCCTCCAAGACATTAAGGGCAACGAATAGGGGTTCCTAAGGTGCAATATGGGTAGCCTGACACAAGAGTCGCCACAGTAAGTAAGTTTTCCATCACTGTCTAGCGGCTCCTCCCTTCTCCTCCTCCTCCTCTTCCTCTTCTTCCTCCTCCTCCTCTTCTTCTCTGTTTCTGTGTCTGTGTGTCTGTCTTTCTCTCTATCTTGTTCTTATTTTCTTATTCTCTCTCTCTTTGTTTATTTTTATTTCTATCCGTCATACTTTTCTCATTATTACAGTTAATACAAGCTTCTTAGTGCAATTTTTTTTAATATATTTATCTCCTTTCTTCCTCCTCCTCCTCCTCCTCCTCCTCCTCCTCCTCCTCCTCCTCCTCCTTCTTCTTCTTCTTCTAAGTTGTAATGTTTATTCTTAACCAGCACAACAACTACCACCACCACCACCACTACCTCCTCCATCCTTCCTCCATCCTCCTTCTTCTGCTTCTCCCTCTATCCTGTACCACCAGCTCCCCTTCCATCCTTCCCTCCTCCTCCTCCTCCTCCTCCTCCTCCTCCTCCTCCTCCTCCTGGCGTGGGGTGTAATGGCCGCGTGCATTAGCGACAACAAATAGAGGTGCTCAGCTCAAGAAATGGGTTCCATCCTGGACCGCGACGCTCCAAAGATTCCGTCGTAAACGAGTCGCCGCGGCCGCTTTGTCTCCCGAAGGATAGAGAGAGAGAGAGAGCGCTAGAGAGAGAGAGAGAGAGAGAGAGAGAGAGAGAGAGAGGGGGGTGGTGGTGGAGGTTAGAGTTAGTTGTGTGTGTGTGTATGTGTGTGAGAGAGAGAGAAAGAGAGGAAGTAAGAGATATAAAAAAACTTAACGTAATACAAGCATAGAATAACATTAAACATGAACGAAATAGAGGAGGAGGAGAGGAGAGGAGGAGGAGGAGGAGGAGGAGGAAGTGACAATGATAAGGAAGGGAGGAAGTGGAGAACGACGTGAAGAAAGTGGAAGAGTTAAAAGCGGAGTTCAAAGTGGAAGGTGGATTAGAAGGATTACAAAGGAGAGACTGTGGATTTACTGAAGCGGATTAATGACACACACACACACACACACACACACACACGGTTACTTTTTTTGCTTTCTCTCTCTCTCTCTCTCTCTCTCTCTCTCTCTCTCTCTCTCTCTCTCTCTCTCTCTCTCTCTCTCTCTCTTTTGGTGTGAAAAATATCTTACCTTTCACCTCTCGCCACCTGTCCTGTGTCTAATTACCTGTGAAAGAGAGAGAGAGAGAGAGAGAGAGAGAGAGAGAGAGAGAGAGAGAGAGAGAGAGAGAGAGAGAGAGAGAGAGAGAGAGAGAGAGAGAGAGAGAGAGAGAGAGTAGTAACAGCGCTGCAGCAATAAGGGAAAGTTTAGTTTGATGGTCTTGTAATGGTGATGACATAACCCTGAGTGGAGTTTTTTTCCCTCTTTCTTTTTTTCCCTCTCTTTTTTTCCCTCTCGCTTTTTTTCTCCTCTTTTTTCACTTTTTTTCACTTTTTTTCACTTTTTCTTTCTCTTCTCTTCTTCTTAATTTATTTTTTTTTATTTTCTATCATTTCTCTTCTTTTTCTTCATCTTTTGTTTTTTCTCTTTTCTTTTTCTTTTCCTATTTTTTCCTTGAATTACTGTTTATTTATATATTATTTTCCCTCTTTTTCCTTATTCCTCCTTTCGTATTTTTTTCATTTTACGGGTTTTTTTGGGTCTTTTTTTAATCATATTTTCCTTATTTTTTGTATAATATATTCTTGTTTATTTCTCGTCAACTTACAAAACATTTACCTATTTTTTCCTACCACCACCACCACCACCACCACCACCACCACCACCACCACCACCACCACCACCACCACCACCACCACAGTGTTACCAACCTTATCACGGGGAGTCACCAGTGCTACCAACCCTATGAATACTAATGACAGTGTTACCAGCGGGAGTGTGGTAAATATTTAGGCTACACACTTACCGACATGTACGTGGAGACAGGAAGGGGGGGGGAGGGGGAGGGGGGAGGGAGTGCTTCTGGAAATGAAAACACACACACACACACACACACCACACACACACACACACACACACACACACACACACACACACACACACACACACACACAGAGATGAACCTCGTCACCTGTAAGAGAACGAGAGACAGAGAGAGAGAGAGAGAGAGAGAGAGAGAGAGAGAGAGAGAGAGAGAGAGAGAGAGAGAGAGAGAGAGAGAGAGGAAGAGGGAGGAAGGGAGGGAGGAAGGGCGGAGAGAGACGGCGACAAATGACTCTCATTCTATCCTGGACAGAAGGGAATAGTGTTTTAAGGAAGGTTGAGGGAGGATGGATGGAGGGAGAGGGAGAGAGAGAGAGAGAGGGAGGGAGGGAAGGGTGGAGGGAAGAGAGGGAGTGGAGTGAGTGAGTGGAGGGAGGGAGGGAAGAGAGACAGACAGTGGAGGGAATATACATGTGGAGGAAGATAGAAAGTGAGTGTGGAGTGGTGGGTGGAGGAGGAGGAGGAAGAGGAAGAGGAGGAGAGGAGAGGAAGAAGGAAGAAGGAGAAAATGAAAAGACTTACTGATAGCCAAAAAAAATATAATTGAAAATAGAAGATAATAAATGAGAGAAAAAAAAGAACAAAGAAAATCCTATTTGTGATCTTAAAGGTATATAATGTTTTTTTTCCCTTTCTATCTCTCTTTTTACCTTATCTTTCCCTCTCCTTCTTTCTTCCTTCTTCCTTCCTCCTTCCTTCCTTCCTTCCTTCCTTCCTTCCTTCCTTCCTTCCTTCCTTCCTTCCTTCCTTCCTTCCTTCCTACAATCGACTCTACAAACATATTTCAAATCCTACATCTTTTTTATCACCTTCGAAGGATTTTCTGGCGGTCTGTGAAGGAGTGGAGGGAAGGAGGGAGTGTAGGGGTAAGTGGAGGGGTAAATGGAGGGGCAGTGGAGGGAAGGAGGGAGGGAGGGAAAGGTGGAGGAAAGGAAAGGTAGTAAGTTTCAAACCCGTTGCTGCTACGAAGAACACAAACAATTTATTGAAATGTTATTCATAGGTTAAGGAAATGGCGCAACGGTGGACAGACCTTGCTCTCTCTCTCTCTCTCTCTCTCTCTCTCTCTCTCTCTCTCTCTCTCTCTCTCTCTCTCTCTCTCTCTCTCTCTCTCTCTCTCTCTCTGTTGCATCTTGAGGGCTATATGTGTTTACAAGGACGCCACGACTTAGATATAATGATAGAAACTTCCTTTAGCCGCTAACAGGTGGAGAGAAGGAGGGAAGGAGGGAGGGAGGGAGGGAGGGAGGAGGGAAGAGGAACGGTAGCTAGACGTCAAGTCCTTCTATCTATTTATCTGCATTTCATCACAACATAAATTAATTCAGTTTTATCTCCAGGTGTTGGTTACATATTTATAACATTTCTGAATTATGTAACTTTCTTCTCCCTCCATCCCTCTCTCTCTCTCCCTCCCTTGACAGCCGTGACAGTTACACAGCGACTACTGACAGCAAATCCATTCCATTTTTACGTGTCTGAAAACCCGTCAGCGTCGCAGCCTCGCCCACCGTTAACGGCACCTGTTAGAAAGCCGGAGTGGTAGGTAGCAGGCGACAGTGCGGCAAAAACAGATGTTAAGTCCCTGAATAAAAAAAAAAGTTAAAAAAAGAAGTGAGTTGGTAGCAAGGCGAGGCTGACCACATGCGATGCTTATAATGGCATTCAACAATTAAGTCTAGCAGTCATGTCTCGGCCATATTTACAACTCGTTAGGTCTCCCGCCTGACGCCTCTTCGTGATTGGTTTCTGAAGCGCCAATCAGAGACAAGCGGACTGGAACTAATCCTCTCTTGCTTCCTGATGCTCCGCGATACTCTCCTCAACAGGCCCTGACATCCTCAACCCTCTGTCAGCCAGTGTCTAGAGTCAGCACGAAGGATAAGCATCACCTTAAAATTGATCACATCCCATAAATGACATCAACACTTCACTGCTAGATGCTTGAATCCCTTTAGAACACTGATCGAAAAGGTTAGGAAAGGATCGAATACTACTGACTTCACTACTAGTCAAGATGTTATTGTTATGGATGGTATGCATGCTTATTATGTACCTCTCTCTCTCCTCTCTACCATCCCCCCCTTCTCTCTCTCTCTCATATCTGTTGCAAAGGGAATCGTAAGTCTTGTCAGCGAGTCTCATGCTTAGCGGACGGACACGAAGTCTTATCTCTGAACACGATTCAAAACATGTCTTAAGAATAGCTCTGTCAGCCAGCCTCTTGCAACGACTAAGCACATCGTTCTCTCCATTGACAATCTCCCTTCACTATCTCTCTTCCTTGCCTTCATCCCTTCTTATCTCTAACATTTCGTAGGGTTTTTATGCCTAGTTAAACGCGAAGGGTCCTGGTGTGTGCTCGTTAAGCGTTCACTATCTGTTGGCTCATCGCTTCTTCGTTTACCAGCGGCTTCGTTAATTTATCTAGCCACTGCATCTCAATTCGTGTCTCATTATCTTAGACGTCGCTGAAGCAATCGAGAGTGATCTGAAGGTTTGAATGTGCGGCGTGTGGTGGTAATTGTGTGTGTGTGTGTGTGTGGGTGTGTGTGTGTGGGGGTGGGTGTGTGTGTGTGTGCGTGTTCTAGCAGGTTAGACAGCGCTAGGTCGTAGGTTAGCTAACTTTAATGCAACTAATACAACTCTGGATTCATTTACGTCATTTTTATTTGAACTCCTAAGATGATGATAATGAAGATGAAGAAGATGAAGAAGAAGAAGAAGAAGAAGAAGAAAACAGTAAACAGGAAGTGAATAAGACTTGTCAGGCATTTAATTATGGTAGGAAGTGGCAACACACTATGCATCCACCTCTCTCTCTCTCTCTCTCTCTCTCTCTCTCTCTCTCTCTCTCTCTCTCTCTCTCTCTCTCTCTCTGATTGGAATAATAATAATGATAAAAATGAGTTAAGATGATAACTATGAGGCTAGGGATGAGGAGTGAGTTACATGGAAGGACACGAGCGGAATGGAACGGAACGGGACGGACCGTGAAACATTAATTCTTGCTAGAGGAATATCTTGTTTCCACGTTTCACTATTGTTGTTTCCTGTACACCCCCATCTGTCTGTCTACATTACACATCTATACACCATTACAATACTTTATTCCCCGTTCCTTGATAGGCTACGTTGGTTAGATAGATCAATAAATAATATAGATAAATAAAAATAGGCTACGTTTCATCTCTCTAACATGTCGACATTGACCTAACACTCGGTAAATAACTCCCTCTTATTTAATAGGTATATACTCATCTTATATTAGTTAATACTTCATAATAACACATAGTAATATTTAATGGTCAATCCTTTAGTTGTTTTTTAGTAGTATATATGAGTTTAATATTCTTTTACGTATAGTGACGCTGATGACGTCACTCTCCCTTGCTAGGAAACCATAGACAGAGGAGGGCGTGCATTTTGGAGCCTCCTCGGTTATCCTATCAAGTCTTATGTATATCTATAATCTGTTTGTCTGTGCATCGTGGCGTCATCTGAAAACATACAGCCAAGGTAAATACATGTGTGAGAGGTTCATTTGGGCATGGATGGAGCTGATGTAAGCTGATAATTAAGGTTAGGTGTTTCCCAGGCGTCCTAGCTAGATTTCCCTGTTAGCCATGTCCGCCTTCTTCACTTCTCTTATGCATCATCCTCTGTGTTCTATCTCCCGTTTCTTTATATTAACACGTCAACCGCGTGTCCACCAGGTTTGATAAATGTGTTGTGCATGTAAATTGTGGATTATATTGATGTGAGAGTGAGCGGTGCGGGCGGCCGGGCTGAGCGGGCACCCTCACCCTCACCCTCACCCTCACCCCCACCTGGGCAGCGGAGAGCAGTCAGCGGCAGTGTGATTTGTCTTGCCTTGGAAGATTTACAGCGTGCGATACAATGCTGTTTTATTATTATTATTTATTTTTATATTCGTGTTTTTTTTTGTATTTATTGTTTATTTATTTTAGGTATAGTCTCGCTCAGCTTGGTTTCTGACACACACGAGCACACATACATACATACATACGTACACACACGCGCGCACACACACAATGAGGCTGGAAATCACTCTCCAAATATCCGTGTTTATTAATCGGCCACAATTTATGCTAATTATCCGCTTTATGATTTAATGAAGGGAATAATTACTTTAACAGCCGCGTGTGGCCTGTATAACGATCCAGCGCTGGGAGCCGGCTCTTCCTGATGAACGATAAGAGCCGGAGCTAGGCTATGAGAGCCGTTTATCCTTAAGTTTTCATATTTTTGCGATTTTCTAACTAAATGCAATGATTACCGATTGTTAATAATGATAATAATGATAATAATAATGATAATAATTACGAGTATGGGGGAGGGGTGAAGGGGTGTCTATACTATTTATATTTTATTATTATTATTATTATTATCATGCTTATTTAGTGTGATTATTAGTTATCTTTTATATATGTTATCATTACTATTATCATCATCGTATTTGTGTGAATGTTGAAGTACCTCCTCGCGTACCAGGTGTCAAGTCTTACTAAACTTGATTCACCTGCGAGCTAGTGACGGTCGGGCTTAAATATTTTCGATCACCTGTGTGTGACTTTCTCATCTCAAGCAAGGAATTCAAAACTAAAGAATTATACCCATCGTTTTGTTTGACTTTACATTGCTTATTGTTGCTTATGTGTGTGTGGGGGGGGGAGGGTAGGGGGGGGGAGGCGCGTGGTGTGTAACTGCAGCAACAGGAACAGTAATACCAGTACTTATATTTATGATTGTGGTGACAGCCGTATAGGAACACGTCAGATGATGGTGGTAGGTGGAGGGTGTGGTGGTTTTAGTGATGGTGGTAACAGCAGTGATGATAGGTGTGTGGTGAGGATGGTGAGAGAGGCAAAGTAATTGGTGATGATGGTAATAGTAGTAGTAGTAGTAGTGGTGGTGATGGTGGTGGTGGTGGTGGTGGTGGTTGGGTCTTAAACCATTGTGCTGAGGAACGCGTGGTCGCCTCAGCCGTCACGATAATGATCTCTTCTCGACGGTGTGATGGCAGAACTCCCTCCCTCCCTGTGACCTCCTTCCTCTCTCCACTCCTCCACCTCGACCTCCACGTCCCAATCCTCGTGTCAGATCACCGTCAGATACGTAGCATTAACAGCGACCTATTGTAAGTTAATCGTTGCTCCGGAGGGCCGCTTGTTGTGATAACCGAGGATCACTGGGGGCGTGTGGGCGCCGTCTCTCACAGGCTTTATGGCGCGGCGGCCGACGGGCGTGATGGGGCGGCTGGGGAAAGTGATGGGGGAGATGCGGGTAGGATAGGGATGGGAAAGTGATGGGCAGGAAGAGATGAGAGAAGGGATAGGTTAGAAAAGTGATGAAAGGGAAGAGGATTCTGTTTACACGGCTCAGTGTACACCCATTGGACGGCGGTGTCACGGCCGCCTTACCAAACCTTCCCGGAGGATACTTTGGCGGGGGATTACACCACGTACCCTGCCCCCCCTGCCCGACCAGTACCCCCCAGGCGCTCTTCTTCATCCTCCTTACTGGGGACATTCTTCAGACCAGCCATCCGCCCCTTCGTTACACCCCTCATCTATTCCACTTATCGTAGCTTGTCCCCCTCGCTGGCCGCCCGCTGTGCACATCTTGTTTATGATGACTATTGGCAGTGCGGGCAGTAGGTAGCCATGTTGGAAGGTGCGGACCCTTTTGAAGGCTGGCGCATGCGCAGTGAGAGGGCTGGACCCCCCGGTGGTGAAGAAATGAACTGGTGGTAGGAGAGAGATAAGTTCTGTCTTGTGACGCCCAGCGGGGAGTTTCCCTTCATGATAATGTCAGAATCGCAGCGGCTAACGTTCACTCCCAGATCTTATCCTTCGCGGGATATCGCTCACCGCATCTCCTCGGGGCTT
>JAPQNM010000036.1:4404368-4419368 GCA_029783475.1 Metacarcinus magister
TACAGAGTGAGTGTGTGGGTGCGTCAGGAGGGAGAGAGAAGGGGGAGGAAAGGTCAGGGGAGGGAGGGAGGCGTAAATGGAAGGAGGAAAGAGAAGAGAAGGAGAGAGAGGAAGGGAAAAATGTAGGTAATAGTATTCTCACCTAACACACACCTCGCTAGAGAGAGAGAGAGAGAGAGAGAGAGAGAGAGAGAGAGAGAGAGAGAGAGAGAGAGAGAGAGAGAGAAGGTAGGCTCTAGTAACTTTGTCTGTTAGCCACGGGATTTAGTTAAGCCAATAACCATGCATCAGCCAGACCCTCACGAGCTAATTGGACAAACAGGCTTGACCCCACCGCCTTTAGGGAGTCGTAAGGGCCTGCAGGGAGCGTAAGGCCGGACTCCAGGCTCTCCCAAGGGTACCAGGGAGATAGAGGAAGGGAGAGAGACAGAGGGAGAAGATGCCTTGGAGAGTGCCAGGGAGTGAGTGGCACCCAAACGTGGTGCCAGATTTGCTATCACAGTCTTGTTCGTAGTCAGTCAGCGAACGTCAGCGAACGTCAGCGAACGTCAGCGGTGATAGAGTCGGATTGAGAGTGAAAAGTTGAGGCCAGAGAGAGAGAGAGAGAGAGAGAGAGAGAGAGAGAGGGAGAGAGAGAGGGGGGGGGAGATGAGTAGGCAGTGAGATCTATTGAAATTTGGTTTAGTTTAGGATGTAAATTAAGAATGTGTGTGTGTGTGTGTGTGTGTGTGTGTGTGTGTGTGTGTGCGTGTGCGTGTGTGTGTGTAAATATATCCAACCTTTTTATTTAACCTTATTATTTTTATTTTTTTTTTTAATATCATCATCAAATTGACAGTTCACCTTCACTTCATCACCACTTAATTGCACTTAATTTACAGGTGCCAATCCCCTCCCCCCCCCCTTTTCCCTCTACCCCCTTCTCTCCCTCCCCTCCTTCCCTCCCCCCCTCCCCCCCCTTCCCCCCCTTCCATCTCCCTTTCAATTCCTTTCGTTCACTTTGAAAATCTTTTGGCATATTTATTCTTTTCTCTCATTTATTCTTAATTTTCTCATCACGATCTGTCTCTCTCTCTCTCTCTCTCTCTCTCTCTCTCTCTCTCTCTCTCTCTCTCTCTCTCTCTCTCTCTCTCTCTCTCTTTCTTTTATTTGTTTTCTTGAGTTTATGTTTGTGGAATTTATAGTTTTTTTTTCATATTTACTTATATATTAATTTTTTTTGACAATGAAAATTATACCTGAAGGAGAGGAGGAGGAGGAGGAGGAGGAGGAGGAGGAGGAGGAGGAGGAGGAGGAGGAGGAGGAGGAGGAGGAAAAGGGATCAAAAGAAGGAAGGATGGATGCATGGAGAAAGGGAAGGAGAGATGGAGTACCTTACCTCCCTTTACCTCCCTCCCTTTCCTCCCTTTACCTCCCTCCCTTTCCTCCTCCCTCCCTTGTTATGAAGGAGACTAATTTATATCTGAGGAAGGAAAATGATTTGTGTTTATGGTGACAGAGATGGATGGTTGAGATCCTTCCCTCCTCTCTTCTCTCCTCTCTTCCCTCCTCTCTTCTCTCCTTTATCTAACTTTCCTTCCTTCCTTCCTTCCTTCCTCTCTATCCACTGTTTATTATATTTTTTTCTTCCTCACATCCTTCCTTCCTTCCTTCATTCATTCTTTTTTGACTGTACTTTTCAATTATTTTATTTTCATTCTTCCACACACACACACACACACACACACACACACACACACACACACACACACACACACACACACACACACACACAGTCTTATGTTTGGTTTCTATTTCCTGTCAAAGGCAACGAATAGAAAACACAAGACAGGTATTTACATAAAGTGCGAGGTTTCTTAATTGGATCTCTCTCTCTCTCTCTCTCTCTCTCTCTCTCTCTCTCTCTCTCTCTCTCTCTCTCTCTCTCTCTCTCTCTCTCTCTCTCTGTCTATTATTTTTTCTGTTTTGTTTTGGTTTTCATATTCTTAACTTTCTCTTCCTTGTCCTCTTCCTTCCTCTTCCTCCTCCTCTTCCTCCTCCTCCTCCTCCTCCTCCTCCTCCTCCTCCTCCTCCTCCTCCTCCTTCTTCATCTCTCAAACCTAAATCAGTGCCCGACTTCCCTCGCTGGATGAGTGGATGTAAATTATGAAGGAAGATAAATTAACTCCTCCTCCTCCTCCTCCTCCTCCTCCTCTTCCTCCTCTTCTTCCTCCTCCTCCTATTATGTTATTTTCAATTTTTTTTATTTCCTTCTTTATATACTATTAGTGATTAAGTTATTTTTTATTTTTGTATCTATCCTTCTCTTTCCTCTTCCTCAATTTCCATTCACTACCTCCTCCTCCTCCTCCTCCTCCTCCTCCTCCTCCTCCTCCTCCTCCTCCTCCTCCTATTATTTATTTTTATCATTAATATTTATTTTTATCATTAATATAAATATTAATGATAAAAATAAATAATAATGATAAAAATAAATAATAATGATAAAAATAAATATTAATGATAATAATAAATCTTAATGATAAAAATAAATATTAATGATAAAAATAAATATCAATGATAAAAATAAATATTAATGATAAAATAAATAATGATATTAATGATAAAAATAAATATTAATGATAAAAATAAATATTAATGATAAAAATAAATATTAATGATAAAAATAAATATTAATGATAAAAATAAATATTAATGATAAAAATAAATATTAATGATAAAAATAAATATTAATGATAAAAATAAATATTAATGATAAAAATAAATATTAATGATAAAATAAATAATAATGATAAAAATAAATATTAATGCTAAAAATAAATATTAATGATAGAAATAAATATTAGTGATAGAAATAAATATTAGTGATAAAAATAAATATTAATGATAAAAATAAATATTAATGATAAAAATAAATAATAATGATAAAAATAAATATTAATGATAAAAATAAATATTAATGATAAAAATAAATATTAGTGATAGAAATAAATATTAGTGATAAAAATAAATATTAATGATAAAAATGAATATTAATGATAAAAATAAATATTAATGATAGAAATAAATATTAGTGATAGAAATAAATATTAGTGATAAAAATAAATATTAATGATAAAAATAAATATTAATGATAAAAATAAATATTAATGATAAAAAATAAATATTAATGATAGAAATAAATATTAGTGATAGAAATAAATATTAGTGATAAAAATAAATATTAATGATAAAAATAAATATTAATGATAAAAATAAACATTAATGATAAAAATAAATATTAATGATTAAAATAAGTATTAATGATAAAAATAAATAATAATGATAAAAAAATAAATATTAATGATAAAAATAAATATTAATGATAAAAATAAATATTAATGATAAAAATAAATATTAATGATAAAAATAAATATTAATGATAAAAATAAATAATAATGATAAAAATAAATATTAATGATAAAAATAAATATTAATGATAAAAATAAATATTAATGATAAAAATAAGTATTAATGATAAAAATAAATATCAATGATAAAAATAAATATTAATGATAGAAAATAAATATTAATGATAGAAATAAATATTAGTGATAAAAATAAATATTAATGATAAAAATAAATATTAATGATAAAAATAAATATTAATGATAAAAATAAATATTAATGATAAAAATAAATAATAATGATAAAAATAAATATTAATGATAAAATAAATAATAATGATAAAAATAAATATTAATGATAAAGATAAATATTAATGATAAAATAAATATTAATGATAAAAATAAATAATAATGATAAAAATAAATATTAATGATAAAAATAAATATTAATGATAAAAATAAATATTAATGATAAAAATAAATATTAATGATAAAAATAAATATTAATGATAAAAATAAATAATAATGATAAAAAATAAATATTAATGATAAAAATAAATATTAATGATAAAAATAAATATTAACGATAAAAATAAATATTAATGATAAAAATAAATATTAATGATAAAAATAAATAATAATGATAAAAAATAAATATTAATGATAAAAATAAATATTAATGATAAAAATAAATATTAATGATAAAAATAAATATTAATGATAAAAATAAATATTAATGATAAAAATAAATATTAATGATAAAAATAAGTATTAATGATAAAAATAAATATCAATGATAAAAATAAATATTAATGATAAAAATAAATAATAATGATAAAAATAAATATTAATGATAAAAATAAATATTAATGATAAAAATAAATATTAATGATAAAAATAAATATTAATGATAAAAATAAATATTAATGATAAAAATAAATAATAATGATAAAAAATAAATATTAATGATAAAAATAAATATTAATGATAAAAATAAATATTAACGATAAAAATAAATATTAATGATAAAAATAAATATTAATGATAAAAATAAATAATAATGATAAAAAATAAATATTAATGATAAAAATAAATATTAATGATTAAAATAAATATTAATGATAAAAATAAATATTAATGATAAAAATAAATAATAATGATAAAAATAAATATTAATGATAAAAATAAATATTAATGTTATTTTTATCATTAATATTTATTTTTTATCATTATTATTTATTTTTATCATTATTATTTATTTTTATCATTAATATTTATTTTTATCATCAATATTTATTTTTATCATTAATATTTATTTTTCTCATTAATATTTATTTTTATCATTAATATTTATTTTTATCATTATTATTTATTTTTTATCATTATTATTTATTTTTGTCATGAATATTTATTTTTATAATTAATATTTATTTTTATCATTAATATTTATTTTTATCATTAATATTTATTTTTATCATTAATATTTATTTTTATCATTAGTATTTATTTTTATCACTAATATTTATTTCTATCACTAATATTTATTTCTATCAATATTTATTTTTATCATTAATATTTATTTTTATCATTAATATTTATTTTTATCATTAATATTTATTTTTATCATTATTATTTATTTTTATCATTATTATTTATTTTTATCATTAATATTTATTTTTATCATTAATATTTATTTTTATCATTGATATTTATTTTTATCATTAATATTTATTTTTATCAAGATTTATTTTTATCATTAATATTTATTTTTATCATTATTATTTATTTTCATCATTATTATTTATTTTTATCATTAATATTTATTTTTATCATTAATATTAATTTTTATCATTAATATTAATTTTTATCATTAATATTTATTTTTATCATTATTATTTATTTTTATCATTAATATTTATTTTCATCATTATTATTTATTTTTATCATTAATATTTATTTTTATCATTAATATTTATTTTTATCATTAATATTTATTTTTATCATTAATATTAATTTTTATCATTAATATTTATTTTTATCATTAATATTTATCTTTATCATTAATATTTATTTTTTATCATTATTATTTATTTATATCATTATTATTTATTTTTATCATTAATATTTATTTTTATCATCAATATTTATTTTTATCATTAATATTTATTTTTATCATTAATATTTATTTTCTATCATTAATATTTATTTTTATCATTGATATTTATTTTTATCATTAATACTTATTTTTATCATTAATATTTATTTTTATCATTAATATTTATTTTTATCATTAATATTTATTTTTATCATTATTATTTATTTTTATCATTAATATTTATTTTTATCATTAATATTTATTTTTATCATAAATATTTATTTTCATCATAAATATTTATTTTTATCATTAATATTTATTTTTATCATTAATATTTATTTTTATCATTATTATTTATTTTTATCATTAATATTTATTTTTATCATTAATATTTATTTTTATCATTAATATTTATTTTTATCATTAATATTTATTTTTATCATTAATATTTATTTTTATCACTAATATTTATTTCTATCATTAATATTTATTTTTATCATTAATATTTATTTTTATCATTAATATTTATTTTTATCACTAATATTTATTTCTATCACTAATATTTATTTCTATCATTAATATTTATTTTTATCATTAATATTTATTTTTATCATTAATATTTATTTTTATCATTATTATTTATTTTTATCATTAATATTTATTTTTATCATTAATATTTATTTTTATCATTAATATTTATTTTTATCATTAATATTATTTTTATCATTAATATTTATTTTTATCATTAATATTTATCTTTATCATTAATATTTATTTTTTATCATTATTATTTATTTATATCATTAATATTTATTTTTATCATCAATATTTATTTTTATCATTAATATTTATTTTTATCATTAATATTTATTTTCTATCATTAATATTTATTTTATCATTGATATTTATTTTTATCATTAATACTTATTTTATCATTAATATTTATTTTTATCATTAATATTTATTTTTATCATTAATATTTATTTTTATCATTATTATTTATTTTTATCATTAATATTTATTTTTATCATTAATATTTATTTTTATCATTAATATTTATTTTTATCACTAATATTTATTTCTATCACTAATATTTATTTCTATCATTAATATTTATTTTTATCATTAATATTTATTTTTATCATTAATATTTATTTTTATCATTATTATTTATTTTTATCATTAATATTTATTTTTATCATTAATATTTATTTTTTATCATTAATATTTATTTTTATCATTAATATTAATTTTTATCATTAATATTTATTTTTATCATTAATATTTATCTTTATCATTAATATTTATTTTTTATCATTATTATTTATTTATATCATTAATATTTATTTTTATCATCAATATTTATTTTTATCATTAATATTTATTTTTATCATTAATATTTATTTTCTATCATTAATATTTATTTTTATCATTGATATTTATTTTTATCATTAATACTTATTTTTATCATTAATATTTATTTTTATCATTAATATTTATTTTTATCATTAATATTTATTTTTATCATTATTATTTATTTTTATCATTAATATTTATTTTTATCATTAATATTTATTTTTATCATTAATATTTATTTTTTATCATTATTATTTATTTTTATCATTAATATTTATTTTTATCATTAATATTTATTTTTATCATTGATATTTATTTTTATCATTGATATTTATTTTCATCATTAATATTTATTTTTATCTTTAATATTTATTTTCATCATTAATATTTATTTTTATCATTAATATTTATTTTTATCATTAATATTTATTTTTATCATTAATATTTATTTCTATCATTATTATTTATTTTTATCATTAATATTTATTTTTATCATTAATATTTATTTTTATCATTAATAAGAAAAATTTGAATAAAATCATAATTTTTTAAAAAATCTATAAATCGAACACTTAGAAAAGACCTCGGCAGTGTAAGGGTTAATACTGGCAATAAGTTATGTTTAACCTGCCATTACCACCGAAACGAAGGATGCGAGGGGATTTCATTGAAAGGATTCGATAATATCAATACAGAAGATTACATTACTTTTGATTGATCAAATATAACAAGAAGACATCATTCTTTTAAGATTACTGGTAAAAGATTCACATCAAACAAAGCCAAGCACTTCTTTTTCAATCGGATCGTTAACGTTTGGAACTCCCTGCCCGCCAATGTCGTCGACAGTAAAACAATTACTACGTTAAAAAATAGACTTGACAAATATTTAGAAGCCAATCCACAACTAAAATACTATCCGTTAACGTAGCAAACTTTGAGTAAGTTCATCTTGATGTACCTAACTTACGAAATGTCGATTCAAAAGACGTCGCTAGTGGCCTGACATCGCTTGCCAGGAAGTAGTGGTAGTGACAGTCGTGTCTTGGTTGGCCTTCCTTTCCCTGCCAGCCATGGCTGGGGAGAGAAGCCTTCACCCTTACTATCCTGTATCCTTCACTCTAGAGTAGATAGTGTACTCACAAACAGCCTCGTAAGGGCCAGCAGGCCTGTTGCTGTTTGTTCTTCCTATGTGTTCCTACGTGTTCCTCCTCCTCCTCCTCACCTCTCATCAAGGGGAGTATCATGCCCCAAAAAAAGGTGGAATACCCCGCCATCCGAACCCTGGCGAGAAATTAATGGCAGTATTCTCTTGCAATTTTAATTAATGAAGATTGATAGTGTCCCTCTTGCCCCTCTCTCTCTCTCTCTCTCTCTCTCTCTCTCTCTCCTCTCTCTCTCTCTCTCTCTCTCTCTCTCGCGTCCACACAAAGCCATGAGTGAATGAGTGATGATTGTGAGTGTGTGTGTGTGTGTGTGTGCGCGCGCATGTGTGTGTGTGTGTCAATGCATATCTCACACCTCGTTTATTACACCCTTCTCTCCTCCTCCTCCTCCTCCTCCTCCTCCTCTTCACTCCACAATCTCCCTCGGCGCCTATTGAACAAACAAAAGAGCATCGCTGATTCTCTTCATCATCCTCCCTTGGATTTCCATAACACCTTTGCAAAACCCAATGTAAACAAACTCACGGGTTCCTACGCCGGGAGAACCTTGAAGAGAACCACGTTAATTAGAGGTGTCGCATAAATAATTTGCCTCAGACGCTAGGAAGAAATGAAGGGAAGAGAGAGGTAGATCATAGAGTAGAAGAGAGAGGGAGGGAGAGAGAGGGAGGGGGAGAGAAAAAACCTAGTAGATAGATGGATAAATTACTACGATAGAGAATGGAATAGAATGCATTTGGTTAGGTTTAGGTTAGGTTAGGTTAGGTTAGGTTAGGTTAGGTTAGGTTAGGTTAGGTTAGGTTAGGTTAGGTTAGGTTAGGTTAGGTTAGGTTAGGTTAGGTTAGGTTAGGTTAGGTTAGGTTAGGTTAGGTTAGGTTAGGTTAGGGGCCCAACCAGCTGAAGGGGGAGTTCCAAAGGGCGTGTGTGTGTGTATTATGGGCGTGTATTATGGGCGTGTTAGTTCCGTCCTCGCCTCGATGGAATGTTTTGATGTCGTCCTGATGGCTTGCTCGATGGCATTACTTGGTGATAAGAGCATCAAGAGGACAATTTATGAGGCTCTTTCCTCCTCTTCTTCCCCGGCGTCTTCCTCCTCCTCCTCCTCCTCCTCCTCCTCCTCCTCCTCCTACTCCCCTTCCTAGTACTATGTCTAAGCTTCATCTGCTGCCATTGCCTTCTATTTCTTCCTCTTTCTTCTTCTTCCTCCTCCTCCTCCTCCTCCTCCTCCTCCTCCTCCTCTGTCCTTCACACTATGATCAAAATGTGACTTTATTATTATTATTATTATTTTACACGGGATGAAAAATAAGAAACGAATTAATTATGATTTTATTTTCGGTTTTTATATATTATTTTTTATTTAATATTTTGCTGTTCTAACCGAAGTTCAAATCCTAAGACAGCGCAGCGCAGGTCACGGTATATAGTGTTTCTTTCCTATCCTTGCGCAGACAACGGATAGAATACAAACTGAAACTCCTTCCTTGAAACTAAATTAAGGGAACTTCTCTCCATTCCCTCCCTTTTTTCTCTCTCTCCCTCCCTTCTCTCTCCCTCTAAACCCATATACTCCCTTTCCTCATTCCATTTTTTTCTCTCTCTATCCCATTATCTCTCTCTCTCCCTCTCTCTCTCTCTCATTATCCACACACATCCACTACTACTACTACTTAGACAATCCTTCATCCGCATTATCCACCTCATATCCGCATCGCCCCGTCCGCTTCCCATCCGTATCCGTATCCGCAGAGAGCCATAAATTGAAACGAAGCCTCTTGAAGCTTTAATCTGACTAAGAGGTGAAAGAACATTTGTTACGGAAGGATAAAGCGAATTTATTGACTCATAATTCTCGAGAGGAGCTGATACCCCGGACCCCTTTCCTGTTTATCTTGTGGGGGGGGGAGGGAGGAGGACAAAGGGATGGTTAGGGAGGAGGAGGAGGAGGAGGAGGAGTGGTGTGGCTGGCTGGCTGGCTGGCTGGCTGGCTGGTCGGGTGAAGGGATGAGGGAATGAAGGAAGGAAGAGAGAGAGAGAGTAGGAGGAAAGGAGTAAATAGAAAGAAGAAAGAAGAGAGAAATGAGAAAAGTCTATCTAGTTTTTTTTTGGTTTAAAGAATGAAGAAGAGAGATGGAGGAAAAGTGATGAAAATTGAGGAAAATAGATAAAATAAGAGAATGAAAAGTGTAGAATATGAAAAAAAGAGAAAATAATAAATAGTTAAAAAAGAAAGAAAAATTGATAGCAAATACCAAACAACAAGGAGGAGGAGGAGGAGAAGGAGGAGGAGGAAAGGGGGGGAGGAAAGGGGTACTGTAGGACACAAAGGGAGAAAGGGGAGCAAAGGAGAAGGGGAGGAAAATATCTTGCAATAAAATCTAATATATCTGAGTGTTGCATAAATATTACATTGCTATTACCTCGTCTCAGTAGTAGTAGTAGTAGTAGTAGTAGTAGTAGTAGTAGTAGTAGTAGTAGTAGTAGTAGTAGTAGTAGTAGTAATAATAATAGATTTGAATTCCCTCCTCTGACTCCTTCTTAAGTAATAAAGTAACTGCAGGAACATACTTAAATATATATAATAGAGTCGTGGGGGTAAGACAAGATAAGTAGTGGTCGTCTCTCTCTCTCTCTCTCTCTCTCTCTCTCTCTCTCTCTCTCTCTCTCTCTCTCTCTCTCTCTCTCTCTCTCTCTCTCTCTCTCTAAGTTTTTTATATGATAAGGAAGAAATATTGCCAAGATAAGCGTTGTGAGATGTCTGATTTAAGTTTTATAAGTAGTAAAGTAGGTTAAGTAACTACACAAAGAGCCTCGTATATAAGTAAATATCACCTGCAGTCTAGATAAGTAGATGACTCTCTCTCTCTCTCTCTCTCTCTCTCTCTCTCTCTCTCTCTCTCTCTCTCTCTCTCTCTCTCTCTCTCTCTCTCTCTCTCTCTCTAAGTTAAGTGTGGTGTTGATTTTTACTACTGCAAGATTTAAGTGTTTTTATTTTCTCTCTTGATGTGACTTAATTATTTCCTCTTTGCTGTTAATTACTTCCACGCATCGTGTAGTTTAAGTAATGTGCTATATTTTATCGTGTGTGTGTGTGTGTGTGTGTGTGTGTGTGTGTGTGTGTGTGTGTGTGTGTGTGTGTGTGTGTGTGTGTGAACGTCATTTCCCTAAGTAGTAAGCTAAACTTGTATCTCTCTCCCACCCCACCCACACACACACACACATACACACACACACACACACACACACACACACACACACACACACACACACACACACACACACGCACACACACACACACACGTCCCTTACATCATCATCAATAAGGAATTAGAATTAGTTGAAGGAAAATTATGTTAGACAGGTTTATAAAAATCGATAAACAAGAGAATTTAGTTTCGCTTTCCTTTCTCAGATTAATTTCTTTATTTCCTTTTATTTTTTTGCATCTTATGTTTATATGACTTAATGTTTTGATTTATAACTTCATTTGTTTTGTTGTTTTATGTTTGTAGCTTATGTGGATTTTATTATTATTATTGTTATTGTTGTTGTTGTTGTTATTATTATTATTATTATTATTATTATTATTATTATTATTATTATTATTATTATTATTATTATTATTATCACAAGAATCAGGTTTTTGATAGCAAGAAACTTTTATTTATTCAATTTTTTTTATTAACACCTTTAGAAAGACTTTAAAAATACCTTTATATAATTTTTTTCTTACATTAGAGATTTTTTACTTTCCCTAACAATAGTAAAAAAGTGATATAATTTCTTTCATTGCTATTTTCTACTTTTTTCTCATATATTTTCTTACACACACACACACACACAGAGGTAGGTAGGTAGGTAAGGAGAGGAGTGAAGGAAGGAGGAGGAGGAGGAAGAGGAGAGGAAGAGGATGTGGGTGTATCAAACCGAAAGATTAGGCTACCGAAACAGAGAGAGACCCCGACAACCCCCTTTCAGTATCCCTCTTCCTTCTACCTCGCCCCGCCCCTCTACCTAGCCCCGCCCATCACCCTCACCCCGCCCCGTGTGCTAAATAAGAGTGCTGGGGCGATAGCATCAGCAATTAGTGCTGTAAACCACTCAATATTATCAAGGCATCTCCTCCAAATTGCTTCTTGGTCATTACGAACTTCCTGAGCCACTAAACGAAGGCTGTTTAATATTACCCAATGACGTGTACAGCTTATGTAGGTACGTGAGAGAGAGAGAGAGAGAGAGAGAGAGAGAGAGAGAGAGAGAGAGAGAGAGAGAGAGAGAGAGAGAGAGAGAGAGAGATAGATTCTTGTTTTTGTTAATTTTCTTATCCTCCTCTTATCTTCCTCTTCCTCTTCTTTCTATCTATCTCTCTCTCTCTCTCTCTTCTCCTTTCGGTCCGTTTTCATCACTAAGAAGAAAGAAAAGGTTTTAGAATTTTGTTATTTGTGGAGAGAAATAATGGAGGAGGAGGAGGAAGGAGGAGGAGGAGGAGGAGGAGAAGGAGGAAAGAGATACTACAGATAAGATTCACTTTGTATTATTTTTAGTGATAGCACGCACGCACACACACACACACACACACACACACACACACACACACACACACACACACACACACACACACACACACACACACACACTTATACAACCACTATTCAACCCGACACAAATCATTGTTTACCTGCCCGCCTCACCTGAAGAAAGTATTCCCCGCCAGGTTAATTAATTCTGGCATCTCGCACAGGTGTTAAACGCAGGTGGCAAAATCACTATTAATATCGCGTCAGTGAATTTTCTAAGTGCCTCCAACCAGCGCTTTTGTATCTGAATTATCTGTCAGCAAAGTGTCTGTCTGCCATATTAACGGGGCGGAATCTTGATCTTGGTGTTGATCTTGATGTTGATCTTGATTAGAGGAATATTTCGTACGTTGCCTGCCTCTGAACATGAATTTCTTGATCGTGTTGGCTCTGGGAGTAGGTGGTGTGTGTGTTTTTATGTGTCTGTGTGTGTGTGTGTGAGGTGATGAAGGTGTTGCTTGTATGTATGTGTATGCGTGTGTGTGTCTAGGATATGTGCAGTCAGGCGTTCAGTCACTTCTATAACTAAACAGTCACCTACCTAGCCAGTCAGTCATTGAACTTAACAACCAGTCATTCAGTCAATCACTTAGGTAATCACACAGTCAACCAGTCCATCAAAAACAATACCCACCCAGTCAACCAGTCACGGCGCTATAAACTCACTCACCAAGACAACCAGCCATTGAAGCAGTCCACCCATTTGCAGTCTCTCGTTAACTTCCCCGCTGTGAAAATTAGAGCCACATGGTTTAATCAAGAGACATCTGGGCTCAGCGAGAGTACCAATTAAGTTGACATCAAGTTATAGCGAAGTGAGTATCAGTAGAAGCACCTCTCATTATCTGTCCGGCG
Organism: Metacarcinus magister; assembly: GCA_029783475.1. Classification (NCBI taxonomy): domain Eukaryota; kingdom Metazoa; phylum Arthropoda; class Malacostraca; order Decapoda; family Cancridae; genus Metacarcinus; species Metacarcinus magister. The sequence continues at coordinate 4,417,804 of JAPQNM010000036.1, forward strand.
AGAGGAGAGGTGGAAAAAAGGGGAAGATATAATGAGTTGACAATCGCTTGACGTATCACCGGTAAAAACAGGTTATATTACAGTGTTCGGGTCTTGTGTGTGTGTGTGTGTGTGTGTGTGTGTGTAGGTAAGAAATGCCTTTGGGAGGGAGGGGGGGGGCATTCACGTGTGTGTGTGTGTGTGTGTGTGTGTGTGTGTTAGGTCGTCTACTTCTGCCGGCTTCTTGTTATTTTTTTTTAATATTTTTTTTATTCCATGTAACCGCAAGAATACGTGCTTTTGCCCTTGCACGTGAGAGGAGGAGGAGGAGGAAGAGGAAGAAGAGGAGGAGGAGGAGGAGGTAGAGGTGTACACTGTGCTTAGGAACAGTTGCACGTAGCCTAAAATTGCACCGTTGCTGACTTAATGGTACAAAACGGGGTTCATTTTAACTCTTCAGACATTCACTCCTATATATATTCCCGCCAAAAAAATATGTAAATAAAAAAGAAGTTAATTCCTTCCTACTTTCTCTCTCTCCCTTTAACCTAACCTTCCTTCCCTCTTTACCTGCCACTCTACCTGCCTTCATACCCTCATTTAGCAGATAAACGGTTATGTATCACTCGCGGGAATCAGTGACAGGACGGAAGTCGCTCTTGATTGGTTACTTTAGCATTTACATCTACCAATCACCGGCTGAGTTAGTATTTACGAAGAGATTCACAGTGGCCGCTATCCAATCCAAACTGTCAGGTGTAATATACCTTATGATTAGACAAACCTTTAATTACCTTGAGAAAGAGGGAGAGAGAGAGAGGAAGAGTGTGTGTATGTATGTGTGTGAGAAAAGAGAGAGAGAGAGAGAGGAGAAAATTAAAGAGAAAGAGAGATAAAAGAGATAGCTTCCCCTCCCACACCTGGCGTTCTTCCTCCTTGATCTTGCCTTAATGAGGACAGGTAAGAGAGAGAATTAGTATTTATTGGCCTTTTATAGCCTTGAGTGTTGGGTAAGGACACACACACACACACACACACACACACACACACACACACACACACACACACACACACACACACACACACACACACACACACACACACACAGTTGATTACACCTTCAATCACGTCTCCTGTCGCTCAATCTAGTCTTACTTGCTCACTCACCCACACGTCTCATGAATTTCTACACACGACCAACCTTTCCTAGACAAACCTGACATTTAAATAACTCCCTCACTACCTCTCTCTCTCTCACACACACACACACATACACACACACACACACATACACATAGACAGAAAGGGACACACAGACAGATAGACAGACACACACAGACAAACGCTAGATAATACGTTACACAAATAGCTTAGAGAATTGCTAACACTTCAATAAATTCTCTTCTTGTCACAGCCTCCCTTGCTCCACTTCTTGTCTCAGATTGAATTATAGCCGACAGGAATATATTGGGCCGCTATAAATTTTGTTCCGATCGGGATGAGAGATTACCTGAGCTGGGCAGGTGTCAGGGTGAAGGGGGGGCAGGGTGTGTTGATGATGTTAGAGATTATAGAGTGTGTGTGTG
>JAPQNM010000036.1:4424368-4434368 GCA_029783475.1 Metacarcinus magister
GGAAACACCTCACAAGTGATCCTGGGTGGCGTGTGAGGTCAGGAATGTCGCCTTGGGTTAGTGAGAGAACTGCCGGCCATGACAGTAACGGAAGCTGACTGGTGGTGGTGGTGGTGGTGGTGGTGGTGGTGGTGGTGATGGTGGTGGTGGTGGTGGTGGTGGTGGTGGTGGTGGTGGTGGTGGTGGTGGTGGTGGTGGTGGGGAGGGGACAGGAAGGAAGTTTGTATCGAGTGATTGGGATTGAAGAGGTTGAGGTGCGAGGAGGAGGAGGAGGAGGAGGAGGAGGAGGAGGAGGTGAAGGTGGTGGTGAAGGTAAAGGAATTGCATTTGTAGAGAAAGATTTTTTTTTACGTAAAGGTTAAAATTAATGGATTATAATTTATCTCTTTCTTTTCTCTCACTCGTAAAAACCAAAATAAAAAATAAAAAAATTGAATACATACATACATACATACATACATAAACATACATGAAATACACATCAAAAAAACCTATAAAAATTCATAAACATACATTTATTTATTTATTTATTATTTTTTTTTACTATTTTCATCAGTCTTACATTAGCCCCATTTGGTCTAACTTGGCGGCGCCCTTCGTGACCCTCAACAAGCCTCGATTCGTAACAATAACCGATGCCAACAGCACGCCCATCCCTCTCTGTCTAAGGTCGCGCCCGTAAGAATGATTGGACCCATTTATTCACGAGACAGAAGTATCAAAGAAGCTATTTCTTTCTTTCTTTCTCTCTCTTTCTCGCACTCTTCTTTTTCTTTCTTTTTCTCGTGACTTCATTTCGACTTTTCTTTTTAACTTTATTTCTTCTTTTTTTTTATTTTTTTTTAGTTTTGGTTAATTTGTGTATTTAGTTTTTTTTTGTATTTAAATTTAATCTTAGTTTTTTTCACATTATTATTATTTTTTTTCAAGATTACTTCCTTCCATCGATCTATTTACCTGAAACTATTTTATTTCTAGCCATATTTCATTTAATTTTCAGTTTTTTATTTGAACATCTAACACTAAATCACTCCTTCACACTACCACTTCTTTACCTAGCACTCCACACACCATCCACTTACACACACACACACACACACACGTATATCACCCGCAATAACAGTACGGTGGAGGTGAAAGTGGAGGAGACTGAGCGCCGGTTCTGGGTAGTGAATTGAACACCAAATTGCGTTCTCCTTTATCATACGTAGGTGATAAGTGTCTTCCTGTGCGGGTCATGTTTTGCACTAGATTGAAAAAAGTATAATGGTTCCCCCCTTCCTCTCTCTCTCTTTCTCTCTCTCTTTCTCTCGGTGGTGGTGGTGGTGATGGTCTGTCAGATTGATGGTGTGTAGTGCAGCAGTGCATTTCGTGGTGATGATAATGGTGGTGATGGTGTTATTGGTCTGGTGATGATAGGTGATGACGAGAGGTAATAAGATGTTAATAGTAATAGGAGTAGTAGTAATAGTAGTGTGTATGTGTATGTGTGTGAGTACTGATAGCTACAATAGGTCAATTTATATACAAAATCTATTGAATTAACAGTTATTTACTTAACCTCAATATGACTGGGGATTCAGAGGGTTAACTTTTTTTTTATTTATTTATTTTTTCTCTTTCTCACTCTGTCTCTTTCTTCCTCTCTCTCTTTCTCCCTCCCTCCCCGCAGGTCTTGTCTACTTAAAAGTGTAACAAAGTGTGCTAAATCCAAATAGAAACGTAATGAAACTTCTGTTCAACGCTATCCTATTCGTGGCCAAAGAAAATTGCTTCTTATATATTTACGACTTTCTCAGAGCCAGTCCGTCCTCTTACCTCGCAAAAAAAACATCACTAAACCTAAATACTTATCTTAATTATATACATTACCACCAGTACAAATAGACACAGCTAGCATATCATCATTTATATATACCTAGGCGTGTTTAATTAATAGGCACAGTAAGGAAACAAAGGTGATTAGTATATATCATAATGTCGGGTCGATTCAGTACCTTGCCAGTGGGGGGTTGTAGAGGTTCAGGGGAGATGATGGCATGGGCGTGTGGGCGTGGGAATGATGAAGTAGACGGGGGCGGTAAGAGGGAGCCGTGGGCGTAGCTTTTAAGGGGCGCACCAGGTGGGTAAAGTAATTTAAGTACTCATTATTCACGGGTTCATAAGATTAATGATGGTAATTGTAGTAGTAGTAGTAGTAGTGGGGGGTGGGGGTGAGGTTAGTGTCAGCCGCCCACCAAAACAAACCGGTAGACAGACGGCAGGTGAGGACAGGTATTCAGGTGGTTGTTAGCAAGACTGACAGTGAGACATGACAGAGAGAAGGGTAGTGTCAGCTTCCCCTGTCAGCCCTCCTCCTCTCCCTACATACAAGGCCCAAGGGAGGAGTTTGAAAGGGAGAAGAGATGGAGGAGCGAGAGAGAGAGAGAAAGAGAGAGAGAGATAATAATTGAGGGAGAAGATATGTTGCCGTGCCCCCAGGTGACAAGGAGGGTGCGTGCAGGTCACCTTTGCCTAATGGATACCCGGATGAGACGTGGAATTTTTGTGTCCAGAGAAATTTATTAGGTATAAGTAGATAAATATAGTGCTTTGGGCATGCACATCTATCTATCAGGTGATGTAACGCGTCTTAGTTTATTATGGAGGGAGAGAGAGAGAGGGAGAGAGAGCAAGCACGTGTGTGTGATAAAGTTAATTCTCTCTCTCTCTCTCTCTCTCTCTCTCTCTCTCTCTCTCTCTCTCTCTCTCTCTCTCTCTCTCTCTCTCGTTCTCGTTCGTTCGTTCGCTGCCTTTGATACCTTTAGATGTAGAGCAAAAGATATATATTTTACGATCACACACACAGACGACCGCTCATTGATTCCCTCCCGCCCCTTCCCCTTCCCTTCCCTTCCCCTTCCCTTCCCCTTCCTCTTAGCACCCTCCCCTTCCCCCCGCCCCCCCCTCCACTCCTCCACTCCTCCACGCCACAAGCCCCACCGCCCATCCATTACCACCACCGAGAAAAACAAACAAATACGAGAGAGTGAGATAACCGAAGAATGAGATAGGGTCCGGATGGTCGAATCTCACACCCAAAACACAACCATCTCGCCCTTATTGACAAGTCCACTAAGGGATTTCACTATTCATAGCCAGAATTCCGTTGATTTTCACTCCCGGCATCGAAGTTTTGAACAGCAGGTGAAGCTTAAAGGGAAGTTAGGTGAAGTTTAGGTTGGGTTTCGTTCAGTCGGGTGTTCGAAGCTGCTTCAGGACCATGATTGCTTGTGAGGCCGGCTGTCAGATTCCCGCCACGCCCATCGCTGAGTAATACCTGAGTGAATGCTGATTATTATTCCAGACTTATTGCAAGACTCAGCTACACAGGTTATTTTCACCAACACAGAGAGAGGCGAAGAGAACACAAGAGTAAGATCAGCAACACGAAAACAAGAGAACGCGAGAGACAACGAGAGAGAGAACGAGAGAGAGAGAGAGAGAGAGAGAGAGAGAGAGAGAGAGAGAGAGAGAGAGAGAGAGAGAGAGAGAGAGAGAGAGAGGGTGCAAGTCGAGTACACATTACCAGCCACGAACCGCACCGTTGGAAAGATATATTACCCACACCCAAGAGATTAACTGCATGTGTATCAGTAGCCGGCACTCTTACAATAGCACTATATCACCCCACACCCCTTCAACCTCACCCCGACAACCTACCTACCTACCTCCCTACCTCTCTACCTCCCTCCCTACCTACCTACCTACCTACCTCACCCCACGCCGAGGATATATCACTAACTGGCACCCGCGGACTTGACACGATATATGACGAAAGTGGCAACTCAGACAAAAGAAGAAATATATGCGCACTAAACCCGTTGGAATAATTAACTAGCTGACAACCGCTGCGCCGTGACGAATGACTGCCTGCCCGTAAGTCATGAGGAAGAGGAGGAGGAGGAGGAAGAGGAGGAGGAGGAGGAAGAGGTATAGGTAGTGGTGGTGGTGGTAGTGGTGGTGGTATCGATAACTCGTCTCAGTGACTTAGAAGAATGATCGCTACGTCTATGTGTGTGTGTGTGTGTGTGTGTGTGTGTGTGTGTGTGTGTGTGTGGAGGGGAGGGAAAAGAGAAAGGAGAATGGATGGATATAGAAGGAAAGGAAAGGAGGAAAAAAAAGTGAAGAAAAAGTCTCATTTAGACAAGAATGGGAAAATGAATTCATCTTGACACACACACACACACACACACACACACACACACACACACACACACACACACACACACACACACATAAGTAAAACATCAAATAAGTATAAAATTCCAGGTAACTTGCCACATCAACATAAATTAGTCTTCCCTCACCTGTCCTTACTACCGTCCCTTGCCATCACACCTGCACAATTAACTTACCTGTCTCATGGATTTCACACCACACTGTTGGCTACACACACTCTCTCTCTCTCTCTCTCTCTCTCTCTCTCTCTCTCTCTCTCTCTCTCTCTCTCTCTCTCTCTCTCTCTCGCTCTCTCTCCCCTATAGCTCATCTCCTGCCTTCAAAATAACTTCAAAGAATATAATTTACGTGTTAATCAAGGCAACAGCTCCTCCTCCTCCTCCTCCTCCTCCTCCTCCTCCTCCTCCTCCTCCTCCTCCTCCTCCTCCTCCTAGCTATACATAACAAACCCTTGATGTCACCCTCTAGGGATCATCTTTCCTCCTCCTCCTCCTCCTCCTCCTCCTCCTCCTCCTCCTCCTCCTCCTCCTCTTCTTCCTCCTCCGTTATATTTTGTTATCCAATATTATTTTGTATTTTGATTTGGTGTGTGTGTGTGTGTGTGTGTGTGTGTGTGTGTGTGTGTGTGTGTGTGTGACTCAGGTGTGTTGGGGGTCATATCTCGTAGCACAGGTGTGAATGAGGCAGGCAGGTGTGTATGTGCGTGTTTGTGTGTGTGTGTGTGTGTGTGTGGTGTGTGTGTGTGTGTGTGTGTGCAGTGGTGGTGATAGTTATGCTGGTGGTGGTGGTGGTGGTGATGAAAATATCTGAATTTGTATATATTTTATTGATTTTTCCTCCTGTATGTGTGTGTGTGTGTGTGTGTGTGTGTGTGTGTGTGTGTGTGTGTGTGTGTGTGTGTGTGTGTGTGTGTGTGTGTGTGTCGTTTATTACAAACCAACAACAATAATAATAACAATAACATAGATAACAACAAAGAAAGAACATTAATAGAATTCTTTGTTCTGGGATGACATTCATAAATTTAGGGGTAGTGTGTGTGTGTGTGTGTGTGTGTGTGTGTGTGTGTGTGTGTGTGTGTGTGTGTGTGTGTGTGTGTGTGTGTCTGTGTGTCTGCATCATAAACAACAAACATACACACACCTGTTCCCTTTTATCTTAATGTCACACCCTTCCCCCCTTCCCCCTTCCCCTTCCCTTTCCCCTTCCCTTCCCCTTACCGGCAACATCAACTACACTCCCTTTACCCACCCCCAAAAAAAAACAACACATACATTTCCTCTGACACCCCTTACCCCTTACCTCTTAGTTCCCCTTAGTTCCCCTTAGTTCCAGGTAGTGATCAGGTAACTCAGATGTTCTCAGTAGCGCTACACCTGTATGTTACCTGTCCAGCGGCGAATATTAATAAAATGTCATAAATCGGCTTGTTTTAGCACCATCAGGTTGTCGATCGGTGGTCATTCTTCATGTTTATACAGCGTCGTAAAGTTGGTGTTTTTATTTGGTGTGTTTTATTATTGAGGTTCATTCATTTTTATTCACTCTGGGTAATTGATCGGGTTTGGTCAGGTGAGAAATCGATGGTCCAGGTGAGGTATAGAAGACAATCTTGTGTTTTATTTTCTTCATTAATCATTTTTTTATTATTTTTATTTATTTATTTATTTATTTTATTTTTTTATTTGTGGTTGTGTTATCATGATTACTTTTCCGGAAGAAGATGATGACACTGTGTGCGTTGTCATGTGTGTGTGTGTGTGTGAGATGTGTGTGTGTGTGTGGTTGATTTGTGGTCAGAGAAGGCGTGGTGGTGGTGGTGGTGGTGGTGATTGTGGTAGCAGAACCAAGGATTTCTTTGTGGAGGATGTGATTGTGGTTAACCATACACACACACACACACACACACACACACACACACACACACACACACACACACACACACACACACACACACACACACACACACACACACAGAGAGAGGGAAAATTAGTCAGATAAGAAGGAGGAAAGAACTAAATTGACTTGGAGGAGGAGGAGTAGGAGGAGGAAATGGGTACAGGAGGTGGAGATATTAAAGGGAATGAATAGGAGAAGGAGGAGGAGGAGGAGGAGGAGGAGGAGGAGGAGGAGGAGGAGGAAGAGGAGGAGGAGGAAGCACAAGCAAGCTGCCTCACACCTCACATCTTGACTATAAATCATGTAAACCTATTAACCTGAGGCCTGAAGGTATCCTGTGGTCTCTCTCTCTCTCTCTCTCTCTCTCTCTCTCTCTCTCTCTCTCTCTCTCTCTCTCTCTCTCTCTCTCTCTCTCTCTCTCTCATCACGCCCATTTCCTTGACAAACGCACAGCATATAACTTTATCAAGCATAGATGAAATCAGTAATCTCTCCCTCGTTACGTGACTCTACCTGTGATTACCTGCTAATTGATGCTGAGAGAGAGAGAGAGAGAGAGAGAGAGAGAGAGAGAGAGAGAGAGAGAGAGAGAGAGAGAGAGAGAGAGAGAGAGAGAGAGAGAGAGAGAGAGAGAGAGAGATATCAAACCAAAACAAAACAAAACAGGATGACTCAATATTTTAAGATATAACTTATGTGGCTTTTCAATACTAAATCATGATAGAATTTGGCAACTGCGTCAAGTGAGTTAGGAGAGGAAGTGAAGGAAGGCAGTGAAGGAAGTGAAGGAAGGAAGGAAGGAAGGGGTGACTCAGGTAATTGCACCTCGTCTGTGGCTGCTTCTGTGGTAATGATAAAAATGAGTATTATCAAGACGGACGGTAAAGATGATTGGCAAGATAATTGAAGTGATTGTGATGCTAGTGATCTACTTTGACAAGCATTCATAATATAGATCCAGCTCTCGATTAGTGGCTCGGCGCATCAATCAAGCAAGTGGTGGTGTTTATAATGGTATTTCGATGCGTTTAGTGTGTCTATTTTTAAAACTCGTGATGGATTTGAAGTTAGAAAAGGGGATTATATTTTTGGATTTATGTACTAATATATTTTTGGGTACTTTTAAAATTTATTAGGTGGGTTATGGTATTTTTGGGGTACTAATTTTGACTTGAATTTATTTTTTTTCGGAATTGATATATATTATTATTATTATTATTATTTTTTTTTCTCTCATTCCTCGTTTCAGCTCAATTTGGCGCAAGTGTGAATAATTCTGTGTGTTAACTTTCAAGTGTTGAGATTATAATGCTAAATAAATCCTCCTCCTCCTCCTCCTCCTCCTCCTCTCTTCATCCCCATCTTCCCTCTGTCATTCCTCCTCTATGATTTCCCTTCCCCTCCCTTCTCTCCCTTCTCTCCCTTCTCTCCCTTCCCTTCACCTCTCCAGCTCCTCCATTATCGATCTTTCACATAGTTTTTCTCACCTTGTCAACCCTCATTCCACACCCTGTCACCCTAGCCTGCTATTCCTCCTCCTCCTCCTCCTCCTCCTCCTCCTCCTCCTCCTCCTCCTCCTCCTCCTCCTCCTCCTCCTCCTCCTCCTTCTATACCATATTATTTTCTCACTCTATTCTCGCGTTCTTAGTTTTGGTTATGTAGGTTGTTATTGTTCTCTCTCTCTCTCTCTCTCTCTCTCTCTCTCTCTCTCTCTCTCTCTCTCTCTCTCTCTCTCTCTCTCTCTCTCTCTCTTTCGTACTCTGTTTCTCACACTCGCGGCTTTGTCATTTGAATTATTGTTGTATAACCCCCATTTCCTCCTTCCTCTCTCTCTCTCTCTCTCTCTCTCTCTCTCTCTCTCTCTCTCTCTCTCTCTCTCTCTCTCTCTCTCTCTCTCTCTCTCTCTCTCTCTCTCTCTCTCTCTCTCAATAATAGATCCATTCTTCCTGTTTTTTTATCATCTTTTTTTCTTTCTTTCTTTAATTCCCATCTCCGTTACCTGTACCTTTTTAATATTCTCTCTCTCTCTCTCTCTCTCTCTCTCTCTCTCTCTCTCTCTCTCTCTCTCTCTCTCTCTCTCTCTCTCTCTCTCTCTCTCTCTCTCTCTCTCTTCCCTTCCCACCAGCATCACTTCCTCTCCCTCTGTGTGTTGTGTCTACCTTAAGGCAGCTGTAGGAGTTCCCGCGGGTTTTTTGCCGGAGAATTAGTGGAGGTATGACAAGCGCGATCAACTGTAGTAATGAATGCATTTGAGCGGGAAGACCAATTTGTGTGTGTGTGTGTGTGTGTGGGGCTGGATGATTCTCTCTCCCTCTCTCTCCTCCTCCTCCTCCTCCTCCTCCTCCTCCTCCTCCTCCTCCTCCTCCTCCTCCTCCTCTCAACACCTTCCTACACCCTCCCACACCTCGACTTCCTGTCACGTCTGGAGTTTAACGATGGGGAAAGGAGAACTCTCTCTCTCTCTCTCTCTCTCTCTCTCTCTCTCTCTCTCTCTCTCTCTCTCGTTCTTTCCTCTAATCTTTATCAGTCTCACGTCCGTCGTAGCCAATTTCCAGCTCTTGGCCTGCTGTTAGTAAGGGGGTGAGGGGGGGGGGCAGGTAGGCAGGGGGGGGCGGCGGCAGGGGGGGCGGCAGCGGCAGGGGGGGGCAGAGGGCAGGTACTGAGTGAAGGGTTAATAGCACGGAGCTCTTGACAGGGTGCGGGACCAGCTGTCATATGGAAGGGGCGGGCCACCCTACCCCTGTCACTCACCCTGTCTGTCAGTGTGTTAGTTAGTGTGTGAGCTGATGAGTGAGGGAGAGACAGGGTGAAGGAGGGAGGGAGGGAGGGAGGGAAAGGGAGGGAAGGGAGGGAAGGAGGGAAGACCATTAGTTATGCATTTATTAGTGAGGTTGGCTTGGCTTTGAGAGAGAGAGAGAGAGAGAGAGAGAGAGAGAGAGAGAGCGAGAGAGAGAGAGAGAGAGAGAGAGAGAGAGAGAGAGAGAGAGAGAGAGAGCGCACACACAACACAAAGCCAGTCAACATGAAAGTAATTCTATATATTTTTTTCTTAATGATTCAACTTTAATAATATTGTTACGTTTATAACCAATACTAATTATCATCAACAGCATAATATTGTGATTGTTGTTGTTGTTGTTGTTGTTGTTATTGTTGTTTAATGTTCATATCAGGTTTTGTGGAAATTTTACTCCTTATAATTTGCTTCTGTATTGGAGGAGGAGGAGGAGGAGGAAGAAGAGGAGGAGGAGGAAGATGATAATGACGAAGAGAAGAAAATTACACATGAAAGGAAAGAAAGTGATGTAAAACACTTATAGAAGAGAGAAAAGTAGGTGGGTGAGGGAGGGAAAAAATGGCTTTATTTCCTGAGGCATTTTAGAAGGACAGACAGACAGACAGACAGACAGGTGGTGATGGTGGTTGAGTGTACAGGTGGAAAGAGTTCGAATCCCAGAATATTCTTACAAATTAAAAAAAAAGAGAGAAAATATAATATAATCAGATGAAAATAAGGAAGAATATGAATTTTAAAAAGAGAAGATAAAATAATCTAGACAGGAGGACAAGGAGGAAAAGAGGAAAATAATGATAAAATAAGTTTTTTAATAATTTAACGTAAAGAAAACTGTGTATAATGAGAATGAGGAAGAAGAGAATGAAGGAAAAACACTAGGAGGAGGAGGAGGAGGAGGATGAGGGAGAGGAGGAGGAGGAGGAGACTTTACCTTCCTTCCCCATAAGTTAGATCGAAAGAAATTGATGTTTTTTTAATGCCAGTAATCTTGTTCGCCTGATTAAGTTAAAGACTGTGGCAGAAGTCAAATAATCGGACAAATGTAATTCATCACCTCACTCTTCCTCACAATTACGCTTCCTG
>JAPQNM010000036.1:4439368-4446868 GCA_029783475.1 Metacarcinus magister
GGTCCCTCCCCCCGAGAAGGGCGCGCCTCTCCCCTAGAGTTACTGGCCCCTCCGCCGCCCGGCTGCTGACTGTAAAGCAGATGCTTTGGCACAGTGGCCTCAAGGGCGGGACTTTTGATTATAGCACCTGATATGAGTGTGACCCCCCCCCTCCCCACTAGCACCCGGGAGCACATCAGAGGGGCGGCCTAGGGTACAGGCCGGCGTAGGGCGAGGGGTAGCCTGGTGGGTAGGCCGAGAGGGCGGAGGCGTAGGGTGAGAGGCCTGGCAGCGTTGGCGTGAGGGCAGAGGTAGTCGTGAGGGCGGTGGGCTTGCTGTAGGGATGGTACCTGCTGGCGGTGAGCGGGGAGAGGGCTGGGGGCGGGTAGGCCATGCTGGGGCGGGAGAGGGCGGAGTGGGCGGACCCCAGAAGGGCAGCGTGGGCGTGCAGAGGGCTGGAGAGCAGGCTGAGTGATGATGTGTCTGGTGCCGTCACGCTGGTGTGTGTACGTAAGTGTTGCAGCAGCTCCTCCGAGGTGCCGAAACGCTTGCCGCAGTATGTCTCGCCCACTATCCAGTTACACACGTAGGGTCGGTGCGGCCCCGCCAGCAGGGAGGAGGGCGAGTAGAGGGAGGCTGCGGCAGCGGCGGCCACCGAGGAGGGCGGCAGCAGGCTGGAGGCGGGCACGATGGAGGAGGAGGGCAAGGATGAGAGGCCTGGCAGGGCGCTGAGGGCCGCCTTGGCCTGCTCACACTGTGTGCACGAGGGTGGACAGGCGCCGCCGCTCTGCAGCAGGTGGTTGTTCTGCACGGAGTAAGGGCATCCCGTGCAGTAAGGGTCGCGGCACACGGGCACCACGGCCTCGCCGCCTCCAGCCGTCTTGACGCGGGTGTAGGTCAGGTAGGGTGAGCCCAGCAGGGAGGGAGACAGGCCTGCCGAGGAAGGCAGCCCCGTGGTGGTGTAGAGGGCGGCAGCTGAGGCGCCAGGGTACACTGAGGCTAAGGAGACGGGCAGGCCGGGCAGGCCCAGGCCGGGCATGAGGCCTGGGTGGGCGCCACGCAGGGCTGGGTGACTCTCCAGGCCCGGGTACCCGTGGTGCAGCAGGTGCGGCATGCCTGTGCGGTAGGTGCCGAGGGGCACGTCTTTGGGGTGGCCGGCCAGCACTTCCAGCCCAGACCTGATGATGGGCGTGGTGGAGGCAGACGAGGTCACACTTGCCTCGGTGCTGCGGCGGCCACTGTCCTCCTTGTGGGCCGCGGCTGAGGACGAGCCGCCGCTGGAGGAGGAGGGCGGCCGCGCGCTGGATGGCTGGCTGGCTGGAGTCTTACGGCCGCCCGTCGGTTTGTCGTCGCCGCCCTCCTCCGCCATGGCCTTCTTAGCGGAACTCTCGTAGGGCTTGAAGGCCGGGGAGCGCCGCGTGGCCTCGAGGGGCGTGGGCGGCGACTTTTCTTTCTTCTCGTCGTCTTTCTTCTTGTCAGCGGGCAGCGGCTTGGAGGAATCCGCGCCGATCTGCGAGCATGTCTGCGCCAGGAGGGCGAGGGGAGACTTTTTGGCGTCCAGCTGAAACAAAGAGGAAGAGGGAGGTGAGACGAGGCTACGGTACACAGGGCGCGACACTCCCTCAGGGCACACACTCGCCCTTAACTCAAACAAAACTATCCCCAATATATGGTTGTTGTGGTTAGCCGTGCGGCGAGGCAAACAGACAGACACTAAGTCCCCAAAGTGGCAGAAGACTTGTCCTTACCGTGGTGGGTAGTGGAGACAGGTAATCCGGTTGTAAATATTGATTACTGCCTGCAGTCAACATCCCTTTGGACTCGAGAACCACCATTAGCGCAGTATTTTTGTGAACACTGTATCCCTTCAAAAAAAATATATCAACGAGCACTAGAGCACAAAGAGGCACAGAATCAACGTTCTTACACAGCGGCGTCTCTACTGGTACTGAGGTGGTGGTGGGCCGCGTGAGCTGTGGACTGGCTGGGGGTGACGTCACGGTTTGCACTTGTGATGTAGTAATCGACACACACTGCCTCACCCCCGGACCCTGAATCTTGGTGCCAGACGTACGATTACTTGAAAACTTTATTACCTGCGACCAAGATCATAAAATAACAACTTGAAGCAAGAGAAACACTCAAAACTTTATCCATTGTGACGGGAGGCATTAAAACGCACCATTTTAGTCTCTCCTACGACTCCTCTTTCACTTTGTTTCTCTCACTTTGCCATCCACTACACTACACCTTGGAATACACACACACACACACACACACACACACACACACACACACACACACACACACACACACAGGGTAAATCTTTCCTCTTCCTCTATAACACTATTCTTTTCGGTGTCTCTTTCTCTCTCCCTCCTTCCTTCCTTCCCTTTCACCACCACCACCACCACCACCACTACCAGCCTCTCCCCCTTGCCTCCTTTCCTCCAAGGCTGGTAGAGGGGGAGAGGGGGGTTTGGAGAGGTGCTGACAGGAGGGGGTGTCTGATGTGCCCTTGCGCTTGTCTGCCTTCTGGGGGGTCTCTCTCTCCCTCTCTCTCTCTCTCTCTCTCTCTCTCTCTCTCTCTCTCTCTCTCTCTCTCTCTCTCTCTCTCTCTCTCTCTCTCTCTCTCTCTCTCTCTCTCTCTCTCTCTGCCATGACTAGGCACCATAACTTCACCATAAGAAGTGACCCAACTTATGCAGGCAAATATATAGTGCGGGTCTGTAATTCACGGCGGCAAATGGCTGTACCTGGATGCCTGTCTGCCTCTCTATGGTGTGTTGGGGGGGTGTTGGGGGTGTGTTGGGGGTGTGTTAGGGTAGCAGGTGGTGTGGTGTGGTGTGGTGTGTCAAACTACACCAGTATATATCCCTGTAGGAGGTCGTAACGTGCACACCTGTAATCTAACTGGTGTTCTCTCTCTCTCTCCTACCTACCTTACCTTATCCTCTCTCTCACTCACTCACTCACTCACTCACTCACTCACTCACTCACTCGTTTCTCTCCTTAACTTACCTACACACTAACACTCACAGCTCTAACTAGTGTATATGTGCGTGTGTGTGTATGTATGTGTGTGTGTGCGTGTGTTATGTCGAGTATACAATAGGCATAAATATCTCGTCGATCAGCGTGAGGCCTCGTATTTGTGGTACACGCTGCACGCTGGCCTGTTGTTGCTCCATTGTTAACACTTGTCGCTTGTGTTGGCTTTGTATGTGTGTTCCTCCGCGACCCACAATAACAATAGCTGATGACGTTAGCAGCGGCGCAGCTGTTCTCGGGCGGCGAAGATTGATGTGGCGAGGCGCTCCGTGGTGGTGATGGTGGTGGTGATTTGGTGGTGGTGGACGTGAGGGAGAGGGAGTAAGAGAGAGAGAGGGAAGGCGCGGGCGTGCAACACTCAGTAGTGGCGGCGTACATGAGCGGCGTGGCGTGTGTGTGCGTGGCGGCGTGTGTGTATGAGCGTGTAAGTATCGGATGACGGTAGGGAGCGGTGTGGGTGCCATGAATCACAGAGGCTGACAGCCCCGACAGCTCACATAGATGGATGGCTCTCAACCCACCACAACCTCCTATCACTCTCGCCCTAACCCACACTAGACCCCGAACCGACCCTCGCTCTACGTCCAGAAGACCATTAGGGTTATTATCAGTATGCGTTGGGGAAGGGAGCATGTACCAGCGTCTGTAGGAGGGCAGAAGGGCGGGTTTGGAGCGGGCGTAGATGGAGGGTTTGGGCGGAGTGAACCCGCCTCGTCTGATAGAGAGGGACCGTAGCTGATGGCGGTGCTGGCAGAAACAAGGTGCTGGCAGGCGTGTTGCCGGCGACTCTCCCACCTTCCTCCCTTCCCTTCCTCCCTCCCTCCCTTCCCTCCCTTCCTCCACGCTGACGCCCTGCGGAGGGAAGGGAGGGGGAGGGCAGAGGACACGAGGAGGGAAGGAAGAAGGGCGGAGTACTGGGCTTTGAGAGGTCGTGGAGAGAGAGAGAGAGAGAGAGAGAGAGAGAGAGAGGAGAGAGAGAGAGAGGGAGAGACCTAACCACAGTGTATCTATCCAGTCTATCTCTAGGGATGTCGCCTATTCTTGGGGGAGGATGTTGGATGGTGTATTTGAGGGATGACAAAGAGACTTGAAACCATGTGAAAAGTGCGACAGAGGAAGTATTAGAAACCATTAAAGTCTGTTAGGGAATGTATGAAAGCTTGAAAAAAAGGACCCAAAAATGAGATAGAGAATGTTGGGGCGGATGATGAAGCCTTTAAGGAGAATAAAGGCTTGAGAGACGTTAGTTTGGGGGTGTTGAGGAGCGAGGCTTAAACGTAGCGGTATTGTGGTGTTGGGGGAGGGTGTTGGGGTGTCTAAAACAGAGGGAGGGTGAGAGGGAAACGGATCTGCGTGGCTCACAATCATGGCTCTTTGAACGATGCCGTAAAAAAAGACTGTGTGAGCCTCAAATAAAAGTCGAGCTGAGTGCCCCCTCGTGGACCCTCCCGGCGGCCCGAACACAAGCCGGGACTAGGGAAAGCCCGCTAAATCCTGAGACACTTTTGGCGAAATTGTTAACTATTTTGTTCCTCCGGCAGCAGGCCTTGAGGAGGAAGAAGAGCAAGAGGAAGATGAGATAAATGTTGAAAAAGAGGAGGAAAATGTAAAAGAAGTGTAGGAGAGAGAGAGGAAGAAGAGGAAAGTTTTCAAGAGGACAAATGTTTATGACTCCTCTTGCGCATGTTTTTGACTCTGATTTACAGTAACAGCGGCTGCACATTACAACACATAGGCCTCTCTTAATTTGATAGGCCTCCCGCTGCTTATATACATTCACTGATACATAAGTTAAGCTCAACATGCAACCTTATATTACGTGTAGATAAAGAGATAGTTACTTACGAGTTACTTAAGGTATTCTAGCGTCCATTGTTACCCCTCTCTCTCTCTCTCTCTCTCTCTCTCTCTCTCTCTCTCTCTCTCTCTCTCTCTCTCTCTCTCTCTCTCTCTCTCTCGTTATATGCCTTAAACACGAACAAGACGTTGCCAAAACACGCTTGTCAGATAACACAACCAAGAAAATTAGGTTAATCTGTCGAATACTAGTTGAGAACTGACTCACTCTATCTCTCTTTTTCTCTCTCTTTTTCTCTTTTTTTTTCTTCTTTTTTTTTCGTTTCGTTTCTCAATTCATTATTTTGCATCAACATTTGGCGTTACAAGGGGTGGAGAGAGAGGAAGGAAGGAAGGAAGGAAGGAAGAGGGAGTGGAATATTCTCTCTCTCATTAGTATTATTATTATTACTATTATTTTCATTATTATTATTATTACTATTATTTTCATTATTATTATTATTATTATTATTATTAGTAGTAGTAGTAGTAGTATAGCTATTTCAAGGTCATTCATCTCTTACCAGCATCTTCTTCCTCCCTTCTAGATGCTGTGAACGCCCTGCTTAAGACATGTTATCAAACCATGTGTTGATCTTGGCTAATGTGGAGAGATAACTGCGCGAGAGAGAGAGAGAGAGAGAGAGAGAGAGAGAGAGAGAGAGAGAGAGAGAGAGAGAGAGAGAGAGAGAGAGAGAGAGAGAGAGAGTTGGGTGTTATGACAGATACAAATTTAGTAGACCATAAAGATTGACTCAAGTATAAACAGCATTTGGGTTTAGAGAAGGAAAAAAAAAATAAAGAGAGTATATTAAAAGTCTAAAGCAAAACATACAAACACACACACACATACACACACACACACATACATACATACATACATACAAAAGTAAACTTGAGTGAAGGAAAACATGCCTCATACACACACACACACACACACACACATTTACATACATACACACACATGCATTAAAGTGTACATGATTTACATACACACACACTCATACATACATACATACACTCAGACATGCAGACATCTAATGAGGGCTAGTTGACCTCTCTATTGGGTCAGGTCAAGAGGGTCAGGTTGGCACTGTGAGGGTCAAATAGCATGTCAGGTCATTTGAGGAGTGCCACCCGAGGTCAGGTCACATTAGATAGGTCAGGTCAAAGGTCAGGTTGGTAGGTCACAAGAAATTGGATCAGGTGGTTGGAAGATGATGAGGAACACATGTCTCTCTCTCTCTCTCTCTCTCTCTCTCTCTCTCTCTCTCTCTCTCTCTCTCTCTCTCTCTCTCTGTTGACCATATCGAGTTTATATTCCATTTTCCATGCCGTAATTCATTCAAATTCTATCTCTTTTCCCTCCATCTCTCTCTCTCTCCCCCTCCTCCTCCTCCTCCTCCTCCTCCTCCTCCTCCTCCTCCTCCTCCTCCTCCTCCTCCTTCAGCGGACAAATGGGCTCATGCATCACCAAGAATGGTTTCTGTTTTTGTTCTGGCCTGAAGGAAATATTTGATCTTTCCCCTCCCTTGTTTTTCATCCTCTTCGTCTTGGGGGAATTATAGGCTGTGAGGAAGGGAGGGAAGGGGGGGGGAAGGGTGGGGGAAGGGGGGGGAAGGACGGATGATTGAGAGAGAGAGGGAGAGAGAGAGAGAGTACGATGGATGTGAATCTCTTAAGTGTGTTATTTTCTGTCGTTATGAATCTCTCTCTCTCTCTCTCTCTCTCTCTCTCTCTCTCTCTCTCTCTCTCTCTCTCTCTCTCTCTCTCTCTCTCTCTCGCTCTCTCTCTCTCTCGCTCGCTAATCAATTACTCGAGGTGAAAAAGGAAAGGTAATTATGTTTTCTAGGGAAGTACCATTAATTAAGGTAAAGAATGGCCAGGTGAAGGCAGGTAGGGGACAAAAACACCCACCCCTTTGTTTGTGTGTGGAGCTGCCCATTTGTTAAGGGGGGAAGGGGGGGGGGGCTTCTACCTGTTCCCTTTCCTTCCCTTACCTTCCCTTTCCTTCCTCTCCTTTTACCTGGCGACTCTTCTCTCTCTCTCTTTCCTCATCTCTCCTTCCCTCTCCTCCTCCTCCTCTTCGTTAGCTCCTTCCCCTCCTCTTGTGTGTCATGATATCATTCCACTTTAGAGAATGAGGGAAGAGGAGGAGGGAGGAGAGAAAGAGGAGGAGGGAGAGGGAGAGAGAGGCAAGGAAGGGTAAGAAGGAGAAAATGAAAGTGTGTTTTAATAAGGAAATTTACTTGTATGAGTTGATGGATTTAGTGCATAAGAAAACACACACACACACACACACACACACACACACACACACACACACACACACACACACACACACACACACACACACACCTCAGGGAATATGAAACCAGTAAAGAGACAACACTTACTTACACACACACACACACACACAGACATAACCCTAACACGAAGTACAAAAGCGGAATAGGAGGAGGAATAGGAGGAGGAGGAGGAGGAGGAGGAGGTATAGTGTGGCAGAATGGTGTGGTGATAGTGGTGATGGTGGTAGTAGTAGTAGTAGTGGTGATGGTGGTGGTGGTGGTAGTAGCAGTGGTAACAACATAACAACAGCAACAACGTAAAACACTACACTGACATAACCTTTGA
>JAPQNM010000036.1:4451868-4459368 GCA_029783475.1 Metacarcinus magister
TTTTCTTCATTTATTTACTCAAAGTTAACCAAAAATAGAGAAAGAAAAATAATAGTAGTTAGATTATACTACTACTACTACTGTGTGTGTGTGAGAGAGAGAGAGAGAGAGAGAGAGAGAGAGAGAGAGAGAGAGAGAGAGAGACTTCCATGCGGTACTGTCCCGAAGCAAATGTCCCAGATTCGAGATAAGCTTTGTGGCAGTTACCGTAGAGAGAGAGAGAGAGAGAGAGAGAGAGAGAGAGAGAGAGAGAGAGAGAGAGAGAGAGAGAGAGAGAGAGAGAGAGACGCGAAAAACGGAGCGGAAAGAGCTATATTTTTCCTCTTCCTCCTTGTCTTGGTGGAAGGAAACAGGGAAAATAGCTACTTATTCTACCATTTCCACACCATTTGTTACGTGTCTTAAGTAGCAGCTGTCAAGAGAGAGAGAGAGAGAGAGAGAGAGAGAGAGAGAGAGAGAGAGAGAGAGAGGGAGAGGGGGGGAGAAATGCATTGGGAGATAAGGACAAGAAAGGGATAGAATGAAAGATGGTTATGAAGGAAGGAAGGAAGAGGGAAAAGGGAGAAAGGAGGAGAGAAGGAACTAAAGGGAGATAAGGAAAGGATGGATGGAGAGACAAAAAAGGGAGGAATGGAGAGAGATAAGAGAGGAATAGATAGGGAGAGAATAAGGGAGGAAATGATAGGATAAGAAAAGGAAGAATTAGAGAGAGAAAAAGTGAGAGAAAGAGTAAATTGTTATCAGAAGAAAAAAAAATATTGAAAATTGAAAGTTTTTAGAATGAAAAAAAAATATTAATCATAGTTACATAATTTTCCTTGTAAGTTTTCCTTGTTAAGTTTCCTATCTAACTTTTTTTCCTCGTGACTGTCTGGTTGTTGAGGAAAATTTCTATGCTAATCAATACGTTTTTTAATGCTGATTTAGGGAAAGAAATACCAATGAAGTTTTTTTCTCTCTTTTATATAAGGTAGAAATGTATAAATATATTTGAATTTTTATCAATTATTAAGAAAAAAACTGAAAATCGCATTCAAATTTGACTTATTTTGAATTTATAACGAATCATTTTCT
Organism: Metacarcinus magister; assembly: GCA_029783475.1. Classification (NCBI taxonomy): domain Eukaryota; kingdom Metazoa; phylum Arthropoda; class Malacostraca; order Decapoda; family Cancridae; genus Metacarcinus; species Metacarcinus magister. Next base: position 4,452,943 of record JAPQNM010000036.1, read on the forward strand.
TTCATATATATATTTTCTTATAATTTTCTTTTAGTTATAAAGAAAAAACGTAAAAATCGCTTTAAAATCGTAATAATTTCTGTTTTAACGACTATTTTTTTTCTTTGTTTTTTTACACCTTGTTTTCTTACCTGTGTGAGGGAGACGAAACACACCTGAGCTAGACAGGTAATCAGGTCCATCTTACGCAAACACTAACGACTCTCTCTCTCTCTCTCTCTCTCTCTCTCTCTCTCTCTCTCTCTCTCTCTCTCTCTCTCTCTCTCTCTCTCTCTCTCTCTCTCTCTCTCTCTCTCATTTCCTCATTATCATCTTTTTCACTTTATCTCCTCCCTTCGTGTCTGATTTGCATCTACAACCATACTTCCTTCCTCTTTCTCTCTCTACTTCCCTCCTTTCTTCCCTCCCTCCCTCCCCCCTTCCCTCCTTCTCTCCCATTAACACGAGAGACGCTGAACACAGAGAGCATTTCCGTTTCGTTTTACGTTCCACAAACAAAGAGAAGGGGAGGTAAGGGGAGAGGAGGCGTGCCCATAGAGGGGAGAGAAAGGGAGGGGTGGGAGGGAAATTCTCTTCTTGTGTATGGGGGATTGTATGGTATGGTGGTGGTGGAAATTATTATAGTAACATTGGTGGAAATAGAGAGATAGAGATAGAGTTATAATGTGGTAGGGAACAGAGGTAGAGGAAGGAATGAAAATAATAACCTAACCTAACCTAACCTTACCTAACCTTACCTAACCTACCTTACCTTACCTAACCTTACCTTACCTTACCTTACCTTACCTAACCTAACCTAACCTAACCTAACCTAACCTTACCTTACCTTACCTTACCTTACCTTACCTTACCTTACCTTACTTTACCTAACCTAACCTTACCTTACCTTTACCTTACCTTACCTTACCTGTAGGAATTTACTGAGAGAAGTAGAAGAGAATATATCTATCCTTACCTCTCCCTTACTTATTCCACTCCCTCTCCTCTCCCCTTTTCCTTCCTCCCTTCCCCTCCTTCCCTTCCCTCCCTTCCTACATGTCAGTTGATGCATTAATATTCCCTTCACATACACAACACAAGACGAAGTGTCATTTCCCCTTCACCTCACCTGTCTAAATTTCCACCTACCTGCCTGTCTACCTGTCTCTATAAGTGTGTGTATGACAGGTATATAAAAAAAATAAATAAAATTGATAGCTTCCCTTCTCAGTATATTCGTCACACACACACACACACACACACACACACACACACACACCACACACACACACACACACACACACACACACACACACACTCTCCCTTTACAAATCACTTCTTCCTCCTCCCGTCACTAAATCTTCCTTCCTTCCTTCAACCCTTACCCCTCACCCTCTCTCTCTCTCTCTCTCTCTCTCTCTCTCTCTCTCTCTCTCTCTCTCTCTCTCTCTCTCTCTCTCTCTCTCTCTAATGTTTACATAATCACGCCTCAAAAAATATATGTGACAGGTCAAGTGACGGGTGTTTGCCTGTCTAAGACCCAAGGACACGTCTGTCTGTCTGTTAGAGGCAGAATTGACAGCCTGACAGAGAGAGAGAGGGAGAGAGAGAGGGGGAGAGAGGAGGAGAGAGGGTGAGTTAGGGACAGGCTTGGGGAGTGAGTGACGCCCCGCTCTTTCTTTCTTTTTCCTCTCTCTCTCTCTCTCTCTCTCTCTCTCTCTCTCTCTCTCTCTCTCTCTCTCTCTCTCTCTCTCTCTCTCTCTCTCCATTGCTTTGCTACCTGACACGTCTAACAACAGAAGAAAAGGTCTGAATATATGTCTAGAAGGAGAGAGAGAGAGAGAGAGAGAGAGAGAGAGAGAGAGAGAGAGAGAGAGAGAGAGAGAGAGAGGGGAAAAGGGAAAAAATCTGTGGGTGTTCTTGTTGAAGATTTTTTAAGATGTGATGTTTTCAGATTGACCAGCGATTGATATGATGGGTTTTAGGGACAGATTTTCCTCCTCCTCCTCCTCCTCCTCCTCCTCCTCCTCCTCCTCCTCCTCCTCCTCCTCCTCCTCCTCCTCCTCCTCCTCCTCCTCCTCCACTAGAATTACCACCACAAATACCACTACAATTTCTACCACCTTGCCAAGCTGGAAAACTTGAGTCTCCCCTTAAAAGTGGTCTCAGGGGCCTTAGACAATCCCTGGGGGTCTTTGGGGAGGACAGAGAGAAGCCCCTGCTCCGCCCCCTACCCCCTGAGGGCACCAATCCTCCCAGGGGCTAATCCTCGCTGCTTGGGGATCGTTAAGGATTGTCTATGCAAGGCGGAAAATAATCCCTCAGCTTAGTATAGCGAGGAAGGAGAGGATGCAGGATGCTGGTGTAGGAGGAGGAGGAGGAGGAGGAGGAGGCGGGGGAGTAGGAGGTCGGGAATGAAGAAGAAGAGAGAGATGGTGTAGTAGTGATGAAGAAGGGAGATGAGGGAGGAAGGGAGGGAGGGAGGAAGATGAGGGTGCTGTCAGGAGAGAAGAGATTATCCCAGCTCACATCTTCTTCCTCTCAGTGACCCGGAAACAGTGGCTGGGAAGGAAGTGTAAATCCCCGTCCTACCTGTCTAATTGCGGCTGTCTGTCTACCTGTCACTCACACTCTCTCTCTCTCTCTCTCTTTCTCAGTTTGTCAATGTATTCAGGATTGTTTTGTTGGTGTGGGCGTAGGCGTGGGCGGGATGGGTGGTCACAAGGGAACAGGAGAGAGCCAAGGGATTCTTAAAATGACCAGGTGATACCAATTATGTTATTAGGCTGAACTCAGGTGTTCGTGAGAGAGAGAGAGAGAGAGAGAGAGAGAGAGAGAGAGAGAGAGAGAGAGAGAGAGAGAGAGAGAGAGAGAGAGAGAGAGAGAGATAACAGATTAGAGTAAAGTACAGTAGCTAACACTGATAAATTTCTACACTATGTCTTTCCTCTTACCTGTCTGTGTTTACCTGTCTACAACATCACCTGTTATTAACCTTTCCTTAATCCTCCTTACCTGTGACACCTGGGGAGAGAGAGAGAGAGAGAGAGAGAGAGAGAGAGAGAGAGAGAGAGAGAGAGAGAGAGAGAGAGAGAGAGAGAGAGAGAAAGAGAGATATATCTACGTGTCATGAATCTACTTTGGTATGCGAGCTAGAGGTTAAGTTAGGTTAGGTTAGGTTAGGTTAGGTTAGGTTAAGTTAGGTTAGGTTAGGTTAGGTTAAGTTAGGTTAGGTTAGGTTAGGTTAGGTTAGGTTAGGTTAGGTTAGCTGTACCTGTGTTACCTGTCCGGTTGTAAAGGTGTTCGGATGCGTGACGGATGATGGATTGCTCAACCGCATCCGAATCAAAAGTGAATTAATGTTACGGAAAGTAGGAAAAAATGTTGGATGTTTATAATTGTTTTCGCTGTGAGTTGTTAAAGGATTGAGGTGTGTGTGTGTGTGTGTGTGTGTGTGTGTGTGCGTGTGTGTGTGTGTTGAATAGAAAAGAGTGCGAAGGAGGAAAATAACGGAGGAGAGAGAGAGAGAGAGAGAGAGAGAGAGAGAGAGAGAGAGAGAATTAAAAGAGATAAGACGAAAGAGAGAAAAAGAAAAAGAAAGAGAGAAAGAATGAGACAGAGAGAGAGAGAGAAGAATAAATAAACCATTAAACTGACCAAATAAAGAACAGGAAAATAGTTAGCAAGTATAAGAAGACGTAGAGGACAGAGGAGAAGGAGGAGGAGAGGAGGAGGAGAGGAGGAGGAGGAGGAGGAGGAGGAGGAGGAGGAGGAGGAGGGTGCCCCAGCAACAGCGAATCACAACCTCACTCTTCTGCTAATCAACCCCAAACACTTTAATCCACCTTGAAATCTCTGGGGGGGCGGGGTTGGGGGTGAAGGTGGGGGGTTGGGGGGGAGGGGTAGCCTGGAAGGTGTCAAGGGAAGGGAGGAGTGTCTGGGGGGTGAGGGAGGGCGGTGGCAGGCTGGAATGTGTCATCGAGGAGAGAGGAGGAGAGAGGAGGAGGAGGAGGAGGAGGAGGGATGTCTGGGCGGTATCAGGTAGTTTAAGGGCGGGATGAGGGTGTCAGGAGGTAGGACGTGTGGGCGGAGGGTGTGGGCGTGCTGCTTCCTCCCCCTCCCCCCCCCCTAAACCCCCTCAAGAGAGCCAGGATTCCCTTGAGGTTAAGGATAATCCAATAATATTAACCAATTATCCTGACTATATAGGACTCCTCGATCGCCATTGTAGGATCAACTTGAAGTCCTTCTCAGATGCTTAATTGCTGTAGGATGAGACGGTGACCTTGACGTTTTAATAAAGGATTTCTGATAATACCTTAAAATATCCTGATTGGGTCCTTAAATTGACCTACAAAATTTACCTGTGAATTACCTTTTATTTTATTTATTTATTTATTTATTTATATTAATTCAAAGTGTACTGGCTAAAGGGAAGAAAAAAATACCTGTCTCTTACCTGCTTGTAATTAACTCACTCACCTTCTCTCCAACTTGTATTAATAACTAGTTTATATCTAATGTATTTTTTTTCTGTTTTTCTGTCACCTGGTCTAGTTTTCCTTCAGCTAAGTCAACATTTATCTCCCTCATACACTCCCTTAGCACACCTGTCAAGCCTTTAGGTGACAGGTGTTGACTCAGCACACCTGACACACTGCTAATTAGCCCAGGTGTCTCCAGGTGATTGGAGAAGAATGAGGGAGAGAGGAGGGAGGGGAGAGACTTTTCACCCCACCTCCTCCTCCTCCTCCTCCTCCTCCTCCCTCCTAAGTCGATGCTGTTTTTTTCTTTTTAATATTGATATAAATCCTCTTTCCTTAGGGTTAAATCGCCTTTCAGTGTATTAAAAGTGTCAAGTTATTTGGAATTATATATATTTTTTTATTTATTGATTTATTTATAACTAATCCCGTGATAGGTATTGGATTTAGCGTGTCGTGTGTGTCCTTAATGGAATCAAATCCTATTTTTATGGTGTTGTTGTGTTAGAGATTAAGGCATTTTTAAGTCACTGGAACTACTACTACTACTACTACTACTACTACTATTGCTGTTGTTATATCGTCTCCTACCATCTCTCTCTCTCTCTCTCTCTCTCTCTCTCTCTCTCTCTCTCTCTCTCTCTCTCTCTCTCTCTCTCTCTCTCTCTCTCTCTCTCTCTCTCTCTCTCTCTAATCCTCTGGCGACGGCGATTACCTCTACTGGTGCATCAAATCCTTTCTCAGTCTCTACTAAATCGTATAAAATTGTTTTCGTCCGGTTGGCTGTGTTGGAGGAGGGAAAGGGGGGTGGGTGGGGTGGGGGGGGGGTGGGGAGGGCTGTCAGCAGGGTGTCAGCGGGGTGTCAGCGGCGTGGTTGGGGTGTCAGTTGGGCGCCGAATATTGAGGGAGGAAAGGAAGGAAGGAAGGGAAAGGAAGGGAGGGGAGGGAATGTGTGTGTGTGTGTGGGTGTGTGTGTGGGTGTGTGTGTGTGTGTGTGTGTGTGTGTGTGTGTGTGGGTGTGTGTGTGTGTGTGTGTGGGTGTGTTAATCATTGAAGTCAACGAAACGAAAAGATAGACTGAAAGAGGAAGAGGAGGAGGAGGAAGAGGAGGGAGGAGGAGGAGGAGGAAGAGGAAGAAGAGAAAGAGGAAAGAAAGACAAGACTATCAATAATATATACTTTCCTCCTCCTCCTTCCTCCTCCTCCTCCTCCTCCTCCTCCTCCTCCTCCTCCTCCTCCTCCTCCTCCTCCTACTCCTCCTCCTCTTCAACACTACCACTGTTATGCTGACGTGGGTGGCGTGTGATGCTGATACTCGTTAATTATTGCTGACGCTGACAGGTGCGCTGACGAGGAGGAGGAGGAGGAGGAGGAGGAGGAGGAGGAGGAGGAGGAGGAGGAGGAGGAGGAGAGGAGGGGAAAAAATAAGAGGAATATGATAAGAGGTATTGTTTTAAGCTGAGTTTCCTGTCTAGTTTCCTTTATGTAAATTGGATTCTCAAAGTGATTATGTATATTTTATTAAGGTTTGGAGTGAAAATATTTGACCATTAATATTTGAGTGACTGGGGTGGTGATTTGCGTGTGTGCGTGTGTGTGTGTGTGTGTGTGTGTGTGTGTGTGTGTGTGTGTGTGTGTGTGTGTGTGTGTGTGTGTGTGTGTGTTCACCTTGAGTACCATTAAAACACCCACACACACACACACACACACACATACATACAAAATATTTACTCCCCTTCATTAATTTTCACTAACTAACTTTCCTTTACCTGGACAATAAACACAACTAATTAACCTTTAAACAACACCTTTCCGCCTCCCCTTCAACCCGCCCCGTCAATTAAACTAGTGAAGTACATTATTGATACACTCTCTGATATCAAATAAGTAATTATATGCTTAATTAATGTACCTGGAATATATTAATGTTCCTTAAATAGACAATAGACACAGGTGGCGCCCT
>JAPQNM010000036.1:4464368-4465687 GCA_029783475.1 Metacarcinus magister
CAGATAATTAAAACACCACTTTCGTCTCAGCGAAAATAGTCTCGGGGTCGACCGCCTTGAGTCCCATTTGTTCTCCGCCCATCAAGCACGGAGCCACTCATCAATCGAGGATCAGTCTCAATATCGCTCATCCCCATCGCTCCGTCTTCCTCCGTCTATCTCCGATGGTCCTCGTGAAAGAGGATTCTCTCCTCTCTCTCAATCCTCTCAGGCTCTCCTAGGTCACCCCCACTCCCTGTTCTTTCCCCCCCCCAATCATCCTCTTCTATGGTCTCTCTCTCAAAGACCAACCCCTTCCCTCACGATCACTCTTCTCACGCAGGGAGACACCAAGTCGGGCCCTCGCAACAGGCGGGAGCCCCACCCGTCGGGTCAGTACCAATTAAGTCTTCTCTCTTTCCCCTCTCCCTTCGATCACATATTCCAGGGCACAGACTCCCGACATACATCCTCCCTCAGCCCGGAAGGGAACATCTCCCGTCCGTATGTCTCCCTCCTCGCTCCACATTGCAGCAAGGCGTCCGCACGACCGAAGGGAAACGATTCGCGGTGAACTCTCGGGGCGTCTCTAACTGTTCCACATACTTTCGATCTCACGACTTTGTGGGATCGCTAGGCTTCAATCCGTCTCTCTCAGTCTCGATTCAACTCGTGACCCCATTCCACCAATCACATCACCAAGCATGCGCAGCTCGGATCGCGCTCTCGAGTCCCGGTCCGCCTCGGTCGCCAACCCCCATCTGGCCACGCCCTCCGAACTCCGAAGTACATCAGGCTTCTCCTCGCAGCCGAGAGAATCGGGTCTAGTCTACTGCGCCCACCACTCGTCTTCAGTCACGCCCTTTCCTCACCACTACTCTCTCCATAACGTGTCCTATGCCTCATCTATATAATCTCCGGCCCACCCCCTACATCCCGCTCGGTCTGCGGGCCGCCGGTACCGCAAAGTCCCTTAAAACCAGCCCATCCACATCTCCTCGACACCGATTCTCGAGCCTCCCCGCCAAAGTCTGTCATGCGAGCTCTGCCAGCCAAGTACTAAGGCCAACGAGAGAGATCGTCGTAACCTCTCTTCTCTCAACATACATCCTTACATCCCACTCACAAGGAGGCTAGTGAGCTCAGTTTCATCTCTTCCTCTCTTCTCCCTCCGAAGCCTATCAGCCGTCGTACTACGGCTCTACTCGACCCTAACACACTATCACACTCATCGTGTTACACTCAATCGGGTCCGTCCGACCTATATCCCTTAACCAATCACCCAAGACAAAAAATCGCGTCTTCACCTATGGCCGGCTAATCCGTCCACTCCTCACGTC
>JAPQNM010000036.1:4480787-4490787 GCA_029783475.1 Metacarcinus magister
TCTCTCTCTCTCTCTCTCTCTCTCTCTCTCTCTCTCTCTCTCTCTCTCTCTCTCTCTCTCTCTCTCTCTCTCTCTCTCTCTCTCTCTCTCTCTCTCTCTCTCTCTCTCTCTCTCTCACGTACAGATTTGGATAATGATAACACTGCTCTTCTCTCCCATCTCTTCTTTTTTTTCCTCCTCCTCTTCCTCTTTCTGATAGGAATAATTGTTACTTCTCTTACCTTACCTTCCCTTTCCTCCCTCACTACCCTCTCATCTCTCCATCTTTACTTTCCTCATCTCTTAACCGTCCTCCTCCTCCTCCTCCTCCTCCTCCTCCTCCTCCTCCTCCTCCTCCTCCTCCTCCTCCTCCTCCTCCTTGCCTTGCTGTCCTCATCTCTCTCATTTTTCTTCGTCCGATTGGGTTCTCCTTATCGTTTGATGTTCTTTGTATTCCTTTGTATTCCTTTGTATCAGACGCAAACTGCCTCATTCCTTTGTTACGTTGTCTAAATGTACAAAAAGAAAACGAAGGAGGAGAGGGAGAGAGGGAAGGGGGGGAGGGAGGGAGAGAGGGAAGGAGAGATTAATGGTCTCTATCATTCTCCGCCTATATATATATATACATAATTGAAATATATATAAGAGGAAAAGCTGTGAAGAGAAGTGGAAACATGTAGAAGAGGAAGAGGAAGAGGAAGAGGAAGAGTGGGGAAGCGTAACTAACAAAGTGGTCTGAGGGGACAGGTGAGGTGAGGGGAAGATGCCTTGCTCTTCCCCTCACTGCCCTCCTTGTCCTCCTTGTCTTCCTTGTCCTCCTTGTTCTCCTTGTCCTTCTTGTCTTCCTTGTCTTCCTTGTCCTCCTTGTCCTCCTTTACTCGTGTTGGGTAAGAAATATGAAGGAAATCTTAAATAGTTATTGTGGTTTAATATATGATTGTGTTTAGAATGTCACACCTTGTTGATCGTGTTTCTGAGACTGTGCAACGTAACAGTGGAAAGCAAAAAAAAAAAGTTAACAGACATGAAATTTACTATATATAAATACTAGTACTACTACTAATGATACTACTAATAATAATCATAATAATAGTAATAATAATAATAATAATAATGATTTTGTTTCGCCTTCTGTGCAAATGGTAGTTAGTTTTCTTCCTTTCTCCTTAACTTTCATTCATTTTGTCTTTCTATGAGAGAGAGAGAGAGAGAGAGAGAGAGAGAGAGAGAGAGAGAGAGAGATGAGAGAGAGAGAGAGAGAGAGAGAGAGAGAGAGAGAGAGAGAGAGAGAGAGAGAGAGAGTAATACCCTTTGTTGTGGTGATTCGATCAGAGGGGGCGAGGCGGTACCACTGATTGAATAAGTGATGTGGTAATGTTGAATTCGCTTTACAGACCTGATCCTATTTTGTGCCACGACTGAAAGAGAAAGAAAGAGAGAAAGAGAGAGAAAAAAGAGATAGAAAGAGAGAGTAAGAGACAAAACTACCGTAACAATTTTTTTTCATTCATCACCTGATTAATAGAAATATATAACTATTACTTTCTACCTGTAATGACCCTTTTTATCTATCCTGGGCTTACCTGTTCTAGCTTACCTGTCCAGCCTCACCTTACCTCCCCTAATTAGGTAGTATGGAGACAGGTGTGAGAGGGATAGGGAGGGTAGGTGTTACTCTCCCTTCCTCCTCCTCCTCTTTCCTCTCTTCTTCCTCTCCTTTTTTTTTCCCTCTTTTTTTCCTTTCCTTCATTCATCATCTTTCTTCTCTCCAATACATTTTCTCATTTCCTATTCCTCTTCTCTTATCTTTTCCTCTCCTCCTCTCTCCCATCCACTCTCATTCACAATTCCTTTCCTCTATTCTACTTCTCCTTCCCGTATCCATTCCTTCTCTCCTTTCAAAGACGACGCGCTGATATAGATGACGTAGGATTTAGTGAAGGATCTCTGTCTTCTATTATCCTATATATATATGATTCCAAGGAGGAGATCGACCTTGAAATGGCCTTAAATACTTGCCTTTGAAACGTGAAAGAAGGATGAAAATGGATGAAATATTTCGTCGTTTATTCTTAGATATTGTTGTTGAAGAAATGGAGTTTGTCTTTTTGATGTTTTGACTTTGTGGAATGAAGGAATGATTTTTGTTTTTTTTTGTTTTTCATGATTATTTTGTTTGTTTTTATATTTTTGTTTTTAGTTTTGAGTTTTTCTCCTCCTCCTCCTCCTCCTCCTCCTCCTCCTCCTCCTCCTCCTCCTTCTCCTTCGTTTACTCTAATGGCTTTAACCTTTTTCTATTTTTAAACTAATTTAATATATATTTTTCTATCTCCTTCCTCTCCTTTCATCAACTTTTATACTTTCTATTACTTTCTTTCTTACTTTCTCCTCTCTCTCTCTCTCTTTTATTTTTTACTCTCTCTCTTCATCCTTTCCTTCCTTCTCCTCTCTGGTTATCTCTATTAATAGCGCCGTACCCTTTCATCTCTCTCTCTCTCTCTCTCTCTCTCTCTCTCTCTCTCTCTCTCTCTCTCTCTCTCTCTCTCTCTCTCTCTCTCTCTCTCTCTCTCTCTCTCTCTCTCTCCTTTAAATCCTCCTTCGTCCCTTCATCCTCTTCTCCTTATCATCCTTCCTCCGTTACCTCTCATCCCTTCCTTCTCTTCTATTCCTTTCTCCTCTCTTCCATTCCCTTCCTTCCTTTCTCCATTTTATTCCCTCTCTTCCCTCTCTCCTACATTCGTCCCCTCTTTCCTCCCCTCCCTCCTTACCCTCCCCTTCCTCCTTCTCCCTTGCGGACCCACCCTTATCTCCCTGGCCTGCCATCACACACACACACACACACACACACACACACACACACACACACACACACACACACACCACACACCACACACACACACACAACACACACACACACACATCAACGTAATCATAATATTAGGCTCACTTCAACGGCTCTTCACAATAGCTCGCTGGCTCCCGAGACTTCCTTTTGTTCCTGCAGCTAGATACTCCTCCTCCTCCTCCTCCTCCTCCTCCTCCTCCTCCTCCTCCTCCTCTTCTTCTCTTCGTATACCACAATCTCATCTTCCATCCATCGCCCTCTCGTTATTATTCCTCTCTTCCTTTTCATCATCATCCTTTTCCTCACCCTCTCTCTGCTACTCCTCCTTCTATCCTTCCTTCCTTCACTAGTAATACTCACCACCACCACCACCACCACCACCACCACCACCACCACCACCACCACCACCACACCTCGTACTAGGACAGACACTTACCCTTTGGCTCCAGTGTTTACCTCGCCTTGTACGGGGTTACATTACCACTACCTGTGAGCCTCCACGCGGAATGGTAAGGTCGCTCAGCCTCCCCGCTAGTATTGGAAAACCTTTAGAACGTCTGCTGCTATGAGGTTCTAATGCCTGTTTATGTATTGCGGAGTAAGTGTAGAAGTAAGGAGCGTCTCTGTAAGGTGGTATGGTCTTGTGTGTGTATATGTGTGTGTGTGTGAGGGAAGGAGAGAGATGTGTGTATGTGTTTTTGTGTGTGTTGATTTAACTTCGAGGCTATTTGGCTGTTTTTATTTCCTCATTTTCGTTCAGTCATGGTTTGTTTACGTTTCGTGTGTGTGTGCTTTTTTTTTTATAGTTCAATTTTGGTTTAGAGTTTTATGTTATAGCTTGAGTTATGCTTTTATTTATTGCGTTATTCTCTCTCTCTCTCTCTCTCTCTCTCTCTCTCTCTCTCTCTCTCTCTCTCTCTCTCTCTCTCTCTCTCTCTCTCTCTCTCTCTCTCTCTCTCTCTCTCTCTCTCTCTCTCTCTCTCACATACACACCATTCAATCCTTCCTCCATTCTAACTATCCTTTACCTCCCACCCTCCTCCTTTACCTCCCAATCTACTCCCTTACCTCCCATCCTACTCCTTTACCTCCCCTTACACCCTCCATCCCCCTTCCCGGCGTGGCAGTGGTGGAGGCGCCTCGTTGCAGTATCTGACGGTGGTGTGTCCTTCGTTTGAGCTGTATTGTGCGTGCCTTGCCGTCCGTGGTTTGTGTCTAATGACCAATTGTTCGAGTCCTCACGGCTCTATTGGCTTATTAAGGCGCTCGAGGAGTACCTGGGGGGGGGGAGGGGTGGCTGTGTGTGTGTGTGTGTGTGTGTGTGTGTGTGTGTGTGTGTGTGTGTGTGTGTGTGTGTGTGTGTGTGTTTATTAGTGTATGTTTTCTTTTATGCCCTGCACTCTCCTTTTCTGTCTCTCTTTCACACACACACACACACACACACACACACACACACACACACACACACACACACACACACACACACACACACACACACACACACACAGCTCACACACACACACTTTCAGTTTTATTTAATCTTAGTCTTCCACCTTTAAATCCGCCTTGCCATTACCACTGCAACGTCTCCACCTTCTCCTTTCCCTCCACACCCTACCCCTTCCCCCTTACCCCTCCCCTTCCCCCCACCCTTTCCCCTTCCCCCTTCCCCTTCCCCCCCACTCCCTCCCCTTCCCCCTTCCCCCACCTCAACGGGATGGGTGACTTTCCCAGTGATGGTGCAATTTGTGGGGATCTGAGTGCGACTGTGTCTTGTCTTGATAACCCAGTGGTGTTTCGCAAGCCAGGTGTCAAGAGGAGGAGGAGGAGGAGGAGGAGGAGGAGGAGGAGGGCGTGAGGGAGGTTAGTAAGGGAAGCGTGGGAAAATGAGGGGAAGATAAGGACAGAGAAATCTTCGTGAGGGCAAAAAATGAGGGTTAAACTTATTATTTTTTTTTATGTTTTGTCTTGTGATTGAAAAAAAAAGTGATATAGAGGAGTAAGAAAATGTATTAGTGGAAGAAATATATGGTTTTTAAGAGGAAATAATGAGGGAAAAAAAAGTTAGGATGACACTCAGGAAAGAGAGAGAGAGAGAGAGAGAGAGAGAGAGAGAGAGAGAGAGAGAGAGAGAGAGAGAGGAGGAAAGAATGAAATGTTATCACAGTGACTTAGGAAAATAGTGAATAGAGGAAAGAAAGAATAATACAAAGTAGAATGTGTTGCAAAAAGAAGCCCCAAAAAAACTGTGATTTATAGCCATTTTGTGACTGAATTTACGTAGATTTTTTGCGTTTATAAAGAAAAATCAAATGAAAAGAAAAGAATAAATGACAGGAAAGGAATATTTAACGGTTATCTTCCTTAATTTTATTCATTTACCTTATTTTTTTCTTGCTTTCAAAAATTTAGGTCACGATCTCTCTCTCTCTCTCTCTCTCTCTCTCTCTCTCTCTCTCTCTCTCTCTCTCTCTCTCTCTCTCTCTCTCTCTCTCTCTCTCTCTCTCTCTCTCTCTCTCTCTCTCTCTCTCTCTCTCTCTCTCTCTCTCTCTCTCTCTCTCTCTCTCTCTCTCTCTCTCTCTCTCTCTCTCTCAAGGTCGGAGGAGATAAAGTCTATTATTTTATTTTACTTAAACGAACAAGGAAGTGTGTGAAAGGATCGTGAGGAGGATGCTTCTTGAGGAGGAGGAGGAGGAGGAGGGGAGGAGGAGGAGGAGGAGGGGAGAGGAGGAGGAGGAGGAGAGGAGGAGGAAGAATGTCGAGGTTATGGAAGGAAAATGTGAAAAAAATAGTATTACAAGGAAACGAAACCCAGCGAGAGAGAGAGAGAGAGAGAGAGAGAGAGAGAGAGAGAGAGGAGAGAGAGAGAGGAGAGAGAGAGAGAGGAGAGAGAGGAGAGAGAGAGAGAGAGAGGAGAGGAGAGAGAGAGGAGAGAGGAGAGAGAGAGAGAGAGAGAGAGAGAATTATCCTTCAATATATGTTTTTACTCGTATACTCATTTGCATATTTTCTCATTTTCTCTCATAATCTTTGTGTGTTCTTTTCTTGATGTTTTCTTCTCTCTATCTTTATCACATGTTATTTAACACTTAAACTTTCATCGTCTGTTCATTAATTCTTTATTATGTATTATATTCCTTCACTCTTTTTAATTTGTTTTATTTTTTATTTTTCCTCTATTTGTTCTCTCCCTCTTCCTCTTCCATGTTATCGTCGTCGTAATCGTCTTCCTCGTCGTTGTATTTCTATATCTATAAAATTTCGCGAATGTGTTACGGAAATAGATTGTCGGGATTTGTGGCCCATAAATATCGATCAGGCTTTTGGTTGAACAAAGGTTGTGCCATTTCACTACGTAACTATTAGTCCCGCAGGAAAATGTATATAGACAAAGGTGTTATGCTTGACAACTTTTATCTGATGCTGCTGTCACCATCTCTCCAATTACTCCCATTCTTTGAGGTAAAGTAGAGAAAAATGCATCTTTTATATGTAAAACACAAACCTGTCATTTTCTCAGTTACTTACGTTTCAATTCCATTCTACAATAGCTTTAAAGGAACGCCCTTCTCTTGCTTTTTATTTATTATGTTATACGTTTTGTAAGTAAACCTCATACATGTTGAGATATTCTAATAAATAGTTTACTTAAAAAAAAACCTGCTAAATGTGATGAAAAATTCGACATCTCCAAATCTCATGAAAATTGATACATAGAGATTCATGAACACACTGAGCACGAATCTGGACTCAATTTTTTTAATACTACAATTATAAACCATATTCTCCCTTGAGTTCCAAATATAAGCAATGGAAATAACCATTATATCTCCCTCAATGTGTGATTCTGGTCTCCTACATCAGAACACACATAGAGATGACACCCTTGATCTACACGCAGCGTAAATATCGACCTGGATTGGGTGGAATAGGATTTTTCCAATTTACGACGGAACTAGAAAGACTATCACTTTTTGATTATGCATTACCTCCTCCTCCTCCTCCTCCTCCTCCTCCTCCTCCTCCTCCTCCTCCTCCTCCTCCTCCCCTCCTCCTCCTCCTCCTCCTCCTCCTCCTCCCGTCACCTGTCCTGTAGGGAAGGGGAAGGAAGGCAGGTTGCTTGTTCAACAGACAATTATAACTTTAACCACAGAGTTTTAATTGGGTGAATTAAATGTTTTTTTTTCTATTCTCTCTCTCTCTCTCTCTCTCTCTCTCTCTCTCTCTCTCTCTCTCTCTCTCTCTCTCTCTCTATGTTGTTTTTTCCCCCTCTCTCTCCCTCTCCCCTTCTCATTAAGTGTCCAGGTGTAACTATGGCTCATAGAAAACTTTAATTGGCTTGGGTAGACTATTATATTCAGAGGCAGAGTGACTTATTACACCGATGTGATGTCTTTTTTTTCAACCCGTCGTTCGCTTCCCCGGTACTTAATTAACGAAGCCTCTTGTACAGGGGCTTAACGGCAGAAACAGGTGATTAGGTAATGATAAAGGAGGAAGAGATGTTTAGGTTTTTGTTTACTGTGGAAAAGGAGTGACTGTCTATATGTTTCTATCCTTTATTTTTCTTGGACTGAGAGATAAATAATAACTTTTCTTATATTTGCTGAGATGAGGAGAAAGTAGGTTATGAATAAAGTTTAGGGTCAAAGAGAAAGAGAGAGAAAAGAAAATGAATAAAAAAAACCCTCAATATTAAATTTTCTTCACTCATCATTTTTCATTTCCTTCATTTCCCTTTCCTCTCTTTCTTTCTCTTTTCTTTCCCGCCAAAATCGTCTCATCCACGTGCAATCCTCCTTTCTGCATATTCCTTTCTTTATCCTCCTCTCTCTCTCTCTCTTACTTCATCAGATCTCATTTTTATCATTGCCATTCATTTTATTTACTTCATCTCTTTCCTTCCATTCTGACATCCTCTTCAGCTTTCCCTTTTACCTCCTTCCTTCCTTCCTTCCTTCTTTACCTTCGTGTCCATTTTCTTCCTTTTCGTTCTTCCTTTCAAGTCCTGGAGTCTTTATATCCTTCCTTCCTTCCTTCCATCCTTCCTTTACTTTCTTCCTTCCTTCTTTATATCTCCGTCTTTTCTAGCCGTCCTTCCCTTTGATGCTTTCCTGTCCCTCTCTCACTCATCCCTCCTCCTCCTCCTCCTCCTCCTCCTCCTCCTCCTCCTCCTCCTCCTCCTCCTCCTCATCTCCCTCCGGCGGACACAATCGCACCTCATCACTTCCATCGATCCCCTGAAATGTTGAATAGAAATTGGAAGTCAGAACCGTGTGTGTGTGTGTGTGTGTGTGTGTGTGTGTGTGTGTGTGTGTGTGGGTGTGGGTGTGGGTGGGTGAGGTGGGTTGGTCGCTTCCCCGGGACTCGCTTTGGACGGTACAATAACCTCTTAAAGATTGCTACGTTATAGTGATCGGGAGAAAATTTACGATGACAGAAGTAGCGAGGAATACTTGAACAATGAGGGGGAAGGATCCTCTCGCGTAGGACTTATCTTATGTCAGAAAAGGATGCGGTTTTATTCTCTCTCTCTCTCTCTCTCTCTCTCTCTCTCTCTCTCTCTCTCTCTCTCTCTCTCTCTCTCTCTCTCTCTCTCTCTCTCTCTGTGTTACCTGTTCGGGATGTTTTTCATATACTGATCTGTTTTTCTTTCCTCTTATCGTTATCATAATCTGCGTTTGCTTCATTCTTTATTATGTTTAATTTTCTACATTTCTTCTTTTCATATTATATTTTTCCGGTTTCCTTCCCCCGACATAGCGTTTTGTTACCTGTTCCTCACCTGCTGATCACTGCTGCCTTGCTGTCCTACCTTCCGCTCGTCTCTCTTCCCATTGCCTCTTGGTGGTTTTCCGCGTCCTGGCTAGTGTGTTTAGGGCCGAGGCAGCAGTGTAAGGCGGGGAGTCGTGGTTGTTATGCTGAGCTCGTCTGTGATCGCTATTAATAGAGGTTCATGAGGATGCAAGGCTGGTGACGACACCCACGTGACGGGGAGGCAAGGTCACGGGTGTTGTGAGGGGGAGGAGTAGGGGGACGATCAAGCCGTTAGGGAGCGAGGGTGAGGGTGGCGAGGCGGGGACAAAGCTTAGCCTGGAGGAGTGGCTTCTGATACTACTGTTGGTGCGTGCCGGCCCGCCCCGCGCCCCTTCTGTGCCTTCCTCTTCCTTCATGATAAATTTCAACACCGGACACGCCCGCTGCGTAAATCGCTGTAAACACGTTGTAAATCAAGGCCGAGAAAGAGATGGAGTGCGAACCACCCAGCGTCGCGGGCTTGTACGCCGCGTGATGTATGAGTGTGCGGGCAGGGCGGCCGCCTCCTGCAGGTCAGGGCTGGGTGCTCGGCTCTCCCTGCACTCCCCCACGCCCGCGCCCGCCGCCTCCCCGGGGCACAATTATCCCTATTCAGAAGTCCGTTTGACGCTGAAATATACTAGCGTCGAATCCCTTTTACGGAGACGCGGGTCTCCTCGCGTGGCAGCGGGGCGGTGCAGAGCCAGCCCACACTGAGTGCTCTGCCAGGCAGCGTCACCCCTGGCCAGGACAGTCCAGGCCACACCGGCGTGGCGTCCCCAGCGGCCTTCCATCACACGTTATGACGCGGTGTGGCGCCGGACCACAGCCAGCCACTCAGCACTCTGCACGCCCTGTCCTCCGCACACTCCCTCCTCCCTTCCCTTCTAAGTGGCTTCCTCAATAAATTCCTAAAAGCCACCAAGACGGACTGTGGTCTGAGTGAGCCGCCCCCTCCCTGAGCCTCACCCTGCGGCACAGCGGGGGCGTGAGGGGCGTGAGGGGCCGCCGCCCTGCACCGTCCCCGCCACAAGCGATCATCTCGGTCGTTGTATCGAACAAAATGATTTACGCCGCGAGGCCCACGTGGCGGCCGACGCGCGCCGCTTCCCCGGACACCCGGACGCTCACTCTGCACCTGAAGGAATATTGACCAGCAGGGCGGTGATGCCTTCCTGCGGCAGATGTTATGCTTACACTGCTTACTGATTATTATGGTTGGCGGTGAAGACTGACAACGAGGGGGTGCTGGGAGTCACTGGAGGCGTGGCGGGGAGGGATGGAAGGGAGGGGAGGAGAGGAACACTGTGGTCCTGGGGAGGAGAGGGAGGGGGAGGGTGTCTAGGAGTGGGCCGTGCGTGGGTGCGAGTAACGCCTTCT
>JAPQNM010000036.1:4493287-4500787 GCA_029783475.1 Metacarcinus magister
CAAGAAGTATAGATATAACACAATGCATCTCGTGGTAATCAATAACTCAACTTCATCATGTTTCGTTCAAGTCAAAATGAACGTTATATCATTCTCCAAGGTGAACGATGTGTTAATATCCTCCCATTTTTCACTCATCTTCAGACCTGTTTTCGCTCCCTTGCGCTCTGTAATTTGAGGGGATGCTCTATTATTTTGGGGAGCGAGATATGTGCCTTCATAAGTTATCATTTCCGACTAAACTGTTATAACTAAACGCAAAAGGTATTTACAGGTATGGTGTATTTTGACTTTTTTCTAGTGTAATTTTTGTCTATTTATTTTTTGGGTGGTATTTTAACATCATCCGTTCATTGTATCCGATGTTGGAGCAGATAAGGTCGTCTGCATCACGTTTTCTTTATATAGGTTTGATTATAGTAGTCGTACCTCGATAATGGAAGGGGAAACTTTGATATTTTTTTCCTTCTTAATAAGGTCTTGTGGCTACTTGAAAACCTTTCCTCTCTTCTCAAAAATGGTTTAATCTTAATGTTGATTTTCCTTCAAACTTTTCAGATTCCTTCAAATAAAGAGGATTTGGTCTCCTCTTCTTCTTCCTCCTCCTCCTCTTCCTCCTCTTCCCATGCTTCTCTCACCCTCCATATCTCTTCCTTCTTAAATCTTCTTCCCTTCTCTTCTCTTCTTTTATTCACTTTCAGGTCTTATATTTTCTCTCTCTTATCCTCTCATCGTTTGATCCTTCGTTCTTCCTTACTTTCATTTCTCTTATTCTTTCATTCTTCTCCTTATCTGCCGTACTTCATTCCTACCGCATTTATCACATTATGTCATCTCTTTCCTTCGTTCTCTGTACCTTCTTACACTTATTTTTCACCCTTTTTCATAGTTTGTCATTTCTTTTGTCCTTTTCCATTAGCATCATCCTCTTTTTATGCCTCTTCCCTTATTCATCACATCTCTTTCCCCATTTACATCCCTTTCATCAAACTTTCACACCCATTTTTCTTCCCTTTCTCCCTTTTCCCTTACATCAACTCAACCATTTATCATGCAAGGCAATACTCTGCTCCCTCTACTATTTATTTCTCTTGCCTTACATCCTCCCCTCCCCCTCCCCCCCACACACACGCACACGCACACGCACACACACTAAGTACCCCCACCAATCACGAATCATGACTACCCTCACCCCCTTTACCCCCTCTCCCAGGCTCCTATTGCAAGTCTTACTACCACCCAAGTTCCATACCTTTCCCCTTGCAATCCTCCTTCCCCCTTGCAACTCTCCCTCTCCCCTTGCAATCCCCCTTCCCCCTTGCAACTCTCCCTCTCCCCCTGCAATCTCCCTTCCCTCTGCACTCCCCCTTCCTCCCTGCAACTCTTCCTCTCCCCTTTCCTCCGCTCACAGCCAAGGGGAACGATACCTCACGTTCTCTCCTGCGTCTTACCCAATCCAGCTCACGGTGCTAATGGGTACGGATTGCCCACTAGGAGGAGGAGGAGGAGGAGGAGGAGGAGGAGGAGGAGAGGAGGAGGAGGAGGAGGAGGAGGTGGTGGAGGATGAAGAAGAGGAATTCCTGTCCTCTTTCTCCTCCTCTTTCTCTTAATTTAACTTTAGGTGTGAAAATCATGATAAAAACCCAGATTTATGGAGTTTTTGTCTATTTAAGGATTTTGATGTGTGTGTGTGTGTGTGTGTGTGTGTGTGTGTGTGTGTGTGTGTGTGTGTGGGTGTGGGCGTGTGGGGGCGTGGGCTCGAGTACTGACACACACACACACACACACACACGGGCGTGGGTGACCTGGGTGGAGGTGAGGTGAGGTTCCGCCGCCGCCGCCGCTGCGTCTTTGTTTATGGTGTTTCCGCCCTTCCTTCCCGATGACCGCCTCACCTGGACACACCTGGGTGACGCCTTGCCCTCTTCCTTAATACCCAAGGGCGTGGCGACTCCTCTAGCTCTCCCTCTCCCTCCTCTCCCTCCTCTCCCTCCTCTCCCTCCTCTCTCTCTATCGCTCTTTAGGTTATTCAATTTTCATGTTTTCGTTCAGTTTTTTTGTTTTTTGTTTTATATTCTCGCTCACTCGGTCTTGCTATATATTTTTTTTTTTTCTGGATATATATGTGTTTTTTGAAATATGTCGTCGATTTCTTCTTTTCCTGCTCGTTTTATTTTGTCGTTTTTCTTTCCCTGCTAGTTCCCCTTTTCCGCACTTCGTTTTTTATTGGCTTTTCTTCATGTATTTTATTCCCTGTTCTTTGTGACCCTTGATTCCTACCCATCCATTTATTATGTACTTGTAGTTATCAACGCTTTTTATTTGTGTTTATTTTATTTATTTTTATCCTCTGGTCTTCCTTATGTGGCTTATTATTATTATTATTATTTTTATTATTATTATTATTATCATTTTTATTTCTCATCCACACACCTTTCCCCTCCACATACCTAGCTATCTAAATCACTCTTCCCCTCCTCCTCCTCCTCCTCCTCCTCCTCCTCCTCTTCCTCTACGATCTCTTTTAATTCTTCCTCAATTCTTCCTACCTTCTGATTACCTGTTTCAGCTTCCACGTTTGAGTTTATTCTTCCTGTGGTATTGACACCTGTAATTTATACCTATGAAATCCTCCTTACCTGTATCCTAGTTCCTGTGTACCTGTTAATTAGCCTCCACCTGTTGCTTCCATGTCACCTGTTCTCACCTGGTCTCTTTCTTTTACCTGGATCATTTTTTCTCACCTGTTAATTATTGATGAGTTAAATATGTGTTTTTTTTTCATTTTGGTTTTGGTTTGTAAAATTCGTATTTGTTTTTCATTAACCTCTGTCACTTGTTTCCGTCTTTTTTTTTCCCCCGTCTCTCTTATCTTCTCTATTGCTACTTTGTGTTCCTGTAATGTAGGTAATGGTCGGTGTTCAAAAATTTTTCCTCCTTCCTTTGTTTCAAGAGTCGTGTTTTTCCCTTCCTTCCTTTCCTTCCTTCGGGTATAAGGTCGCAAAATGTCTTAATGTCTAAATGTTTCCTTTCTGCCTTTACCTACTGAGTGTAAAATCCGTACCCATCCCTCTCCTCTCTCACGGTAATGGCTGTTTCTTCACCCCCTCTCTCTCTCTCTACCTCTCTCTCTCTCTCTAGGTCTTACTCTCTAACTCAGCCCTTACTCCCTCCCTCTCTTTTATTTTTCCATTTGTTCATCTCGATTGGTATCTTGTTTTACGACAGGCTCTTGGGTGTCTGTTGCTTATGCATGTAGTGTTCCTCCCGTGTTCCATTACCGAGTGTTTACATTTAAGGAGTAACTGAGACATTATGCTGCGGGGGATAGATAAAGGGGGTGCGTGCAGGGTAACAATCGAGGTAATTGAGTCGTGTTTTGATGGTGTTTTGTGGGTGGTGGTGTGTGTGTGCCTTAGACTTGTGTGGGGGAGTGTGTGTGGGGATGATAGGTTTGTTTTCGTTAATAGTGAAGTTTAGATATCTATTTTTTTTTGTCTTTTTTCGATTTGTACTTTTTTTGATCATATTAGATTCCTCCCATTTTTTTTTCATTACATTTTTTTTTCATTACTGAACTTCATTATATTTTTCTTATATATATATTTACTAACCACTCCTTTCTTCTCCTTCTCTACTTCTTCTTCGTTTATCTCGTCTTTATTTTCACCATGTTTTGTATCGTCTCTCCTTGACCTGCTCGTAATGGGTGACTATATAACGCATTCCATAAAATCCCCGGGGAAACAATAGCGATCAGGCACAATAAAAACTTAATATCATTCCTGGTAGTTTAGTTTCACCGTGGCGGAGTGGATAACATTTCTACCCATGTA
Organism: Metacarcinus magister; assembly: GCA_029783475.1. NCBI lineage: Eukaryota > Metazoa > Arthropoda > Malacostraca > Decapoda > Cancridae > Metacarcinus > Metacarcinus magister. The sequence goes on from JAPQNM010000036.1 coordinate 4,497,124, forward strand.
CCCGGTGACCTGCTGTAACCTGGGTTCGAATCCCGTGACGGTGGACATGTAGCGAATTTATATACTAACTTATACGTCTTTTAATACCTTCTGATAGTGTCCTTTAAGTGGGCATTACCTGGGTATTACCTGGACGTGTACTAGGTAGGTTAGGTTAGGTTAGGTTAGGTTAAATGGTGAGGGAATATACAGCTAGGTGATAGGAGACAGAGATGTGCACTGAGGTAACGCGCCATTAAGCAATCTTAGTCTTTTGTCTCCTTTTATTTATGTATATAAGGGTGAGGTATGTTTAATGGCGTCGTATGTGTCTTTAACGTCCCTTTTACGTCTTTATATATTATATTTTCCTACGTTTATCATTTTCAGGATACGGTATACAGTATATAATGTATAATATAACCACGTATACATATTATCAAGGAGTCGAAATATACATAAAAAAATAACCTGCACTGAAAAAAAAAGAAAAAAAAATATATATCCACAAGCTGGACTATAAAACAACTGCATTAAAAATTATATTCCCGCGTAAATAAACTCCTAACAAAAGCCACAGATGAAGACAATCACCTACTGCCTTCACCTCACCTCACCTTGCCTTGCCTTGCCTTGCCTTGCCTTGCCTTGCCTTGCCTTGCCTTGCCTTGCCTTGCCTTGCCTTGCCTTGCCTTGCCTTGCCTTGCCTTGCCTTGCCTTGCCTTGTCTTGTCTTGCCTTGCCTTGCCTTGCCTTGCCTTGCCTTGCCTTGCCTTGTCTTGCCTTGCCTTGCCTTGCCTTGCCTTGCCTTGCCTTGCCTTGCCTTGCCTTGCCTTGCCTTGCCTTGCCTTGCCTTGCCTTGCCTTGCCTTGTCTGTCTTGCCTTGCCTTGCCTTGCCTTGCCTTGCCTTGCCTTGCCTTGTCTTGCCTTGCCTTGCCTTGCCTTGCCTTGCCTTGCCTTGCCTTGCCTTGCCTTGCCTTGCCTTGCCTTGCCTTGCCTTGTCTTGCCTTGCCTTGCCTTGCCTTGCCTTGCCTTGCCTTGCCTTGCCTTGCCTTGCCTTGCCTTACCTTACCTTGCCTTGCCTTGCCTTGCCTTGCCTTGCCTTGCCTTGCCTTGCACTACACCAGGATGCCTTTTGGTTTAATGCCATAAAAAAAACACCAATATTTTTCACAGTATCTGCCTGAATGACGGTGAAATGGATGCTGTGTTCTTTTTTCTCTTTTTTTTTCTCTTTCTCTCTCTCTTTTTCTCTCTCTCTCTCTCTCTCCCTCTCTCTCTCTCTCTCTCTCTCTCTCTCTCTCTCTCTCTCTCTCTCTCTCTCTCTCTCTCTCTCTCTCTCTCTCTCTCTCTCTCTCTCTCTCAACCGTAATTACCCTTTTAAGTACGATAATTAGACTATAAATGTAGGAAGGTGTCGCTGGAGGGAATGAATGAATTTGAGAGAGAGAGAGAGAGAGAGAGAGAGAGAGAGAGAGAGAGAGAGAGAGAGAGAGAGAGAGAGAGGTGTTGCAACGCTCAATAGAAACTTTCCTCTTCTCCCTGACGCTTGACGTGCCCGGGTCAGAAGGGCAGGTGGTGGTGGTGGTGGTGGTGGTGGTGGTGGTGGTGGTGGTGGTGGTGGTGGTGGTGGTGGTGGTGGTGGTGGTGGTGGTGGTGGTGGTTATAAAATAGTGATTGTGGTGATAGTGAAGGTTAAGAGTATTGTTGTTATGGTGGTGGGTTTGTTTGTGGTGGTGGTGGTGGTGGTGGTGGTGGTGGTGGTGGTGGTGGTGGTGGTGGTGGTGAAAATACCATCTGGAACCTCCTATTATCCTATTAGTATTAGATTCCTTATAACTTGCAACTCGATCTTCACTCTTACTCGCTTTGCTGCATCGGAATCGGATTATTGCCAACGAAGCCTCTCTTTCTCTTTTTCCCCTCTTTTTTCTTTTTTTCCCCTCAAAGCCTCGTAAATTCTGCGGTACAAACAAAGTTGAGAATCCTAAATGTGAACTTGGCTGAGAAGTTTTCCGCGAACGCTCATGCCGCTCCGTCTAGAAAGTGATCGTGGTGGTCCGAGCTCCGTCTTCTTCCGCAGTATAGACGCGAGGGATTGGTGATGGAGATTGAAAGGAGAGACTCGTGTAGTAATCTTCCCCCTTGACAACTTAATGACCTTACAAAAGAGAGATGAAGAAACTATCTGGACTTGAGTTTCTTCATCATTATTATTATTATTATTATTAATGTGATGTATATAGCAATTCTTTAGTTACCATCTAATACAAGTTCAATATGCCTGTACACAAAGTAATAGATAAGATTAATAATACAACTCGAGGTTAAACCCATTTTTTTTCTCTGTCATATTCAAGTTAGTCAAAAAAATAAAAGGTTGAATCAGAGGACATTTGTCTTTGCTAAACGCGGCTTTTTTCAATTAAGTTTAATGAAGTGCAGCAATATGTGGTCACGTCACACCTTGATCACCTGTGTACGAGAGAGAGAGAGAGAGAGAGAGAGAGAGAGAGAGAGAGAGAGAGAGAGAGGGAGAGGGAGAGGGAGAGAGAGAGATGATTCAAACCCAAAATTCGTTTCAGATCGTTATGCCGAGAAATAGTTTTAATTATAACGTCGTCAACGCAACGCCCTTGGATTGTTCTCTTCGTGTCATGCGCTGCGGGTGTGTTGTGGGCGGCTGAGAGGGTGGAGGAGGTGGAAGAGTGGGTGGAAGAGGTGGAGAGTGGGTGGAGAAGGTGGAAGAGGGGAGAAGAGAAGGAGGAATGGATATAATGAGTAGTGTTAGATTGTACGTGGAAGGAAAGGAAGAGAAAATGAATGAAAAAGAAGGAGGGATGGATGGATAAAAAAAAGAATTGATGTAGGTAAGATGTATAGATAAAAAGTAGGAAATAGTTATGAAAGGAAAATAAAAGGAAGAGGTAGTGATGAGAGAGAAGAGAGGAGAGAAGAGAAGAGAAGAGCAGAGGCTATTGAACTGTAAACGGAAGAGAGAGAGAGAGAGAGAGAGAGAGAGAGAGAGAGAGAGAGAGAGAGAGAGAGAGAGAGAGAGAGAGAGAGAGAGAGAGGGAGAGGGAGACAGAGAGAGAACAAGGGAGAGGGAAGGACGGAGGAAAGAGGTAGGAGAGAAGGGGAAAGAGCCTGAGGGGAAGCCAAATTGTCATCAGGTCAAGGAAGGTGAACATGGAGTACTTTCACGTAGGAAACACGTCTTTAAGGAAGGATTGCGGCCACCTATTGAACCAGAGGTGGATCAGAACCCTGTGTGGAGGATCAGGAGTGTGTACAGTGGATTAGAACCTTTTGTATGGTGGATTAAAGGGTTTGTATAAAGGATTAGTGCTGTATATGGAAGATCTGATTGTATATTGTTTTGTATAGAGGATCAGGAATATGTATAGTGTTGTATAATGGATTTGGAGTGTGTATGAGAGAGATCAGTCAGTCAGTCAGTCAGTCAGTCAGTCAGTCAGTCAGTCAGTCAGTCAGTCAGTCAGTCACAATGCATGATAATGATGTGAATCTCAGACAGTTTCTTGCGTCTCATAAGGGAAACTACAACATTCCTTGCCGCTTTGTCAACCTTTAGAATGGATGGTTTGTGCTAAATTAGAGACGAGGGGAGGGTGAAGGGGGAGGGAAGGGGCGTGGGAAGACAAGATTGGATAGGAGAGAGAGGA
>JAPQNM010000036.1:4515787-4520787 GCA_029783475.1 Metacarcinus magister
TAATCCTTACCACCGGAAGGGAAACTATACAGACTTAGGTGTTTCTATGATGTATTCTTTCCCCTTTTTTTCCCTTTTTCCCTAGAATTTATATATACGAAACGCGTTCAACATTCTAATTACGAAATAGTGAACTGTGTATTTTTTTTCTCTTTTCTTACGTACGATGGAGGAAAAAAAAAGAGGAGTGGAGTGAAAAAAAATAATGTATATAAGAAAATATGAAAAGGTTAATTTTTGTCTTAATTTTGAAGGCGCCTCGAGACGTCTTTTGTCTGCCTGGTTTTTTTTTATATATATTTTTTTTATATTTTACTTTTTTTTTTACTTATTTTTTTTAGTTCATGTATGTATAAAATAAGGAAAGAAAAGTAAGGTGTAGGTGTGTGTGTGTGTGTGTGTGTGTGTGTGTGTGTGTGTGTGTGTGTGTGTGTATATTTTCTCTTTTCCTTTACTATCTAACACACACACAAAAGAGGAGGCAAGATGCAGGTTAGTCATGCAATTAGGGAAAGGTGAGACATTGCACACCTGTCTGATTAAGCTTACCTGTGTGTACCTGAAGGAGAAGCAGGGCTGCCTATCGCTCAATTATTGCTTTTATTCAACAATCTCTCTCTCTCTCTCTCTCTCTCTCTCTCTCTCTCTCTCTCTCTCTCTCTCTCTCTCTCTCTCTCTCTCTCTCTCTCTCTCTCTCTCTCACTCAAAAAATAAAAGCAAAGGGTGTTAGAGATATTACCTGATATTACCTGTACCGGGTGAAGGGGTCAGTGATTACAGGTGTGAGGGATAAATTGTTACCTGGTTATTATTATCATTATTATATTAACTTGGTCCCGTGTTAAATGAAGCCCAGTGAGCCGTGTTTAAAAATTTCCAAAAGTTTAAATTCACCCATTTTGACAAAGGCGAGGCGCGTATCGCTAAACGTGCGGGTTAGCGTGAAAAATATGTCTCATTAATGTCAGGTGAGTTGTGACAGACAGGAGGAGAGGAGGGGGAGGAGGGAGGAAAGGGAGGTAGGGAGAGGAGCGTGGCGGGGCGAGGCGGGGCAGTGAGGAAGGAAGGAAGGAAGGAGGGGGAGTGAGGGAAGGGAAAAAATGTTATATCGTCCAGTCGCTTGTAGAGTTATAATCTCACATCATATTTCTACTCTATATAATTTTAAACGCTGCCTGCACACGTGGCCGGGGGGGGGAAGGGTGGGAGGGTAGACAGGTGAGTGTTAGTCATTGCACAGGTGTTTGCTAGACAAGTGGCGGGATAATTAACACCTGTGGGGGCCGCGCTTCACCTCATCACATACATATATCACGTGCTTGAGCAGGGAGGCGATTTATTCTGTGCTCGGGTGTAATTGACTATAATTATCAGCATCATCACCAGCTTGTCTGACTCGATGCCTTCACCGCCGCCGCCGCCGCCGCCGCCGCCTCCCACCATCCTTGCCAGAGGCGCGGAGGTGATGCAGAACGGAGATGCTATCGGGAAGATGCTCTCCTCAGGGTGAAGGCTTAAGCAGCACCCCAAAGCAGAGGAGGAGGAGGAGTAGGAGGAGGAGGAGGAGGAGGAGGAGGAGGAGGAGGAGGAGGAGGAGGAGGAGGAGGAGGAGGAGAGGGTGATAGTGAACGAGGAGTATGAAAGCGGTAAGAGGAGGAGGAGAAGGAGATGGTGATATCGGCAAAGGAGAGATGGAAGTGGAGGATGAAGATGAGGAGGAGGAAAGGAGATGACGGTGGTGCAGGAGGAGGAGGAGGAGGAGGAGGAGGAATAGGAGGAGGAGGAGGAAAACTGGTACTGGAGGAGGAGGAGGAGGAGGAAGAGGAGGAGGAGGAGAAGCCCAGATGCCATGTCTATTACCCCTTAATGGTGCTATTGTCGCGGGCACGAGGATGGCGAGGAGATAACCATCTGGAGGAGCGGACTGCAGGGACCCCACACCTCCTCCTCCTCCTCCTCCTCCTCCTCCTCCTCCTCCTCCTCCTCCTCCTCCTCCTCTGGTTCGCACAGGTAGGGTTCACAGGTACATTTCCGGCTCAGGTGTAAATAGGCTCTGACCAGTTTTATAAAAGGCAAACTTGATATTATTATTATTATTTTTTTTTAATATGAAGATGGTGTTGGTTTTGTCTGTCAGGATTATGTGGTCGTTGGGTGACTATTGTATATTGATTCTATTGGTGCTAAGCGTGTCATCTGCTTATGGATAGATTAGAGTACGATGGAACGTGTAATATCATCTCCTATTTATAAGTTGTCAGGGTCTTGGAACACTAACTATTGTATTGGTCTTATATATATTTTAGTTTTTTAAATAATACTCCTGTTGCCTTCAGATACACTACGTAGTTAGCCTCAATTTCATCTCCATCCTCCTCTGTGACATTGGCTGTAACTCAGGTTTATTTCAGATACATTTTGCAACGTTCAGCATATCCGATCCATCTGTTTCTTTCTTCTTTTTTTTTATGCATGAATATCGTCCACTCAGACCTAGACTCATATGTTGCAGGGAACACATCACACACTTTCTCTTCCCCTTAAGTAACATTTCGTCCCACTTGCCTCATCGCCTCCTTTCTTCCCCTCCATTGAGTCCTTTATTCATGGGTAACATAAGTAACTTCCATCACCAGCCTGACTGCCTTCCTTCCCTCTGTCCTTTGTAACATTCGTCCTTCCCACAATCCTCTTTGAATCCTCTTTAAGTAACATCAAGTAACATCCTTCAAGCGTAGGTACAAGCTCCACCACCTCTTTCCTTCCTCTCTGCACACTATATTGAGTTTCCTTTATCCATCAGTAACATTCGTCACTCGTGCAGGCCTCAGCGACTCCCTTCTTCCCCCTGTACGCTCCGGCAACCACAGCAACGCGGCTCAGTCCTCACCCTCTCTCCCTCTCTCACCCTCTCTCTCTCTCCCTCTCTCCCTCCCACACTGAACGTTAAAGCTGCCGTGTTTACCTTCAGTCACTGCAGCGGACTGTCTTTGGGGCTGTGGCTGCCGCCCTTCAGGGACACTTACTCCTCTGTATCCCATTGCCCTTGACCTCCTGACGCCCCAACAGCCTTGTCCTGCCCTTGCTGAGGCGGGAGATGCAGTGTTGAGTGTCTATAAGGAGTGGATGTTTGTCCTTTAGTGTGTGTGGAGGCGACGCCCTGTAGTGGGTGGGGTGTGGGACGTGGGTGCGTGCAGCAGGTGTGTTCAGGCAAGGGGAGGGAGGATGGGTGCGTGTGTGGGTCGTGGTGAGTAAAGATGAGGGTGAGTGAGTGAGGTTAAGGATGGGAGTGAATGTTGATGAAGGGGAGTTAAGGGTTGATGGTGAGAAAAGATGAGGCTCCATTAGGGTACGAATTGAATAAGTTAAAAACAAATACTTATTCCCTTAACAATGAAGCAAAAACACTAAAAAATTCTTAATCATAACCATCTTCAGAAATAACATGTAACAGAACAATACTTTTCCTCCTAAACCCAACACACTTTCCTTCAATAACTTCCTCTAACGCCATACCTGAATCTCGTTTTGCTACACGGAAAAACAAAAACCTTACATGGTACATAGCCACTCTCCCTCCATTACTAACCTTTCCTATTACCAACATAAACACCAAACTTCACCTCACATTATCACCCTTACCATTACGTACAGACATTACTCCCTTATAAAGCAACGTAGAAATGTTGCAGGGAAGAAATCTATTAGAACACGAATATAACTACATCACATTAGGCTTCATATATGTGATTTTTCCATTTGAACTGCGTGTTTTTTTATAATCATCTTCGTGTTTGAAAAATGAAATAGGGATTGATTTGAGGTCATCTCGAGTACTGTATCCTGTTCCCTGTATTAAGATTTACGAGGAGTCAGGAATTTTGTATTTTGTTTAGCATATCACTCCTTAATTCTTACATCTAGTAGGTGAGATTGTGGAGTACATGTGTGATGACTGAATAAAGTTTGTGGGTGATTGATAAGTAAAGGTGATGAGGAATGAATATAAGTAAGTGATGAGTTAGTGATGCTGGTACGTGTTAAGTGGTGTGGATGATAAGTGGGTGAGGTTGGAGGTTGATAAACAAGTGATTGGTACAAGTGAGGGATGAAGAGTCAGAGTTTAAAATTCTGGAAGCGTAAAAATGATAGATGATGTGACGGGCGAGAGGAAGGAAAGTAAGAATGAGGGAAGTCAGAGAACGAATGATAAATGAAGTGTGTTGTCCAGGTGGGTGAGGGAAGTGGATGAGGCAGGTGGATGAGGCAGGTGGATGAAACATTAACAAACCCTATTATATATTTTAAAATCTTGAACAAAAAGAACCTAGCTTCCCTGACTTTTCTTTCCTGCCTTCGTATCCTACAATCTCCATCTTATTTTCTTATTAAATCATTAACTTAACAAAAAACAGCTACAGCATACGAGTAAAAAAAATAAAAAAAAGAATAACTCACAAGGGTCAAAAACATGTAAGGTCTAGTCAGAAAACAAGCCTTGAGCCCAATGCCGCAGTGCAGTTTTTACACGTGGACACAGACAAAAGAGGAGGTACGAAAAAGTTGATCCTAGGCTTGCTGGAGGTTCAAAGAGGAAAGCTGCGGCACATAAAAGCCTCACCCAAGCTGGTATCAGAGTCCCAGGCCGAGTGACAGACAGTGATAGGTAACTTTATCAAGCAGTGCCTCGATGCTACGTAATGCTAGTATTTGCCGGGAGATTCTAAGACTGAGTGAAAGGATGACCAAACATTCACGGGTCAGAGAACACTCATTGCACGCTGGTAAATACATGATCTTAGGTGTTTGTGTGTGTGTGTGTGTTGTGTGTGTGTTGTGTTGTTAAGGAATTAATGTAGTTTTGGTTTGAATGTCATTATCTTGCTTTACTGTGCTATTATATATATTGTATTGTGATATAATTCTTGTATAATATAGGTTTTTATAATTTTTATGGTTAATATTCGTTTATTTCATGTTTTTTGTATTGATATCGTATT
>JAPQNM010000036.1:4525787-4530787 GCA_029783475.1 Metacarcinus magister
TTAATGTAGAATTCACCTTTTGTTTTATCTTTACTGCTGTGTTAAGAGAGAGAGAGAGAGAGAGAGAGAGAGAGAGAGAGAGAGAGAGAGAGAGAGAGAGAGAGAGAGAGAGAGAGAGAGGAGAGAGAGAGAGAGAGAGAGAGAGAGAGAGAGAGAGAGAGAGAGAGAGAGAGAGAGAGAGAGAGAGAGAGAGAGAGAGAGAGAGAGTTATAGTAAAATTTATACTTTGCAATAACATACTCTTGCTGTGAAAATGGAAAAGGAAATGTTACCTCTCTGTTTGTACTCCGTGGCTGTTTTGTCTGTTTGTCTGTTTGTTTGTCTGTCTGTCTGTGTGTCTGTCTGTCTGTCTGTCTGTCTGTCTGTCTGTCTGTCTGTCTGTCTGTCTGTCTGTCTGTCTGTCTGTCTGTAGAAATTGTAACACTGAAACTCTTATGTCTTGGGTTAAAAAAAAAGTGCAAAGAAATTAGTTGTAAATTGAAAAAAAAAGAGAGAAAAAAAACCCATTGAAAGTCAGTTGATTATTTTTCGTGTGGGATGAAACGTGTGTGTGTGTGTGTGTGTGTGTGTGTGTGTGTGTGTGTGTGTGTGTGTGTGTGTGTGTGTGTGTGTGTGTGTGTGTGTCTGTATGGTCGACTAAATGCAAACAAAAAACGGCAAGAGAAAGAAAGAAAGAAAGAAAAGAAAAGAAAATGCATTGTCCTCAGTGAAGGTGAAAGCTGTCTTCCTAGAGTGTTTTGGAGGAGGAGGAGGAGGAGGAGGAGGAGGAGGAGGAGGAGGAGGAGGAGGAGGAGGAGGAGAAGAAGAAAATAAAAAAAATAAGAAAACAAACAAAAATATAAGAAGGGAAAAATGTTCAGCTTCAAGATAAATAGAAGTGTGGAAGAAAATTGCGAAAGGACACACACACACACACACACACACACACACACACACACACACACACACACACACACACACACACACACACACACATACACACGTGTTGACAATAAAATGAACAATGGCACACCTGACACGACCTTCTCTCTCCACGAGCACACCTTTCTCTCCCTCCCTCCCCTCCCTCCCTCCCCCCCCCTTCCCTCCCTCACATGTAACCGTCCTTACCTGTTCACACCTGCCTTGGGACACACACACAGGTGGGAATGAGCTGCGGAAATGTAACTAGAAAATATTAAGTTAAGGTGTAAAATACGTTTAGCAACACAATCCCTAACCAAGACGGATGAGACGGGAGTAAATATAAGGAAATAGATAAATAAAGAAAAAATAGACAAAATATATTACTAGTTGGAGTTGGAGTATTTTTTTCTCTCTCTATTTTTTGGTTTAAATGATACGATGCAAAGGTGAGGATGAATCATTTTTTTTTATTATTATTATTATTATTTTTTCTTGCGTTAAGTTACATAGGAAAGAAAAGAAGGAAGAATGTAATAGTTTTGTGATTTTTTGTAATTGTTAATGAAAAGCGTGTTAGTGAGGTACAGAGAGAGAGAGAGAGAGAGAGAGAGAGAGAGAGAGAGAGAGAGAGAGAGAGAGAGAGAGAGAGAGAGAGAGAGAGAGAGAGAGAGAGAGAGAGAGAGAGACAGATACTACAAAGATACACAACCACAAAAAATTATCAGGTAAATCATATCAGTTTGGAAATGCAACAAAAGGAGTTTTTATTATCTTCAAAACAACACACACACACACACACACACACACACACACACACACACACACACACACACACACACACACACACACACACACACACACACACACACACACACACACTTTCTACACACTTTCAAAAGGCTTCCTTGTACTGTTTTTATGTAATCTTTTAACCAATGTGTTCATATGTAGTCTTCCCTCCTCCTCCTCCTCCTCCTCCTCCTCCTCCTCCTCCTCCTCGGGCAAACTCCTGTATCAGCTTCGACTTAATAAAAAGCAGATAAAGTTAATTACAGAGGTTTGTCAACAAGTCGCCCGCTACTTTAAGGTCGTGTCAAGTTAACCAAGCGGCGTTGACACAGGGCCGCGCGTCCCTCACCAGGTCACCACGAGGAAGGGAAGAACCAGGTGTTGGGGGACGGGGGATAGCATTACAGGGTTAGAAGGAGGGTGTGTGTATTTAGGGATGGGATAAGGTTAGAAGGAGATAGGTATTATAGGTATTATAGGGTGTGTATTAGGAAGGGACGTAACTGTACCGCCAGACCTATTAAACTGAGGAGTGAACAAGAAGAGGAAGATGGAGAGGAGGAGAAGGGACGTGGCAGGGTTAGAAGAAGTAGGGTGTGTTTTGGGTGGGTGGGGGAGAGGGATAGAGGAATGAAGGGACAGAGGGGAAAGTGGGTGATGAGGGGAAGCTAGGAAAGGGAGGGGAAAGCTTGTACGTAAATGTGTGTGGTGGTGAAGAGAAGGAAAGGAAGGGAAAGGAAGGGAAAGGAAAGGAAAGGAAAAGAAAGAAAAAGAATATAAAGGAAAGGAAAGGAAAGGAACTGAAAGGAATAGAAAGGAATAGAAAGGAATATAAAGGTAAGGAAAGGAAATGAAATGAAATGAAATTAAATGAAATGAAATGAAAGGAGAATAGAGGACAGGAAGGGAGAAGAGATGAGAGAAAATAATAACGAGAGCAAGAAATAGAACGTAAAAAAATAATATTCCCTTTAGTACAGAAAAGGAACAAATATTTACGTAAACACATAATAACACCATAACTAACTCCCTTATTTACCCTTTATTGCACGTATTACTTATTATTTAGTTCACCCATGTAACCTTCAAGGGGGGGGAGGTGTAGTGTGCTGTGTATTCACATTAATGGCTAAGAATTATGTAATGTATGCTTGCTAGTCTACATAATAACACCATATGTATTTAGAACTGTTCAGAATTACCCACACTTAAACGCTCTAATGGCGAAAGTCAGTCTCTCTCTCTCTCTCTCTCTCTCTCTCTCTCTCTCTCTCTCTCTCTCTCTCTCTCTCTCTCTCTCTCTCTCTCTCTCTCTCTCTCTCTCTCTCTCTCTCTCATATTTTATCGTTGCCTGTCTGTCTTTCCACATGCATCGTATTATCTTATCGAGGAGGAGGAGGAGGAGGATGAGGAGGAGGATGAGATCGTGATGATGCAGCTGATGATGGTAAAGGTGGTGGTGGTGGTGGTGTTGGTGGTGGTGGTGGTGGTGGTGGTGGTGGTGGTGGTGGTGGGTGGTGATGACTGTGGCTGCAGCGGCTGTACTGTGAAGAAGCGGCTGTGTTTATCTCTTTCTGCCTCCGCCTGACACTGACTGATGAGACTCGTCCTCAGAAGGCGCGGTGCTGCTGACTACCACGCTGACTGATCGACGCGAGGCTGACAGCGTGACGGACAGGCGGACACACGCTTGCAGACAGCCAACAGTCGTAAAAACAGGAGCAGCTTGGACAGACGAAGACGTGCAAGTTTTATGGTGCCTCAGACTGCTTGCTGGTCGTCTAAATCTGGTGCAGCATACCAATGAACCTCAGACTTAATATAGAAACTTTTACGGGGCTTGAAACGGCTCCCCGGGCGGTGTAATTCTTAACTTCAACCAACTCTACTATAAAAAAAGAAAGGAAGGAAAGGGTTTTGTGTTACACTCAAGCTAAGAATACTGATGAAAAACACGACACACTATTTATTGCAAGTTGTGGAATTTTCTCTCGTCGGATAGAGATGAAAACACATTTTAATATCTTAGGTTTTTTCAAGGACAAAATCGCATGTTCGTTCCCTCCACAAGACCAGGTAGTGGCTCTGAGGGGAGTGTTGAATGTTTGAAGGCTATTGAGCTGAACATCGCTCGCCCTCCTTTGATATTCTACGACGTAAGAGTTAACACTATTATTACCAACTTGAGTGAGGTTTGAATTGCACTGTGTTGAAGATGATGAAATGATTAGTCACTGTAACACGCATACCACTCAAACATTGACCTTAATACTAACAAATAATCTCATTTCAGTGGTGTTGGATTCTATTATTAAAAAAGCCGTGTTCATTGACTTTTACATAACGTTCGTCCACTCGTCTGGTGTATGCGGGTATGACAAGCATTTTACCTCACTTAGAAAACGTAATGAAAGTCCAAGTGAGAATGAAAAGTTAATACATTACACCTGTCACTGAGTTTGCTGCCACGTGCCCCGCCTGGCTTACTAGATGACAGGTTACACACTTGAAGGTCACCACGCCTTGTCACGGAACTCAAACCCACACCTGCTCGACATGAGGCGGACGTGACACCCTCCTCCCCCCCCCTCCTCCTCCTCCTCCTCCTCCTGCTCCTTTCACTCCCATGTTGCAAATGTGAAGAAAACTGACTACTTTTTTCTCCTCCAGTACCGTCTTTCACTCGTCCACCTCACCCATTGTGCACCTAACCTTATTACATCAGTGTTAGGGACTGGACCGGCCGCTCACCTTCTGCTAACCCCTCGTTGACACCCCTTATCTCCTCTCACTTCTCCCTTACCTCCCCTCCCCTTACCTCCCCTCACCTCCTCTTTCCTCACATGCCTCCCGTTCCCTGTGGCATATCGGTAACCTGGGGAAGAGTCCTCGTGTAGTAGTCTGGCGGAGGTGCCTGACCCCTTGGAGGAGGAGGAGGAGGAGGAGGAGGAGGAGGAGGAGGAGGAGGAGGAGTACCTGTGTGAGTTGTATTTACGTTGAGCAAGATTAACATATCTCCGCTGCCTCTCTCTCTCTCTCTCTCTCTCTCTCTCTCTCTCTCTCTCTCTCTCTCTCTCTCTCTCTCTCTCTCTCTCTCTCTCTCTCTCTCTCTCTCTCTCTCTCTCTCTCTCTTCTCCGTCACCGTGATGGAAGGCAACACATTATCACTCCCACTCTTATTCATTTTTATTCATATTCTCTCACTTTTCCTCATTTTCCTTCGGACGGGGACGCGTAGAAGACCCTCGCACACCCACGTCCTCATCCAACTCATCCAACTCATCCATCTCATCCATCCTCCCTTT
>JAPQNM010000036.1:4533287-4548287 GCA_029783475.1 Metacarcinus magister
AAACTTGGTTAAAAATATTTACACTTATACTTAAACTTACTTTAAAAACCTTGGGGAATAGAAAGGAAACTCGTGTATTGCTTTTGAAATTGACTTGATGAGGAAATTAAGGTAAAATAACATGATTTATATACAAATAACTAAATATTATATTATGATTAATCTGTACGTCTTGGAAAATAAGGTAAATACTACTACACTACTACTACTACTACTACTACTACTACTACTATACTACTACTACTACTACTACTACTACTACTACTACTACTACTACTACTTTATTGTTCCTTTTCCTTTTCATTTCTCACTTTTTCGTCACCTGCTGTCTGTCCTTCCCTTTCATTGCTGCTGTTTCATTATTACTATTCCTTTCCCTTTCATTTCCGAGATTGTTGTTGTTATTGTTGTTGTTGTTGTTGTTGTTGTTGTTATTGTTGGTTGTTGGTTGTTGTTGTTGTTATTGTTGTTGTTGTGTGTCCGCAGACGTGAGTAAATAATTATGTTCGCCTCACCAGTCTTCCTTAAGGTTGGCCCGGGTGGAGGGAGGAGTGGAGTGGAGTGGAGTGGAGGCGTATGAGCCGCGTTCACGACTCGTTGTAATTATAGTGGTGACCTCCTGTCCAAATTTGGCACCTCAGGACCCGGAGCCTTTGAAAACCTGCTGGACCTGTGAAATTCGTCCGGGTTGGTGGGGAAAAAAAGCACAAAAAAGGAAAAAAGAAAAAAGAGATAAAAGAAATGGAGAAGAAAAAGAGTAGGGTGTGTATGATGTTGAAAACCACATTTTCACCCAATTTTTACACTTTACTGTTAGATAAATAAAATGAATCAGTTTAAAATTTATATCTTTTTTCCCAACACAGACAATTACTCTAACATCACTTCTCATCTCATTATATTTTCCTGTATTATTATCACGTAAATTCCCTTAAACACGACACTAAGGATGAAATTCTTACCCCATAAGGCAATTAAACTTCCACGCCGTGTCTATAAAAGCAAGGAGCGTGCAAGGGCGTGGCGTTCAGCGTGAGGTGGAGAACATGGTTTACCCTCACACGTGATTTCATTTTGTGGTCTCGTCAGCGCCCGCTAGATGTCACTCGCCCCGCCGACCCAGTGTAAATAGGACGGCTTGGTAATGACCGTGCAAGGAAAGGATAATGGTTGAGGGTCTATAGACTCATTAACATTACACGTTAACTCTCAAAATACTATGGTGAGGTGTGTGTGTGTGTGTGTGTGTGTGTGTGTGTGTGTGTGTGTGTGTGTGTGTGTGGTGTGTGTGTGTGTGTGGGTGTGGGATAGACTTGCATTGATTTCTCGGTCGTGTCCTCCTTGTATATTCTCTCTCTCTCTCTCTCTCTCTCTCTCTCTCTCTCTCTCTCTCTCTCTCTCTCTCTCTCTCTCTCTCTCTCTCTCTCTCTCTCTCTCTCTCTCTCTTCTCAGAACCATTAGCTAAACGTGTCATTTATAATTGGTAGAAATCGTAACCATTTGAAAATTTAACCTTGCCCCGCCTCCCCCACCCCCCGCCCCCCAAAAAAAAAGAGGAAAAAGGAAAAAGAAAGAAAAAAGATAACTGGAAGATCTATGTGACAAGGATCAGATAAGATAAATATATAAAATAACTCGTGACGTTGAAGACAAATATTATCACACCTTTCTTTCTCCCTTTTATGTCTGTCTCTCTCTCTCTCTCTCTCTCTCTCTCTCTCTCTCTCTCTCTCTCTCTCTCTCTCTCTCTCTCTCTCTCTCTCTCTATCACATGGTCAGGAGGGAAGGAAGTATTGAGTCCTCTTTACCAGACGTTCTTTTGTTGATTACTAGGAAGATGCGATTCTCCTTATGGTATGCGTTCAAAGGCGTCGCTCGATGCTTGATTTCTCCCCTTTCAAGTAGTGGTGGTGGTGGTGGTGGTGGTGGTGGTGGTGGTGGTGGTGGTGGTGGTGGTGGTGGTGGTGGTGGTAGGAGTGTTGGGTTCAGTCAAGGTTGTAGTGTTAGAGGCTTTTACACCTACCAGAGAGACGTATATTTAAGGTGTGTTTTTGGGGTGTGTTCTGTCAGGTTAATTAGGCTCTACACTTACCTGAGCTGTGGATAAGGATGAATGAGTAATATTCAATAACTACTATACTAGGTTTTAATATGACTTATAACTATACAATTCCTGTGTTTCTTAGCTTTATGTATTACTTATGTTAGTGTATCAGTGTAGTATTTCTCTCCTATTTAGCTGTAGTAGTATAAAAAGACCTGTAACTGTATTTATAAGTATACATTCTTTCCTTATAATTGTATTGATGTTTAGTAAGTGTAGTATAAGACACTGTTAGGTACTTAAGGTAGATTCATACCAGTATTAGACATAAATTGGCTAGGAGGTAGAAATAGGAAGTAAATAGAGGTAGAGGGAGAGGGAGAGGAGGAAGAGGAGGTATAGAGATAGAAGAGGAAGAGGAAGTATAGAGATAGAAGGAGGAAGAGGAGGTATTGAGGGAGACGGGGAAGAGGAAGTATTGAGGTAGAAGGGGAAGAGGGGGAAGGGGGTGTGGGAGGTTGAGGAGGATGTGAAGGGGAGTTGTAGGAGGTGAAGGGGTTAAGTAACTACCTGAAACAGCATGATAGAAAAAGCAGACCCGGACTCAGCAGAATTTAGGTCCTTAGGTCGTGGTGTCAGGCGGTGAGTCCTTTGTATATTTATATGATTTTATATATATAATTTTTAAGTAAAGTTATTGTTCATTGTTGCTGTTCTTCTTCTTCTTCTTCTTCTTCTTCTTCTTTTTCTTCTTCTTTTTCTTCTTCTTCTTCTTCTTCTTCTTCTTCTTCTTCTTCCTCCTGTTACTACTACTCCATCTCAGATATTTTTACTACTTTCTCTCTGCGATTCTTCTCCTCCTCCTCCTCCTCCTCCTCCTCCTCCTCCTCCTCCTCCTCCTCCTCCTCCTCCTCCTCTTCCTCTTCTTCCTCCTCTTCCTGGTCCTCTTCCTATTTATCTCCACTCATTTCCTTATCTCTCTCTCTCTCTCTCTCTCTCTCTCTCTCTCTCTCTCTCTCTCTCTCTCTCTCTCTCTCTCTCTCTCTCTCTCAGCCTCCATCCTCTCATCAACTAATTTTTCTTAACTACTTTTTCTCATCTCTCTCTCTTCTTCTCATTCTACATCCCACTAATTTTTTTTTTTATCTTTGCTCATTTCTATCCCACGCCCACCCTTCCCCGCCCACTCCGCCCACCCACCCACCCAAGTCAGCAGGTAGAGGTGGGCGCCGACGGGTGTTGGCAGCCTGTTTTACCCGGATACAGGTGTTCATATTTATACCTGTTCTGTTGGGGTGATGGGCCGCTCGTGTGTGTGTGTGTGTGTGTGTGTGTGTGTGTGCGTGTGTGCGTGTGCGTGTGTGAGTAAATGAAAGTAAGTAGAAATGAATATATAATTAACAAGTTGATATTAGAAAGTAAATAAATGTGTAAATGTTAACTATATGCTTAGATAAGTTTTTAATGGATAGTATAAACACACACACACACACACACACACACACACACACACACACACACACACCCACCCACCATAAATCTCTCTACACATTCAGTCATCTGGGAGTCCTTACATCATCCAATACCTACACTTTTTATACCATTTACTGCATTTCTTCCTCCTTTATCTCCTCCTCTGTAATTCCTTCGTAGAAAATCACATACCTTATATTACCATTCTTTTCCTTATATATTCCCAAAGAGATGGAAGTGTCATATTCAGGTGTTTTTCATATAATTAGTTATTTTCCATTTTTTGTTTAATTTTGTTTAGTAGCCACAAGATGCGAAGGGAAAGTGACACCCTTACCTGATCATTAGGAGGATGAAGGATGAAGGTCCAAGATTGCCTCATCACAACCACATCCTCTGCCAAGGGAGTGGACGAACGTGACCTCACCAGGGAAGGGAAGGGAAGGGAAGGGAAGGGAAGGGAAGGGAAGGGAAGGGAAGGGAAGGGAAGGGAAGGGAAGGGAAGGAGGAAGGGAAGGGAAGGAAAGGCAATGGGCAAGGCAAGGGAAGAGCAAGGCAAGGCAAGGCAAGGCAAGGCAAGGCAAGGCAAAGGAAGATAACGGAAGGGAAGGGAAGGGAAGGGAAGGGAAGGGAAGGGAAGGGAAGGGAAATCTAAGGAATGAATGAAGGAAAGAGAGAAAAAACAAAATATATAACAAACTTTAGTAAACCAAGATATCTATGAGAGGGAGAGAAAGGTAGCGTTGAAAGGAAGGAAGGAAGGAAGGAAGGAAGGAAGGGAGGGAGGAAGGAAGGGAGAGATGGAGAGAAGAAGGAGGATTTTAATGGTTTTTCTGTAGGGAGGAGAGAGAATGGGAGGAAAGTGGCAATGTTTCCTCCAATCTCAAGTACAGTTTGCTCCTTCTCTCCAAGTGGTGGAGGAAAAGAATTTACTCATGTGGTAATGTGGAGGAGGAGGAGGAGGAGGAGGAGGAGGAGGAGGAGGAGGAGGAGGAGGAGGAGGAGGAGGAGGAGGAGGAGGAGGAGGAGGAAGAAAAAAGTCATTATCATCACTATTTTTCCTTCATTGTGTTGAATAAAAACTTTAAAAACTGTGATTCTTTTTTTTTATTCATTCATTTTTCACATTTATAATTTTGACTTTCACTCTGTCGAAACTTTACTTTTTATTTATTTATTCATTTTATTTATTTTTTCTCTCTGCAACTGAAGAGACACGTTTTTGTCGTTATACACCAAGAATCGTTGTGGAGTTTTCAGTAAATGTGTATAATGTTGATAATGGTATAGAGTTAACGTATTGACCCCACTAATTGCGAGGTGACGTTGACTCCCTTGCTTCCAAACGTGAAATTTTGTCTATATTCGCTTCTTACTTTTGTCTTTTATCATGAAATCTATCTCCAAAGGGCTGTTATTATCTGTCTTTATCTTGATTCATCCTGGTTTTTGTACATATTTCATTTACTTCATTACAGAGAGATAGTAGTATTAACATCACCACCATTATCACCACCATTATCACCACCACTATCACCACCACCAACAACAACAACAACAACAATTATTATCTTGGCAGCACGATTTTTCCTTTCTTTTCTTTCCACATTCACACACACACACACACACACACACACACACACACACACACACACACACACACACACACACACACACACACACACACACATACACTTTAGCACCCCTCAAAGGTCCTCATCACCTGTGTCCACACCTGAGCACACAGCCTCTTCTCCTCCCCTTCAGGTATTGCCTTATACAGAAGGTGAGACTGAAGGTAAGTCCTCCGTTTCTCCCTTCAATTCCTCCATTTCTATCTCCCTTTACCTCTCCTTCCCTCTTGGATTTCTTTCTCTCTCCCTTCATTCCTCAATCCTGTATGTGTGTGTGTGTGTGTGTGTGTGTGTGTGTGTGTGTGTGTGCGTGTGTGTGTAATGCCCGATACAGCAAAATCGCCGATACATGGGTAGTGGCGGACATGCTATCGGTAATCCATAAGAAAGGCTCCCGTGTCACATTCTTCGTGATATCGCTCAGGGCTTGGCGGTAATGATTTATGTGATAGGTCTTTGAGGGAGCCGACCCCCTTCCCCCCCTTTCGCCCCCGCCTCCCCCCCTTAGTACGCCAGGAAGGGTCGTGGTGGTGGTCGTGGGGCCGAGTGAGGCTGTGGTGTGCCGAACGTGTCAGGGCCGAGTGTGTTTGAGGCCGAAGTGGAGGACAAACTCATTATGGGGGCGTCATAGTCAACATGGCTGCCACACCTCCCTAATTACCCCCCCAAACACCCCCCCCTCACACACATACACACACGCCTTTATCTATCTGTCTGTGCGTCTGTCTATCCTTCACACACACACGTACATACACACATATATTCATTCATCTTCCTCATCATGAACTGCAACAATGAAAAGGTTTAGAAAATATGCTTGCTTCACTTTGCTTTCCTTTCATTGTACTTAGCGGTGATCTCTCGTGCATGACGCAACACTGTGTCTTCTTGATGCTCTGTGTCCGCGGCAAAGTGTGTCCCGACAGCTAGTAATGCGTGAGAGTCTGTGTGAAGAGTGTATCTGTGCATCAAGGCGAGAGGGAGAGAGAGGGAAGAGAGGGAGAGGAAGGTATGAATCTCCTCCTCGTTTTCTCTCGTTCTCCATCAGTGAAATTGTCTCCTTGATATGAAAGGAAAGAACCGCCATTGACCATGTAACACTCTACCGTGATGGAATGTGTACGTGTCTCTGTGTACGTACGTGTGTGGGCGTGTACGTGTGTGTGTGTGTGTGTACGTGTGCGTCATACCCGTCAGCATCCATGGTAAGGTAAAAAAATATGTAAAAAAACGTAAGAGTATGATACAATATGGAATTAAAACGCACTTGAGTTAGCTTCGTGTCTCAATCCTCTGCCGGGACGTGTTGAGGCAGTGAACCAATACCGTAATGGACGCGCAAAGCTTCGGTCTCGAGGTTCCGAAAAGCCAGACGTGGAAAATGAAGAGGAAAAGTTGGAGGGAAGAAAAAAGAAGTGAGAAATAGATGAGGAAAAAATTAATTCCAATAATATAAACACAAATTTGAGTGATTAAATAAAGTGTTGGAGTTTTTTGTAAGTGTTGAAAGTAAGGTTTTGGATTCCATGGGAGGCAAGATTGTATTAAATTATATATAAAAAGTGTATAGATTATTATTATTATTATTATATTATTATTATTATTATTATTATTATTACTATTACTAAAAATCAAGTTAAAAGAATAGGAGGAAAAAGTCTCAATGATAACTCAATTGAATGACATTAATAAAGGAGAGAGATGAAGTTTCTGAGAGGAATGGAGGAAGAGACGAGAGAGAAGAGGGCGAGAAAGCGAAAAAGGTGGAGGAGAGGGAGGGAGGAGGAGGAGGAGGAGGAGGAGGAGGAGGAGGGAGGGAAGAGGCCAAAAGAGCGTGTGGGAAGAAGAGGTTCCTGTGAGTTGCTGAATTTGATGAATTTCCTGAAAAGAATTCGTTTGTCAGCGACGTGAGGAGGAGGAGGAGGAGGAGGAGGAGGAGGAGGAGGAGGAGGAGGAGGAGGAGGGATCATCATCAAAGTCAGTAAATAAGGAAGGAAAGAAATACAGCGAGAGAGAGAGAGAGAGAGAGAGAGAGAGAGAGAGAGAGAGAGAGAGAGAGAGAGAGAGAGAGAGAGAGAGAGAGAGAGAGAGAGAGAGAGAGAGAGAGAGAGAGAGAGAGAGAGAGAGAGAGAGAGAGAGAGAGAGAGAGAGAGAGAGAGAGAGAGAGAGAGAGAGAGAGAGAGAATCACTAATGAAGCGTAGGATGAAAATACTGCCTTTTATTTTCTATTTTGACTTCATTAATAGAGTTTTGTCGCAAAAAGAAAACGAAGGCAAACAAAAGTGAATCAGAGGAACGACTATTTTTTGTTTTTATATTTCCACGAACTTTCTCGAGGGAATCAAAAAAAAAAAGAGAGAAAGGGAAGCGATAGGAGAAAGATGAAGGAATGAGAAAGAAATGAAGAAAAATAAACCAAAATGAATGAAATTGGGGTTACGGAGGAAGGAAAATATAGAAAAAACAACATTTGGTGAAAGATATAAACGAGTATAAAAAGAAAATACAAATATATATGACAATAAGAAGATTGAGTGATGAGAGAGTGTAAATGTAAAATTATATTAAAGTCAAAATTATGATAAATGAAAGAAATTGGAGAAATGGAAAATATTAGTGCCATAAATCACCATAAATCAGGGTTCAAAAAAGGAGAAATACGTAACAAAGTGATATAAAAAAAAACACAAAAAATAATATAATGATAATAAAAATCCATACTGAGGAAAATGAAATCAGGTAATAGTAAGAAAATAGATACACAGATCAGATAAAATAAAACATAGAATCAAAATAAATCAAAAATAGTGACAAAGAGTTGAAAAAAAAAAAATTGAATATTAGGATGATAATATATACACAATGCATCACACCAAGACGAAAAAGGAGAAACAAATACACAGAAAGCAAAGGAAAAAGATACACAAAATAAAGAAAATAAATTGAAAATAAAACCAAAAAAACAAACTTTACATAAAAAAAAATCACAAATACGAAATACACAAAAAAATAAAAAAATAAAAATAACATTAACTGAGACACTATATGAAAAAAAAAATGGATACAGATATAAAAGCAAATAGTTAAGGGAGCTGAAGTATATATAGCACACTTAAAAGGCAAGAAACACATGTATTTGACTATGTGTTGAGTCTCGTCGTGTTTGGAGCCAGCGACAAGGAGAGAGAGAGAGACGAATCACCTCTTAAGCATTGTTAAAGACTCCTACGATTTACACACAACTTTACGAGTCTTGGCAAATGTTCGTGTTTTTCCGCCACTGAACCAGGTACACTTCCTTCCCTTCCCCTTTTTCTCCCTCGTTCATTTCACCCTTTACAGAATGCTTAAAAAGAGTGACGAAATAAAAAAAAGAAAAGAAGTGAGTGAGATTGTCTAGTTAAAGTTTTATGGCTTGTTTGGCACTAAAAGGCGAACAGAAACTTGAAGCAAGGAAAATAGTGGAGTTTACCCATGATTATGAAGCCAAGAAATGGGGTTATGGGGTAGTGTGAGGGTTGCTAGAATGGTGACGTGACGCGGCTGTAACTGTGTATATTTCGTAACACTATTCTTTCCTTTACTTCGAGGTGGGAAAGGGAGTGATGGTGATGCTTCAATGTTGTGTTTTGGGGAGGCAAGGGCGTGGGTCTCTCATTGCTCCGAGTTTATGTGAGTCGAGACTGTAATTCTCGAGGGAACTGAACTGGAAATGTGTGGTGAGGGCTGGAGGGATGAGATAAGAAGGGTCTGGCTAGGAGGGAAGGGTGGGGCGGCGTGTGGGGGGGAGAGGAGAAGGGTCAGGGAAGGCAAGGGGACATAAGGAGGATGGAGGAAGGTAGTGGGAAGAAGCGTGGAGCGAGGCAGGAGAAACGTGGATAAGAGTGTGGATTGAGGTGGAAGGCTGTAAGGAGCTGGAGGAAGGATGAGGTGGAGAGAAGGGAAGGAAGGGAATTGACAGGGTGTTTGGTGAAGGGGTGTAGGGTGTAGGGTGTAGGGTGGAGCAGGGAGCCTTGGGGTGTGAGAATAGGGCAGCGTCAAGGATAAATACACACCCTTGCCTGTACCTAAGATTTCTATGTGTCTCCCTTCTAAAGAAAACGAAGGAGAGTCGCAGCTGTGTTGGGAGATAGAGGGAAAATAACGCTCCTCTTTGTGTTCTTATTCCTACTGACGTTATTTGTTCTACTGACGAAGTACTGAACGATAACTACGAACTTATAACGAATACTGTTTCTTATGTGATGTTTTTCTCTCCTCAGTATATATAATTGCGTCACTGAGAAGACTGAAAGTATGATGATGTCACTATTTACAACAATATTTGACGTCACCGGTAGAATGTTTGACGTCATGAATCAGGTTATTACGTCATCACTAATTGCAACTTGTTTTTGTTGACATCACTTACAACTACTACTGACGTCAGAACTATTCATATTATTCTGTTTTTGTCACACTTACAACTATTAATAACGTTAGAACTATCAACACTATTACGTCATCGGTAGACAATTATTACGTCATTACTAATAGCACGTGTTTTTTTGTTTACCTTTTCAGACAGGGAGAAGGACCAGAGGACGATGCTTCACCAGATTCAACCACGACCGACGAGCTCGCAGAAAAACTAAAGGTAAGGCTTCGTTCCACTGCTTCAGGTGATTCATGAACCCACGATTCATACCTCACGTTATATATTTTTTTCCTATTTTCTTTACTGTTTGTTTATTATTCTATTTTCCTTTGTGTGTGTGTGTGTGTTTGTAGTTCCGTTTTTCCTTCGATTTTCACAGTGTCTTGTTTTATGTGGGTGTTTGCCTCTCTTTTCTCTTCTTCTTCTTCTTCTTCACTCTCTTTCATTCTTTGGTATTGACGAGACGATACCTTTGCATACATTTTTGGCGGGCAAAGGAGGAGCAACACCACACCATAATGTATCATGTCTTTCTTTAGTGTTTCCTTCGCTACACTACACGTCAAGTTAACCCAAACAAAACTTCCATCACTCTCAAGGGGGAAGGGGAAGGGGGGAAGGGGAAGGGGTAAGGGGGAAGAGGTTAAAGGGTGTTTTGTGGTGATTTCTATAACATTTATGTGAACTAAGGGTGGTAGTGGTAAGGGGGGGGGGTAGGGGTGGGTAAGGGGGGTTAGGACAGGCAAAAAGTGGTTCCTTGTGCCAAAAGTGTGAGTCACGACCCTTTATTAACATTTAAATGACCTTGAATATGTGTTTCTGTTTTGTGAATGTGTCAGGCCATCACACCAAGAGGAATGAGAGGAGGAGGAGGAGGAGGAGGAGGAGGAAGAGGAAGAGGAAGAGGAAGAGGAGGAGGAGGTGTAGTATATCCCCTGATCACCACCACCACCACCACCACCACCTTCGTTGTTTATGGCTTTTAGAGGGAGTGAGGTGTGTGTGGGTGTTGAGGAGGATAAGGAAGGTAGAGAGGAGGAGGAGGAGGTGTTGTATAGGAGAGAATAGGAAGAAGGGGAATAAATAAAGGAAGGTAAATAAAGGAAGAAGTAAAACTATTGAATAAAGGAAGGAAATAGAGAAGGTATTTAGATATGGTGAAGGATTTAAAGGAAGATGTGATGTATATGGAATTAGAGCATAGTGAATAAAAGAGGGAAGAAAGGAGAGAAAGGAAACAATGAATAGATGAATAATTGATGAGTGAGAAGGGAAAAGAGACGTGGAGGAAGGAAGGAAAGAAGGAAGGAAGGAAGGAAAGAAGGGAAAGGAAAGAAGGGGAAAGGTAGAGACTTAATATTACCTGTAACGAAAAAAATTAATACATAGAAAACGGAATGTGAGTCAGAAGTGGACGTGATGAGCAAATAGAGGAGTGGAGAGGAGAGGAGAGGAGAGGAGAGGAGAGAGAGAGGGGGGAGAGAGAGAGGGGAGAGAGGACACTGAGTAATGCTTTGGTAGCGTGAGGCGTGAGACTGATGTGTGGGCGGCCAGACAACCTAGCACACACACACACACACACACACACACACACACACACACACACACACACACACACACACACACACACACACACACACACACACACACACACACACAGGTAAAGAAGAAGAGTAAAAAAAATCAAACAATAAGTCATTTCAACATTCTCTTCAGTAAACGTTATTAGCATTACCTCCTCCTCTTCCTCTTCCTCCTCCTCCTCCTCCTCCTCCTCCTCCTCCTCCTCCTCCTCCTCCTCCTGCAGGGTAAGAACGTGAACTCAACAGGAAGTAAGTTCAACAAAAATAAGTAACTATTAAAAAAAAAATATACAAGTCGTGACGCCCAGCCTGGCATGGGTGAGGGCGTGGCGTGGGCGGCAACACATGTCAAGGGCGCGGCAGGTGGGCGTGTGTGGGCGGTGATGGTGGGCGTGGCTACCCTCTCGTGACATCATGCTTCTCCCATCAGGCGTGGGTGGCTGCCCTTCCCCTCAGCCGTGGGTGGGGGTGAGGGTGGGGAAAGGAGGGGAGAGGTGGGGGTGGTAGGGGTGTGAAGGTGACTCATGCACTGTCACCCTGGTACTTATAAGTCATCAGTCATCCTTAAGTCACCCTCAGGACAGTTACCTTCACTTCCTCACTCAAGATCACTTTAGTTTTTTATTATCATTATTTTTTATTTATTTTTTTATTTCACCCACGCTGTGAGTAAGTAATGTGTAGTGGTCGTTCCTCCGCCACACCTCAGCCCACGCCCTTTGTACCACCACCCGCGGTCACCACACACCCACCGGGACACACACGCCCGCCCGCCCGCCCGCCCACTGCCCGTACCAGGCTTCCCACCGTGACCTGCTCTTATCAACTGTAACAAAGGGCGGAGCGACGGGGACTCGGCTGGATGAGGAGAGGGACGAGACCCTGACCCTCCTCCTCCTCCTCCTCCTCCTTGTTCTCGTTTATATCCCCCTCTCCTCCTTTACTCCCCCTCCCTGTTGCCTCCCTTTAGTTGCCAGGGATTCTCTATCAGGCTGGAATCATCGTCATCAAGGGAGTATCAACAGGGTATCAATGGCAAGGGAATGGAAGGAACTATTGCATCCCAGCTGAGGGTCTTTCTCTATGTCACGCCGTCCGCCTCTGAAGCCCTGCTGTGCCTTTATGAACCACACCTCAAGGCAAGGGGCTGAACCAGGTCTTTAGAGGCGTGAATGGGAGTATCTAGTGCTGGGGTAAGGGTGGTGTGAGTGTCTGTTTATTGTGTAAGGTTGTTGTGTAGGGTTGTGATGCTATTAAAGGGTTATGAAGGGGTTTAATGTTAGTGTAAAGGGTTAGTTTAAGGATCTGTTGGTGTGGGATGGTTATTGATGTGCTTGTGTAGGGGGTGTGAGGTGGTGTCAGAGGACTAGGATCTGTGTGGTGGTTTAATCTAAGGGAGTGAGTGCATAGGAGGGATTGAGGGTGGTGTTTGCATGGCTGTATGATGGTGGTTAATGAAGGAGGGGAAATGCAGGGTTGTGTGCGGTGCCAGGGTGGAGGGAGGCAAGGGGAGACTGAGGGTTCTATCCGGGATGAGAACGGGTCCTCTTAGGGCGTGAGGGTGAAGGACAGGGTGGCAGGGTGTGGGTGGAGCGAGCAAACACCGCCCGTGGGAAGGTACAGTCCTAATCCCACCTTGTTCCGTACCTTTCTCATTCCTGGTGCGATTTTTATCTCTCACACCTGGGTATGGATTGGGCAGGTGAGGCTCCGTCACGCCCACGCCCACACCTGAGGGAAAGACAGGTTAGTGATGATGATTTGTTTATCCTCATGAGTGTTGAGATGATTACCTGTTTGTGTTTACCTGTGTTGTTAAGAGACAGGTGAGTGAAATGCCATTAGGTTAGAGTTTGTAGAGGGAAATGGTTTATGCTGATCACGTAGGCGGATGGAAATTCTCGGTTTTTTTTTATAATTTTTTTTTTATAGTTTTTGATGAAAGAAATGACTTATTTTTAATTTTATTTTGTTCTATGCTAAATTATGTCAGTTGTGTCTAAAAATATCTTCCTCTAATCTTCTCTGAAGTGAATTAATTATGTTCCGTCACTAGTTTTATATATATTTTTTTACGTCAAAGAAAGGAACTAAAGGCGTGTTCAGTGCAGGAGTCCTTTTTAAACAGCCACTTTTCCTGCGTTTTTTTCCTCTCTCCCTCGCTCTCCCTGTTAACCCAAGTGAACACACATTAGTTGAGTTGTGTGTGCGTGTTCTCAGCATTATATTGCGTTTAAGTGGAGCGCGTGTGTTTGCGATGAGCGGGGCCTGTGTGTCAGCTTGTGTGTGTGTGGGGGGGTAGGGGGGGTGAGAGAGAGAGAGAGAGAGAGAGAGAGAGAGAGAGAGAGAGAGAGAGAGAGAGAGAGAGAGAGAGAGAGAGAGAGAGAGAGAGAGAGAGAGTAGGATGTTCACTTGTCACATCACACCTGTCATTTCAACACACCTGACTTTCTTCCTGCACACTCTGGTATTTCATCAACGGGCTGCTACACACACACACACCTGCACTCAACCACACACCTGTTCCATACACCTGTCTGACACGTTACATAGGAAAAGCAAATAATAAAAAAAAGGTTAAGAAACGATTTGCAAGTAGATAGAAAACGAATTCAGAAAAAAGTCAAAATTCACTTAGTTTTTATATACAAGACACCCCCCCCCCACCATGAATATAAAACAAACATACAAGTACACCCTAGAGAGGAGAGAGAGCGACTCACCTAACTCACCTAACTCACCTGTAACAATGACTAATGACCAGGTGCCAGGTAAGAGGCAGGCAAGCTTTCCTCATAAACAAACATCCCTTGCATAAACCTAAGGCAGACTCTTCCTCAAGTTCCCAATGGTTAATGAATTTGTAAGGTGGGAGGAGCCGCTGACACCCCGCAGCTGTGCCTCACTAGCCTATCTGTGACCTGCTCTATCACCCTTGGGCTTCCTGACGCCTGATTCATGCCCCAATCACGTGGCCAGGATCTGCAAGTTTAATATTGAACGGGAGACTAACCTATACCTGAAGGCGGGAGGAAGGGAAAGAGGAGTGAAGTGAGATGGAAGGGAAGACAGAAGGATAAGGTAGTAAGGAGAAGGAGGAGTGAAGGAATATATGGGAGATGATAGGTGAAGGAAGGCAGGGAAAGAAGGATAAGGAAGGATAAAGGAGATAGGTAGTAAAGGAAAGTAAGGACGAAGGGAAAGATAGGAGAACATAGTAGGTAAGGTAAAGGAGAAAGGTAGAACGAGGCAGGTAAAGGAGGCAGGTAAGTGAGGCAGGCGGTAGACGATCACCTGTCTTACGGCATCTCACCCTGACACACAGACTCACAGATGAGGCTGGTTCTCTCCTCCTCTCCTCACCTCACCTCACCTCATACCCACCTCGACTATGATGAATGTGGATGGGTTACGAGAAGCCCTACGATAGACTTTCAAACCTCATAGCAGACGGGAGAGAAAGATGCTGCCGCGATAGCCTGACGGAGCGTGAAATCTGCGAATATATCAAAGCTTTGTCTTCCATTTGGTGTAATTTCACTCGCTTTAAATTCTAATGTACAAATATACTTCAGATCGACTTCCAGGATCAGTGAACGGTAAAGCATGGAAAGTTAAGAATTATACAGCGTTTATTACGTATATTATCGCTTGTATGTATGATTAAAGGGATTTGTATAACGTTCCTGCCTCAGTTAACGATGGAAAGGTGTAACGGAAAGAAATATTACGTTAATCATTGTATTTCTATGTATTTAAAGTCATTTCTATCCCCTTCCAGCCTCTGTAAATGGTGTAAAAAACGTAATGTAAAGAAATATTGATACTATTACGTTAATTATCGTTTA
>JAPQNM010000036.1:4553287-4558287 GCA_029783475.1 Metacarcinus magister
AAGGCTTCACCCAGGCTAAGTTTAGAGGCGAGGAGACGCAGACCTCTTGCTTGGTCTATAAACCCTTTAATTATTAGCCAAACGGATGCTTAGACAATTTACAATCTGACACGAACATCTACGCCTCCAGAGCCTCAACGCACTCAACTGCACTCAATAAATTGCACGTGTGTCCTCAGGGTGAAGGAGGGAGGGATGGGGAGAAGGAAGGAGGGAAGGAAGGAGTGAGGCAGCAGCGAGGGTGAAGGTCAAGAATGAGCCCCAGTGAGGGTAAAGATTTAAGGGATTGGGAGGTAGAGGTGAAGGGAGTGAGGGTGTCAGGGTTGCAGGGTCACGGAATGATAGGGAGGGAGTAAGGGCGAATTAGTCAGGGAGAAAGAGAGAGAACCACGGATCAAGGGAGCGAAAGGGCGTGCGGTGGGTGTAACTACCAGGGGAGTACCAGGGCAGCGGCAGGAAGAAGAAGAGGAGGAGGAGGAGGAGGAGGAGGAGGAGGGTAAAAAGAGAAAAGTAAGAAGTAGAAGCGAGATGCTGAAGAGGGAACTTAGGAAATGAAGAGAATGGAATGGAGGAGGAGGAGGAGGAGGAGGAGGAGGAGGAGGAGGAGGAGGAGGAGGAGGAGGAGGAGGAGGAGGAGGAGGAGGAGGAGGAGGAGGAGGAGGAGGAGGAGGAGAAGGAGAAGGAGAAGAAGAAGAAGAAGAAGAAGGGAACATAGGAGGTTAATACCTTCAACTAACCCACTAACAGGCCACACCCCCAATCTCCTCCTCCTCCTCCTCCTCCTCCTCCTCCTCTCCATCTCTCCCCACCCCCTCCTCCTCCTCAAACATTGACATCAAAACAGAACACTCACCCCATCTCGTGACAGGAGGGCGCGGTGGGGGACAGGTGCGTGGACAGGTAAGGTAAAGACCCATCCCAAACCAAGACAAACAGGTGCATTGGTGGGCAGATTACACCCTCAGGAACGAACAAGATCACCTGGATACCATCACGAACATTGGGTCTCCTCTTGTAATGGCAGGGAAGGGGACGCGGGGGAAGGGAGACTGATATAAAAAGGAGAAATTGACAGGGACAGCTTTGCATTTGACGTGTTAAATAATGGTGAATGTGGCTGTGTTAAAAGCTATGCATAAAGTGTAGAAGTAATCTCTTAAGCTTATTATGGGTGGTGGTGGGTGTGGTAGAGAGAGAGAGAGAGAGAGAGAGAGAGAGAGAGAGAGAGAGAGAGAGAGAGAGGGAGAGAGGGAGAGAGGGAGAGATAGAAACTAATGGTGAATTTTGTTATGATGGAAAGATACAATATATGATCAATAAAAATGGATAATGGAATAAAGTTAAATTTATGCCCCGGAAAAATACTTGATAATTATAAATGGTGAAGAAATTGTGTTTTTCATTGTCAACATGTAGGAAAATTTGACTCTTGAATTAATTACTTTTATCGCTGCGGCTGATGAAAACGAGTCTGGCTAACCATGATAACACACACACACACACACACACACACACACACACACACACACACACACACACACACACACACACACACACACTTGTACTACAACCTCAGCTTCAGGGGATCATAAGCATACAAACAGCGAGAGAGAGAGAGAGAGAGAGAGAGAGAGAGAGAGAGAGAGAGAGAGAGAGAGAGAGAGAGAGAGAGAGAGAGAGAGAGAGAGAGAGAGAGAGAGAGAGAGATCACATACCTAAGGCCACATCACGTACATGACTCGTTTAGTTAATGTTGACACATCTAGTCCAGTATGTATATATATAATTTTTTTCTTGCAATATATATTTTCCTCTGCCTATAATTCTGCAAGACACTAATTTTTATCTCCTACACACACACACACACACACACACACACACACACACACACACACACACACACACACACACACACACACACACCCACACACCCACACAGGAGGAGGTTAATAAAAATAGATATGAAATGAATACAATATCTGTTATCTGCGAGGAAACTGACCAGGAAGGAAATTTATAACACTGCATTTCATTTTTAATCCTGCATCGTGAATTATAAGCAAAATGACTCTTATCTCTTGTCCTCGTGTCCCAATTTTTTTTTCATCTTTTTTTTTTTTCATTCTGGTTCATGAATTTTGACACATTTTTGCAGTGCTTTTTTTTTTTTCTTGCTAAGCGGCGCCCCGGCAATGCCATTCATGTTTATCACCGGCAATTCTCTTTAAACCCAATTTATCAGTGAGAGAGAGAGAGGGCGAAAGAGAGCGAGAGAGAGAAAGAGAGAGAAAAAAAAGAGAGAGATAGTAAAGAGAGAGAGAGACGGATCTTCCTCCCTGATTACGACACACACGACCGAGGTAAAAATGTCGCCTTTGATCTTCGCTATTAATTATTTTTGCTCAGACGAGATGTGAAGATTTATCCAAGTAATCAATCTCTCTCCCTCGGCAATCCTTCGTCAGCCTCCTGCTCGGCCATCTGTCACCCTGATCACCTGCCGCTGCTCCTGTTCATACCTGGCTTTACTTACTTGTTTTGTGTATCATACTTGTAGGTGAGGTGAGGTGAGGTGAGGTGAGGTGAGGTTAGGTTAGGTTAGGTTAGGTTAGGTTAGGTAAGGTTAGGTTAAGTTAGGTTAGTTTAGGTTAGGTTAGGTTAGGTTAGGTTAGGTTAGGTTAGGTTAGGTTAGGTTAGGTTAGGTTAAGTTAGGTTAGGTAGCGCTCTATAACACAATGCAATGAATGGTTGTTAGAGTTAGAGTCAGCAACACAGGTAGATTAGCACATGGAAAATTACAAGTAACATAGGTAATCATAGGTAAGATATAACAATCAATAACACAGGTGATCTAAGTTACTAATACGACTATCGGTAAAACTGTCAACAAATAACAGGTAAATTAAAGATATAAAACTAGCACAGGTAAACAATTGCCAGCGACAGGTAAATTAGGTAACCAATAAATACCTGGATAATCACATAGACAGGAACACAGGTAAATAGACACAGGTGAAGCTATAATTAACTCCCAGGTATATTAATCAGGTAATAGGTGCAACAGGGCTACTAATAAGGGATAATGACTTGATGTTCTTCAGGTTAATGAGTCGCGGTGATCGAAGGTGAGCGAGGGTGAGTGAGGGTGAGCGAGGGTGAGTGAGAGTGAGGAAGAGGCTATTTATCCCACCTTATAATCCTTTACACACACATGGGGAGCAGCAACAGCAGTGACGTCTTCTCTATACTGCCCCCAAGGGAGTTTTTACCCTGACGACCATGTAAATTACGTTAATGATCTCTCAGGGGGATTTAAACCTTTATTAATATCAACGTGATCTGCCTCTCTTCTTTCTCCTCTTCCCCCTTTTATGTCTCCCTCGCCCTCTTCACCCTCCCCGCGCCTAAAATTGATGAGAGAGAGAGAGAGAGAGAGAGAGAGAGAGAGAGAGAGAGAGAGAGAGAGAGAGAGAGAGAGAGAGAGAGAGAGAGAGAGAGAGAGAGAGAGAGAGAGAGAGAGAGAGAGAGAGAGAGAGAGAGAGAGAGAGAGAGAGAGAGAGAGAGAGAGAGAGAGAGAGAGAGAGAGAGCTATTTATTTTTTTTAACTTTGAACAAAACATATAATACAAATAGATAAATTCAGTTAAGTCCTTAGACGGGAAGGAATTAAAGATTAGGATACCTGTCTTAATATTCAGCTGGATTTTACCTGTCCATGTTTACCTGTCAATTACGTAGCTGTCTTTGTAGATTGAAAGAAGAAAAATAGAAAATAATAATAATTCAATATAATGATCACCCGAGAATTAATATATATTTTTTTACACCTGAGTTTCATGTTCACCTGTGTGTATTGTGAATCAATATTAATTAGTCTTTTATAAATCACTTAATACCTACCTGAGCGTGGTAACCTGTTGTTCTGTAAATCGATGGGTCTTTAATAATTAAGTGGAATGAGCGGGAAGCGTGTGGTGGTGGTGGTGGTGGTGGTGGTGGTGGTGGTGGTGGTGGTGGTGGTGGTGGTGGTGGTGGTGGTGATGGTGTGTAGTGAACCTCATTATCTCTTCCTCTTGATTAAATATAAATAATAGTGAACCGCTTGCCCAGGTAAACTAATTATCCTGTCCACCTGATCACTGTGTAAATATTAATCTTAGGAATGTCCTGTCGTGTTGGATGGTTGTGTTGGTGTTGAATTAGATGTGATTTGGAAGAGTATCGGACGTGTATTGATCAGGGTGTGTGTGTGTGTGTGTGTGTGTGTGTGTGTGTGTGTGTGTGTGTGTGTGTGTGTGTGTGTGTTTTCTCTTGTATAGGAACATTTTTTGAAGGTGTTACTTACTTAAATATAATCAATTCTTTACACCTTTATAGATTTTACAAAAGTTTCCCACGTTTTTTCATCTTCTTTCCATTCCCTTTCTCCCATTTCTCCCATTTCTCTTAATTCCCTATACTTCCCTCTCTTACCCTTCCCTCTCAT
Source organism: Metacarcinus magister (assembly GCA_029783475.1). NCBI lineage: Eukaryota > Metazoa > Arthropoda > Malacostraca > Decapoda > Cancridae > Metacarcinus > Metacarcinus magister. The sequence goes on from JAPQNM010000036.1 coordinate 4,557,774, forward strand.
AATCTCCACTCATCCTCCCTCTCATTACTTTGATCTTTTAAACCCAACCTTCTCCTCTCATTATAATTCGAGGTATCAGAGACAAGTTGTTTTTCCCCTTCTAAACCTGGATCTCTAGATTACACTTATTGCTGTGATTCCCCCTCCAGCCTCCCGCCTCTCCCTCCTATCTGTGGAAATTATCTCGTCCCGCCCTGGCCCGACTCTGAGCTTCACTGCGTTTGGGTAATGCTAGAGAGAGAGAAAAAGAGAGAGAGAGAGAGGGAAGGAGGGAAAGAGATAAGAGTTGGATGAGTCTCTTGTGTTTCTCTCTTGCATTTCTCTCTCTTTCTATTTCTCTCTCTCTCTTTCTAACATTTTTACGAGAGAGAGAGAGAGAGAGAGAGAGAGAGAGAGAGAGAGAGAGAGAGAGAGAGAGAGAGAGAGAGAGAGAGAGAGAGAGAGAGAGAGAGAGAGAGAGAGAGAGAGAGAGAGAGAGAGAGAGAGAGATGTACATATAGATATGACGTGAAGG
>JAPQNM010000036.1:4560787-4570787 GCA_029783475.1 Metacarcinus magister
GTGTGTGTGTGTGTGTGTGTGTGTGTGTGTGTGTGTGTGTGTCTGTTTTCCTGTTGCATATTTCACCTCCAGGAATTTTTATTGTTTTCCCTAAATGGTGACTCGTAAAAAGCTTTTATTTATCTATTTACATTTTTTCTTCTATTATATATATTCCTATCTTCCCTCCCTCGCGTCCACACCCCGGGCAGAGTTGTATGATGTGTTTATGATTCTGTAAAAAGATTTAGTTTAACACGAAGCAGCATTTTTACAAACTCCTCAACACAAGCTAAACTTTCCTCCCTCCTCCTCCTCCTCCCATCCCTTTTTTCTCTCTCTCCCTCTTCCCCTTTCCTATGTCACCACCTATGTCCACCTTCACCCATTATCACCACACCCATCACACCCACCACACTCAGACTACCTCCTGCACCCATTAAAAGTCACCCATTATCACTATACCCATTGCTACAGTCACTACAGTCACTCACCATCTCATACATACCCTAGAGTTAACTGTCACTACATTATCACCATCACCATCACCATCACCATCACCACACATTATCACTCCTGAAATCTTAATCTCAACATGAGGTTAATTTCATCTGTTCCTTTGTCGTTGTATTTTAAGGAACCGAAGACAAGAAAGAGAGTTGAATAATTTTTTTCCCTGTGTAACGACTCTCTGTACTTCCTTCCAGCTTCTATTATCCATCCAACCCGTCCCCCCCCCCCCCGCCGCTGCCTGCCCTCTTAACCTGACTTGTTGGACGTCTATGCACACCTGAGCACGATAGTTTTAACAGGCCAATTAGGGATGCTCGCCCAGGTACCCCAGGTGGTCCCTGCATACGCACACTCTCATTCCACCTCACGTTCGCCTTTCTTTTTCCTTCTCAATGTTATGCAGGTAAAGTTTGGCGGGGTTACACGTTTATTCAATTCATTAACTCACCTGTGTAAGTTTGGGTAGGTGTATCAGCGTGAGGTGTACATACAGGTGAATGCAGGTATGCCACTCACCTGTCTCTGGTCTCAAGGTGTATAGAGAAGCTACTTACCTGGAGGAAGGTGAGGCTGAACAGTGCTCGCTCACCTGGTCACTTCCCGGGATGGTTAGATGAACACCTGTTGCTGACCATAATTGTGAAAAGTTGTATGCAAATTACTTGAAGGGACATACGAGTTAGGTTAGTCCTCCGCTTCCTCCTTCCTCCTTCATCCCGGGGCGTCCATCTCCTCACTATTATGGAAGGAAATGGCCGCTGTCATAAAGAGCCTTATATATTTTACGGCCAATAAAATCATATGGTTGAGGGGAAGGGAGAGGGTCAGGCAAGGTCAGGGAGGGTCAGGGAGGATCAGGGAGGATCAGGGAGGTTATGGAATAGATACAACGGCGTAGGATCTCCTCCCTGTAGTGTTCGAGGCAACTTATAGTATAGTATCCTTCGGTATCCTTCACCGTTACTGTATTGAAGGATGAACTGTTTGTATCCTTCTCGTCATTCATGTTGTTCGTGTGAATTTTATTATTTTTTTGTTTGTTGAAAGGAAATAAATGAGTTTGTGTGTGTGTTTGTTTGGGAGTTATGAGGTAATGATGGTTGTTGTTGTTATTGTTGTTGTTGTTGTTGTTGTTGTTGTTGTTGTTGTTGTTGTTGTTGTTGTCGTCGTCGTCTCGGTGGTAATGAGATAACCGTCTCAATAGAAGGATGCTTGGGACTTTTTTTCCCTCTTTGTTTCCTTCTTCACTTTCCTCTTTTTTCCCTTATTTTTATATTTCAGTTTTAAATTTCAAGCCGTTTTTTCCACCATACATCTCCCTTTTTATTTCCACCTTTTTTCTCTCTTTCCACGCATTCACGACTACCATATTTCATCTCTTTTTATATCCCCCTTTCCCTTTACCCACCATCACCATCACCATCACCATCATCATCATCATCATCATCATCATCATCTTTCCTCTATACATTCATCTCCTTCTTATCTCCTTTCGTGCATTTTTCTCTTCCTTATGGGTGAGAAAAAATGGGAGAGGAATGCAATTTTTCCCTCGCCTCAACCCCGTCCTTGAGGTTCTTAAGTGTGGAAACAAATGAGGATCGTGTCTGAGGGTGATTCCGTCTGCCAGTCAGTCAGTCAATGTATTGCGTTTATGTATGACCTCTTGACCCCCAGCGAGGTCAAAGCGCCTCTCATTGTGACCTCCTGCTCCTCAATGGGTGCTGAAGATACAACTCTCTCTCTCTCTCTCTTATCTCTCGTTCTTTCTCCTGTTTGTTGTTTGTCTGTTATTATCGGTTTTGTTTTTATTTATTATTCGTTATGTTTGTTTTGGGTGATTGTTATTACACACACACACACACACACACACACACACACACACACACACACACACACACACACACACACACACACACACACACACACACACAACTTAAATTGATATCAAATCGTGCAACTAGTATCAATAGAATGCAACTCAACTTCCTCCTCCTCCTCCTCCTCCTCCTCCTCCTCCTCCTCCTCCTCCTCCTCCTCCTCTCCGTATCACCATAACTTTCACCTGCCACTACTATATCGTGCATTCCCCCATCACACTAACTCACGCCTCCCCATCGCCAAAACGCGCAATAACCTCGTCGCCAGATCGCGCAACGCCCATCACGGGAGACTCACCGCCACTGCAATCATCGGAATCACCGCGCGTTTCACCATTACCATATCGCGCAAACGCACATCACCGCCATCGCTCGATCTACCAATCTCGAGAATGCGCAGTGGTGTCATTTGGCTCGTCAGGGTGACTTTTGTACGTCATCACCACCATCACCACCATCACCACCACCATCACCACCATCACCACCATCACCACCACCATCACCACCATTGTCACTATCACATCACCAATTCAGGTTTTATTTGTATATTTTTTCTGAAGGAATTACACTCACTCTCTACACTATTATTATTATTATTATTATTATTATTATTATTATTATTTATTCAGTAGGATCCTAGTTTTTACTCAGATAATTATGATAAAAATAATTGCTGATGATGGTGTGAGTCATTTATAAAGGAATAGGTTGAAGTAAAGGATGATTTGAGGTTGATAGAGGTAATGTGTACTTGATTTGGAGATGCAGGAGGAGGAGGAGGAGGAGAAGGAGGAGAAGGAGGAGGAGGAGGAGGAGGAAGAAGAAGAAGAGTAATGACAAGATGATGAAGGGGAAGGCAGATGGGTAAAAGTGAATGAGGTGAAGAAATAGAGTATGAGTTTGTGCAAGAGAGAGAGAGAGAGAGAGAGAGAGAGAGAGAGAGAGAGAGAGAGAGAGAGAGAGAGAGAGAGAGAGAGAGAGAGAGAGAGAGAGAGAGAGAGAGAGAGAGAGAGAGAGGAGAGAGAGAGAGAGAGAGAGAGAGAGAGAGAGAGAGAGAGAGAGAGAGAGAGAAGTGGGAGGGTCTCAAGAAAGAGGTGGAGGGTTAAGTAGGGGGCAAGGTGGAGAAGGGAGAGAGAGAGAGAGAGAGAGAGAGGGAGTGGAGGGGGTGGAGGGAGTGGAGGAATGAAGCCCCTCCACAACAGCTAGCGGGAGGGGTCAGAAAGGGCGAAGGACGAGACAGACTTTGCAATATTTCCCTCGAAACATCACCGCCGTTATTGAGGTCCTTCCAGTATTAACAGAATCCTGAATACCTCCACGTCACGATTAGATATATTTCGTAGCTGATATTTTTACACACAAGATCAACAAGCGAGATAAACTTGGGGACCTTATACTGGATTCTCAAACAAGGGATTAAAGCCTAAATTTAGACTCTTTCCCAACTGGCTATATGTAGGAGATATACCAAGGCCACAAACCCTCCTTAAAGTACTATTTAATCCTATTACATGTACAAGGAACCATCAAGTCAATTATAAAGAGGCTTAAAACCTAAATAAATAAGTATAGTAAGAATTATTAACGGAACTATAGAGGTGAAGGAAATGAAATCTCCCAAAACAAACTTCTTTTTTTGGGTCACCCTTTAGAACCACTTACAAAGGTGACCACGAGGGAACGGAGCAAAAAAACGGACTTCTAACTAAGCGCCTCTCTCTGTGGAAGGAACCTGCACGTTGGGGCGCCATCTGGGGGAACTACACGCCGGTGGTGATGAGGAAAACGTGTAGGGTATTGCCTCGACGGCCCACGCTGCTGCAGTTTGTGGTGGTCGTGTTAATATTATAATGTCCACCTTTTAGCCACGATAAACCGGCGTGGAGAATACACGGTGCAGGGAAGAGTGGAGGCGTGTGTGTGTGTGTGTGTGTGTGTGTGTGTGTGTGTGTGTGTGTGTGTGTGTGTGTGTGTGTGTGTGTGTGTGTGTGTGTGTGTGTGGTGTGTGTGTGTGTGTGTGTGTGTGGTGTGTGTGTGTGTGTGTGTGTGTGTGTGTGTGTGTGTGTGTGTGTGTGTGTGTGGTGTGTGTGTGTGTGTGTGTGTGTGTGTGTGTGTGTGGTGTGTGTGTGTGTGTGTGTGTGTGTGTGTGTGTGTGTGTGTGTGTGTGTGTGTGTGTGTGTGTGTGTGTGTGTGTGTGTGTGGTGTGTGTGTGTGTGTGTGTGTGTGTGTGTGTGTGTGTGTGTGTGTGTGTGTGTGTGTGTGTGTGTGTGTGTGTGTGTGTGTGGTGTGTGTGTGTGTGTGTGTGTGTGTGTGTGTGTGTGTGTGTGTGTGTGTGTGTGTGTGTGTGTGTGTGGTGTGTGTGTGTGTGTGTGTGTGTGTGTGTGTGTGTGTGTGTGTGTGTGTGTGTGTGTGTGTGTGTGTGTGTGTGTGTGTGTGTGTGTGTGTGTGTGTGTGTGTGTGTGTGTGTGTGTGTGTGTGTGTGGTGTGTGTGTGTGTGTGTGTGTGGTGTGTGTGTGTGTGTGTGTGTGTGTGTGTGTGTGTGTGTGTGTGTGTGTGTGTGTGTGTGGTGTGTGTGTGTGTGTGTGTGTGTGTGTGTGTGTGTGTGTGTGTGTGTGTGTGTGTGTGTGTGTGGTGTGTGTGTGTGTGTGTGTGTGTGTGTGTGTGTGTGTGTGTGGTGTGTGTGTGTGTGTGTGTGTGTGTGTGTGTGTGTGTGTGGTGTGTGTGTGTGTGTGTGTGTGTGTGTGTGTGTGTGTGTGGTGTGTGTGTGTGTGTGTGTGTGTGTGTGTGTGTGTGTGTGTTTTGGTTGTTGTAGCAGAACTGACGAGTTTTTTTGGTTACTTTTTTTTTTACGTCCATCAACTTTCTGAATCTTTTTCTTTTAAATGGAGATGTTATTTTGTGTTTCCTTTACGCGAATTGCCAAGTTGATTTACTACTACTACTACTACTACTACTACTACTACTACTACTACTACTACTACTACTAAAACAAAACACAATCTAACAACATGTAGGACGCACAACACACACGAGCCGCCTTTCTCCTTCTCTCTCTTCTATATATCTCTCCAAGCTTCCTTCGGTAAGTCATACATTAGTCCTGTGAAGCCGCTGCCTCATTTATGCTTCACGGGGTCGCGAGGGTGATGGACGGAGGCCAAGACTCACCTTCCTCCTCTTGCAGAAACCCATCGTGACTTACCTTCACTGTAATTAAAAAATGCCCTCATGTAATACCTGTAGTTTAAGAGTGTAATGTTTGCCGTGTAGCAGCAGCCGCCTAGCTTAGATGTTTTAATGCTCGTGAGACTGATTGAGTGGCGCTAGTGTTGGAGCAGCTCAAGCATGGGAGGGAAGGTGGGAGTAGGGTAGGATACTTTCTAAGCTGTTTCTGACGCGGTGCTGTGCTGTGCTGTGCCGGGCGGGAACGGGCGGACGGGGAACCTAGAACACGATGGGAACTTTTGTGTAGTCACCCATTAAAACTACACATCAATCACCGTTTTCTGTGCGAGGTCGAATTGTATACACGAGTCATAATTCATTGTGTTATATTATTTATTTATTCTTCCTCCTCCTCTTCCTCTTCCTCCTCCTCCTCCGCCTCTTCCTCCTCATCATACTCGGCAGTAGATCAAAATTATTGTTGGTTTTACGGTTTCGTCTGTTTTTCATGAGTTTCATTTTATGGCGAGGGAGGGTCACGGTGTCAAGATTAAGCCCTCACACACACGCAGGACAGGCCACCCCCACCCCCCCTCACTCACCCTCACCCTCACCCTCACCCTCACCCCGCCTGCCTCAACGCCCCTCCTTCAACGTCGCCGGCGGGAGACTCAAGGGAGGGAAGAAGATAAATTGAAGAGCCACATTGCCCGCCTGGAACTGACTAATTTTTTTCCCTCCTATTTTTCAGTGTCGAGAAGGTGCACTTGTTTCCCCTCGCGTTGGTTAAAAGAGGGTGGGGGGGCGGGGTGGTTGGGGGGCGGGGTGTTGGGGGGAGAGGTGAGGGTAAGAGGAAAAAGAGGAAAAGAGAATTCACTAAGAGTTTTACCCTCAGGTGTTTTGCTACCAGTGCTCTCCCCTCTCTCCCCTCCTCTCTCCTCTCCCCTCTCTCCTCTCTCAGTTCCCTAATGACCCAAAGAACGATGTGTGCCTTTTAAGTCTCTCTCTCTCTCTCTCTCTCTCTCTCTCTCTCTCTCTCTCTCTCTCTCTCTCTCTCTCTCTCTCTCTCTCTCTCTCTCTCGGCTCCATAAATAGTATCTTAGTAACACTGAAGGCCACCAGGGGACAGCAAGGACAGGTTCAGCTCCGGCGTCCTTCAAGGGGTGTAGAAGGCCTCCTCTGTTCCTCTCCTTAGCAACATCACGATTGGAACGCCTTTTATATGGATTCAGACTTGGCGTTTATTATTTTTTTTATTGTGACTTATATCAAACGCATTTACGTGGTTCTATTTTTAAAGTCTTGGGTATGAATATTCAATAAACTGTAAGACTTTATATCAGTTTTAACGAAGAAAATATGAGAGATGTGATTATTATGTATAGTTTTGGGCTCGATCCTTGATGCACTGTAATTCCGAGACACATCAATAGCCACTCAGCCACGCCATGCAGACCCCACCACCACCACCACCACCACCACCACCACCACCACCACCACCACTACTACTACCTTTACCTAGCGTGCACCCTCGCAGACACACCTGGAATCAAAGCACACTCACCTGTCTACTTCACACGGAGAGAAATAGATAAACATTTCCTATACTGACAACAACAACAACGACGTAGCTACCGAGAGAGAGAGAGAGAGAGAGAGAGAGAGAGAGAGAGAGAGAGAGAGAGAGAGAGAGAGAGAGAGAGAGAGAGAGAGAGAGAGAGAGAGAGAGAGAGCGAGAGCGAGAGAGAGAGAGAGAGAGAGAGAGAGAGAGAGCGAGAGCGAGCGAGAGAGAAAGAGAGAGAGATCAAAGATACGTAGATGAACAGAAAGATAGATAGACAGATGTGGGTACGCGAGAATAGATGGGAAAGATAGAGAGAAACGAGTGAGTGAGTGAGTGAGTGAGTGAGTATGTGAGTGAGTTGAGTGAGGTGAGTAAGTGAGTGTGTGGTTGGGGTTAGATGGATCATGACTCTCGTGTCTGTTGATGATGCACGTTCAGCCACTTTTCAGGATGATGTCCGAGCTTTTCCACTTCACTGCCGCTCCTGACGCACTCAATTTCAGACTCGCGGTTCACCCTTTTTGGCTTTTGATGGCATGGCGTGCGGCGGGATGAGAGGACGAGGCGAGCAGGAGGAGGAGGAGGAGGAGGAGGAGGAGGAGGAGGCTAGGAGGAGGAGGAAGGGATGGTGATGAGAGAGTTGGGTTGAAAGGGAGGGAGTGGAAGAGGGAGATGAATAAAGAAGGAAGGAAGGAGATAAATAATAATTAGTATGTGAAGGTAAAGGATGGAAAATGAGAGAAAATAAAGAAAGGATATTGTGTGAGATATAAATTTAAGTTTTATTATTTTCTCTCTGTATCTATCTATCTATCTCTGTCTCTATCTTTCTATATGTCAACGTACTTACATTTTCAATTTGATTAATCCATTCACTTCACCTTTATCTCCTACCTGTGACTGGCGAGGCTGTTCTGCTGTTATCTTAGAGTAACAAAAGCAACAAGAGTAATAAGAGTAGTAAGAGTAATAAGAGTAGTAAGAGTAATAAGAGTAGTAAGAGTAGGCAGACAGACAGACAGACAGACAGCAGCAAGAAGTAATAGTTGTGTTATCACTGACATATTATTAATGATAGCGAGTTTATTAGTTAAGATAATTATTATATATTATTTTAGTGTGTGTGTGGTGTGTGTGTGTGTGTGTGTGTGTGTGTGTGTGTGTGTGTGTGTGTGTGTGTGTGTGTGTGTGTGTGTGTCTCCTCCTCCTCCTCCTCCTCCTCTATTACTATCAACAATATCTGACGTGAACTCCATCATTACTCCTCCCTCGTCGCTCCCTAGTTGCAGTATTAAGATAATCACCACCACCACCACCACCACCCCACCACCACCACACCACCACCACCACCACACCACCACCACCACCACCACCACCACCACACCACCACCACCACCACCACCACCATTACCCACAACCCCCATTATCCTCCCTTCACGCCCTTCACCCTTCCTCTCTATATATACCCCCATAACCTTCCTCCCCTCTGCCACCTGTCCTTGCAATTCCCTCATCTTATTCCCTCTATTCTATTATCCATGTCTTATTTTCCTTTTCACTTCTACCACCACCTTCATCCCCTTACCCCGCCCCGCCTCACGACGCCCCGCCCCGCCCCGCCCCGCCCCAAGGCATCAAGGGCTCTGGGGACGTAAGAGGTGACAGGGAGTGACCAGGACTCAATTTAAGTGGACAGAAGGTCAGGGCTTTTGCGGCCTCTCCTCCGACCGCCTGTCAGTCCTTTCTAGTGGAGAGAGCAAGGTGAGGAAGGTCGGGGGAGGAAGGGAGGAAGGAGGGAGAGGAGGGATAGAAGATAACAAGATGGCAAGGAAGGACAAGGCAAAGTTTAGATCGAAGGAAAGTTTTTTACGAAGGAAGGAAGAAGGAGGAAAGTAACAAAGAGAGAGGGGAGGGAGAGAGGGAAAAAAAAATCTCAGAGCTGGAAGGGAAACAGTTACTGAAAAATCCCACCACACGTCTTGCTGTATTAATCTTACTAATGAACGGGAGGGGAGGAGTGAAGGGCAATAATGGGGAGGCTAATGGAAGCTGAACGAACCAGGGAGATAGCAAGGATAAAAAAAGATAAAAAAAAGAAAAGAAAATACATAATAAACTAAAATCGATATTGTCAGGAAAGTAAAGTTCAAAGATACATAACATTTTCTTTTTATATTGTTTTTCTTCTTTTTTTTTTGTTTAGTCTTGAAATGAATGGTTTTAAAAAAGATTGTAGAAGTAAAAAACAAAAATATATTGAAATGTACGAGATAGTTATGAATATATAATGAAGAAGATCAAATGTATGAATGGAACAAAAATATACACACATCTATACACCAAAATTACAAGGAACATAGAGAATAAATTACTAATAAAAAACGTAACTTCTGAATAAGGGGAGACGATAAAAAAAAACCAGATAGAAAAGAAAAGGGTAGGAAAGGGGTGGAGAGAGAGAGAAAGAGAGAGAGAGAGAGAGACGCCAGGTAGTCAGACAGAGGCAAAGGCTACCTGTGATAACTAGGCAGGTGGGGAGGGGCGGGCCAAGTGAGCAGTGCAGACAGGTACAACAGGTGAAATATGAGTGTAATTAAGATATCTAAAGACCAGTTTTTTTGGGCTACACCTGTGCAGGGAGGAGGTGAGGATTAGGACCAAAACTGCCCATACTATTTTATTATTTTTTTTGGGAGGAAGGAAAGTAAATTGGGAGTCGCTCGCAGGTGAGTCATTAAGGTGTCTGGAGGTGCAGGTGTGTGGGAAGGAGAGGTGGGTGTAAAGGGGTGATGGAGGGGTGTAGCCGGGGTGGCGGGAGAAGATGATAGGTGTGATGAAGGGGAGTACAGGTAAGAGGGGTGAGGGGTGAGGGGTGGAAGGACAGGTGTGTTTAAAAAGG
>JAPQNM010000036.1:4580787-4615787 GCA_029783475.1 Metacarcinus magister
AGAGTCCAGTTATTATGGTTTAATGAGAAGTTTCCCCTCAATCTCAGGTAAGTTTCCCTCCTGTGTTCCGTTGTGACACCTGGATTAATCAGGAGGAAGGAAGACAGTGCCACATATCTAGGCGTGATTCAGGGTCAAAGGAGGTCACTGGAGAGGAGGAGGAGGAGGAGGAGGAGGGAAAGGTCATGGAAAAGGGCTAGGTGAGGGAGAGAGGAAAAAAAGAGAGAGAAAAAATATAGGAGAGAGAGAGAGAGATGGTTATGGTTTGTGCATCATAAACTTGCTTCCTTAATAGTGAAGGGAAAATAAAGGGAAAAATAATGGTGAAGATCAATGGGAAAAAAGTAAAATAGTGAACGCACCAAAAAAAAATATTCAATACATATATTTTAAAAGAGAGAAATGAAATAGAATAAAGTTAATATTTTGAGTTGTGTATAAAGAAGAAGAAGAAGAAGAAGAAGAAGAAGATAAATATGAGCAGAGCAAATAAAAGAATGACAACTAAATAACAAACTGTAGTAACACACACACACACACACACACACACACACACACACACACACACACACACACACACACACACACACACACACACACACACACATACTAAACGCTGCAGTCTTGAGTCATTTGTAAAGGAAGGAAACAGAGGTAAAAAAAAGATGATGGCACTAAATCATGAAAAAATAAGGTATACGTGATATCATAAACTCGGCTACAACACGATGAAGCAACGGCAGTTAGGGAAGAGTTACTGAGGCGAGGAGGAGGAGGAGGAGGAGGAGGAGGAGGAGGAGGAGGAGGAGGAGGAGGAGGTAGTGAAAAGAACTGACGAAGGGTATGACGGGAGGACCTTGGAGGAAATGGAGGAGGTAGTTTCTCTCTCTCTTTCTCTCTCTCTCTCTCTCTCTCTCTCTCTCTCTCTCTCTCTCTCTCTCTCTCTCTCTCTCTCTCTCTCTCTCTCTCGCGCGCGTTGTTGGAAGAGTTACGTGAATATTTGAAAATTGGCTTAATGAGTGCGTGACGGAGGAGGAGGAGGAGGAGGAGGAGGAGGAGGAGGAGGAGGAGGAGGAGGAGGAGGAGGAGGCTCATTGCTTTCGTAAATTACCTTTTGTTAATAATTTTTTTTCTCTCCCTGCATGTCTATTTTCCACCATCCCTTTCCCTTCCTTCCTTCATCCCTCCCTCCCTCATTTCCTTCTTCCCTTTCTCTTCTCTCCTCCTCACCCACCTCCTCTTCTCTCCTCCTCACCCAACCTTTATTTCCCTCCTTCTTATCCCCTCCTTTACTCACTCCTCATTTCTCACCATCTCCCATCCACTGGTTTTCCCTTCCACTTTCTTCTTTGCCAATTGAATCCACGTCTTGGCGGGAGTGGAGGAGGCGTGGAGGAGCTGCCCTTTGAGGCGGAAAGCGTTTAGGGAGGGTGATGCTTCGTGCCCTTAGAGGAGGAGGAGGAGGAGGAGGAGGAGGAGGAGGAGGAGGAGGAGGAGGAGGAGGAGGAGGAGGCTAAGTTGCTTCCTTCATCAGGTTAACCCGTCATTATTCCATCCAAGGTGTCAGTGAGGTGGTAGGTGGGTGGTGGGGTTCCTCAAGGTAGGTGGCGATCGCCTCACACCTTTCTTTGTTATCATTTACCGGGCCAGTCCTCCTCCTCTTCCTCCTCCTCCTCCTCTTCCTCCTCCTCCTCCCTCTCCTTCTCCTCCTCCTCCTCCTCCCAGTTTCATCTTTGTTCTCTCTCTTTTTCAAGCCTCTTTCTCCTTTACATCACCTATCCATAATCTCTCTCTCTCTCTCTCTCTCTCTCTCTCTCTCTCTCTCTCTCTCTCTCTCTCTCTCTCTCTCTCTCTCTCTCTCTCTCTCTCTCTCTCTCTCTCTCACGCTAGAGTTATTGTTCCCTCCCTTCCATTGTGAGAGATTATGGGTAACACTTTATTTAGCGTCTGTTTTGTATCACCTTTCTGGGCGTATTTATTAGAACTAAAGGCAAAGAATTCTGGTCTAAATGAAGGTAAGGTAAAGTACAATACAAAGAACGTGAAATATTGCGTTATAGATTGAGTTCCTCGCGTTCTTTATATTCTTTGTTCAGTTTATTATGTGTATTTTTTTTTCGTCTTTCAATTTTTCCTTCGTGTTGGTGTGAGATTGAAATTAATTTTTTGGAATATAAAGCGTGATTGAAGGGCAGATGTGTCAGTCATGTGTCACGTCATCATCTTCCTCCTCCTCCTCCTCCTCCTCCTCCTCCTCCTTCCTCTCTTTTATAACATTAACTCATAAGTGTTTTTCGTAACTCACGATGTTTTCACTCAATTTCCTTTGACTGATTAAATAAGGTTCAGACTTTTAATCTCCTTATGTTTTCCTTCTTCTGTTTTATCGATTTAATTTCTGGTATATATAAGTGTTGCAATTGCCTTGTGTTTTGGTTCTGATTCGTTTATTCTCTTTCTTTGCAGGTAAATGAATGACGTGTTTGTGTGTATGTGTGTGTGTACTCTACCAGGTGAACACAGGTGAACACAGGTGAGTACAGGTGAACACAGGTGAACACAGGTGAGTAAGTAAAGGTGTGTGGATGGCGTGACAGGTAAATGCAACGGTGAATACCAATGGAATAATGGGAAGAAAATGTATGAGAATAGGCCAGGTAAATACAGGTGTTGAGAGAGAGAGAGAGAGAGAGAGAGAGAGAGAGAGAGAGAGAGAGAGAGAGAGAGAGAGAGAGAGAGAGAGAGAGAGAGAGAGAGAGAGAGAGAGAGAGAGAGAGAGAGAGAGATGGAAGGAGTCTGTTCAATCTCTCTCCTTCACCCCTCCCCCCTCCCCCCCCTTTACCACAAGCAGCGTGACCTCAGTTGGAGCGTGTAAATATAATGCTCCGGGTCCATGCGCACCCCCCCCCCTTTCTCTCTCTCTCTCTCTCTCTCTCTCTCTCTCTCTCTCTCTCTCTCTCTCTCTCTCTCTCTCTCTCTCCATAGCTCTCTTACCTCTCTTTTTTTTGCACATTTCTCTTGATTTATCTCTTTGGTTTCCACACCTAAAATCGTAGGTCACACCCCCGTCCATCTCTCTCTCTCTCTCTCTCTCTCTCTCTCTCTCTCTCTCTCTCTCTCTCTCTCTCTCTCTCTCTCTCACTAACCAATCATGTGTGACGAGAGTTTCAAGGTCATGGAAGCCTCAACGTAGTGACATTAATCTTAGGAACGAAAAATATTCACAGAAAACGAAGCGGTGAGGAAATTAGAGAGAAAATAAAGAAAATATATATTGTGGTTTTGAGGGTTAGAGTCAGATGCAATTTTCCGGGTGAGGGGAACGAGAGGGAAGGTGAGGGAAGGGGAAGGAAGGAAGGAAGGAAGGAGGGCAGTCTTAGGAACAGAGGTAAGGAGGGAAGGGGGGAAAAAAAGGGGAAAGGGAGGAAGAAGTTTGATGAATGGAGGAGTTAAGTTGTGAGTGGAGGGAAAGTTACGGGTAAAAATGAGAGAGAGAGAGAGAGAGAGAGAGAGAGAGAGAGAGAGAGAGAGAGAGAGAGAGAGAGAGAGAGAGAGAGAGAGAGAGAGAGAGAGAGAGAGGAGAGAGGAGAGAGGAGAGGAGGATATAACTGATTAATATAGATAATCATTACAATTAATATAATGAAATAAACGAGGCAGGAAAATAAATGTTTGGAGCGCCATTGCAAAACATTTCTTGAGATTATGTTCATCTGTGTCAATTTGTACATAAAGGTGAAAAATATCATTGTGAATACGGATTTTCGACTCTATGTAAAACGTCCGCCTTTTGAAATATTCCCGAAAAAATCTGTGTTTTTGCTAAATTTGGTATATTTTTCGACAAATCCAAATTCTCATCCACATACAGACACTAAAAACACACCCAAAAATGTACTTAACCTTATAAAACATCCTTAGAATATTCCTCTAAGTACAATTTCCCTTTAAGTACAATTTTCCATCATAATCCATCTTTTCGCAAATAAAGTACTTAGCAACATTTTCGTTTTGGGAAAGCCTCTTAAATCCGGTTTTTGGCAAATAAAGTTCTCTGCCGGGTATTTGCATAGCCGTAAAGAGGAGGCGTAGTGCAGGGAAGGGCAAGCATAACTGAGGTCGGAGGTTACCTGGCAACCCTTCCACCATGTTCTGCAAGAGTGAGAATGGTGCCTTAATGAGGGAAATGCTTGTTGGATAAATGAATTCCTAGCCAAGGTAAAGCGAAGGTAAGGTGAAGGTAAAGGGAAGGGAAGATAGATGGTGTGTGTACCTGTGCGTGTGTGTGTGTGTGTGTGTGTGTGTGTACCTGTGTGTGTGTTAATGGTAAGTGGCTATTGGTGACATTGCCTCCTTGGTATGTGTGGTAGGGGGGGGGTAATGGTCAGCAGTGGTGCTATACTGTATCTCCAGTGCTTTATTCTCTCTCTCTCTCTCTCTCTCTCTCTCTCTCTCTCTCTCTCTCTCTCTCTCTCTCTCTCTCTCTCTCTCTCTCTCTCTCTCTCAACACTTCCTTGATTATATTCCTTATTAATTTAAATGTCACTTTACAACTTTCTTTTTTCTCACATTTACCTACAATACTTCTGTGCGGTATTTCATTTCTTCCCCTTCTTCTTCTTCTTCTTCTTCTTCTTCTTCTTCTTCTTCTTCTTCTTCTTCTTCTTCTAATTCCTTTTTCATATATAATTTTACATTTACCATCAATTCACGTTTCAAATTATTATTCGCTTTTCTCTGTTATTTTTTTTTTACGTCACTCCTTTCCTGTCCGTCCACTTTGGTCTCGCCTCATAATGTTTCGACTTTGTTCCTGACACGTCACAGACTCGTCCTGATGTATAGGTGACCTCCTCTCCTTCCCCTTACCTCCTCCCCCTCCTCTCTGATCATTCCTCCCCCATTCACTCTCTCGCTATCTCTCCCTCCCCTCATTCCCACCTCCCTTCGTTTCTCTCTTCCTCTTTCTGTGTCTCTTCCTCACTCCTTTGTCACGTTCAGGTCACAGGCTGTTCATCAGACCCCGAGAGGCCTCAGGTCAGGTCAGGTCAGGTCATTGGTGTCATCCTTTTATACATCTTTGGCTTTCTCCTCATCTTCATTTCCCGCTCTGTGCATTTTTCTTCGGGTGTCAGGGGGGAAGGGAGGGGAGGTAGACGGGGGGGAGAGAGGGTAGTATTTCCCCCTCTTCGTCTTTTTTATCCAAGGGTACGAGATGATTGTCTAATTCAAATGATCTACGCGTCAAAATAGCTTATCAAAATAATATACATCCCTCGTTCATTGCGGTAATCTCAGGCACCTGTCACTTGGGGTTCCCGTCTGTGCCACTCAAATAGTGTTACCTGTCTAACCTGTTCACCTGAGACGCCACCACCACGCCACCACCACGCCACGTCACCTTCGTTGTCTTCGTTATTTCCGTCTACGTCTGCGTCATCGAGTTTTTCTGTTCCCGTTCGTCTTCTCATCAGGAATAGAGATGCATTTTCACACCCTGTCACTTTGGGTTCACGTCCTCATCTCAGAACAGTCTCCTAACTTCTCTAATCGCCTAATCTCACAGTTCACCTCGTTTGTTAATTGTATATTTACTCTCTCTCTCTCTCTCTCTCTCTCTCTCTCTCTCTCTCTCTCTCTCTCTCTCTCTCTCTCTCTCTCTCTCTCTCTCTCTCTCTCTCTCTCTCTCTCTCTCTCTCTCTCTCGCGTACTCAGCCCCTTCACGCCTCTACAAATCGGTCTCCGTATTGCCTCTAAAACTCTATCCAATCCATTAATACCTTCATAAAAACCCTTTACCGACCCACCTTCGCCTCTTTGTATGGCTGCCGCGTCCCTCCACGTGCACTCTGGCCGCGATACAGATAACCAGCGTGAGAAATAGATTAGTTTTTTGTTCTACGCATCTTATCATTCCTTGGGCTACTTCTAACGTCTCACCGCGGCGGCCTCCTCTTTCATCATGCCTCGATGTGCCCAGTGACTCCCTCCCTCGCTCCAGTTCCCAGCGCTGGAGGAGTTGGAGGAGCGTAAAGAAGACCAGGAGGAGGAGGAAGAGCAGTGATACCAGGAAAAAGACTTGATGGTGTGGATAAACAAGGAGTTTGTGTGAATATATTTTAGGCAAGTGGGTATCGGAGGTGGTGGAGAAGGCGAAGAAATGAGAGTAAAATATCAAGTAATGGCAGGGCGCAGGGAGGAAGATAAGCAGGGAGGCAGGGGAGGGCGCGGGAGAGGTTGGCAGAGGTTAACACATAAAGCTGAAACAATAGAAGGCTAGAGAAGAGAAGAAAAGACTGGATGATATATTGGATAATGCAGAAAAGAGGAGATACTTGATAGTGAGAAAACCTGTCTCACCTTACCATCCTCTCCCTCGCCTCTTCTTCTCTCCTCTTCTTCTCCCTCATGGAAAAAAAAAGATAGACTTAAACTGGAATCGATGAAGCACCTTGTGTATAGATAATAGAGATAAAATAGCCTGATTAGCTTAAGGTTTGCAATGATTTGAAAAGTGAAGCGTGCAATGCAAAACAAAGGAACAACAATAGTAACAAAGGGAATGGTTGTTAAGATGAGGGAAAATTTGCAATATAAGAAGACTCTAAAGGCGATTAGAACGTCTTGAAAGGGGATCAGGGCGTATTCGAAGGTTCGTGTTCCTCTGAGACGTGTTCGAACCCCTTTTCATGCATAGCTATACAGGTTCACTGCTTCATAATGATCGGCTCTTAAAGGTTTATGCTTCGAAGCTTCTAAAGGATCAACCTACATGAACCCTGCTTCGAAATGACTCCTTTGAAATTCATAGTCTTGCTAAAAATATTGTTCCTATTGATATTCCTGAATTTTAATAAGAATATGATTAATTTTGAATATTGTATGATAAGTTTTATTCCTAGTTATATGATTTTAATAGAAGGAAATGTAATGACGAGTGAAATAGTCTTAACATATATATCTTTATCGTTTTTCAGAATGTGGTTTGAAATATTATTATTGGATTCATATGTTTTTCATTTTTATTGTGACTTTGTTTTTGTTTCATCGTATCTATCTTGTTTGTAATGAATGATAAGTGGATAGAATAAATAAAATGAGGAATAATAATGAAAATGATAAAGTATACATGAAACGCAAAATCTTATTGTTCTCTCTCTCTCTCTCTCTCTTTCTCTCTTTCTTTCATTTTATTTATTCTTCCATTTAAACGATTTCCTGTTTTTTTTCTTTATTTTATTTTCTTCTTGTTTTTTCCTTTATTTTCTTGTCTTGTTTTTCCTCCACTTGTGACTCGTTTCCTCCGTGTCTCCTCGTCTGCTTCAACGGATTTTCTCTCCGATTGTGTTCTTTCCTCCGACCTTTTCCTTTCCTCACATGGATTCTTTTTCCCTCCAGCTCGCAAGATTTTTTTTTCTTCTCAAGTTGTGTGTTTAGTTTTCTTTCTCTCTTTCTTTCTCTCTTTTTCTTTTTTTCCTTTTTCTTTCTTTCTTTCTTTCTTTATTCAACGTTGCATCAGCTTATCTTATCGTCTCTCTCTCTATCTCTAATAATAATAATAATAATAATAATAATAATAATAATAATAATAATAATAATAATAATAATAATAATAATAATAATAATAATAATAATAATAATAATAATAATAATAATAATAATAATAATAATAATAATGTGACCATAAACAGCAAAGTCAAAAAAATATATAATAAATGAACATCTTTTTCATTAAGTGACTAATTATTATTTATTATTATTTATTTATGAAAAGCAAAACGAAGCTCAGAACTTATACAGTAAGAAATAATAATAATAATAATAATAATAACAATAACAATAAATTACATCAAGGAACATACACCTCTAATTACAAATATACAAACACGATGGCGTACTCTCTCACTCCTTAACTCTTCAAGAAAAAAATAATCACATGCATTGAATATTAAACAGCTACTTTTTCTTTTCTTTTTTTTCCCAACCAATTCTTTTTAGCGCGTGGAAAATTCAGCTGCGTCGTGCAGGTAACAGGGAACAAGTTTTTGTCTACTGAAGACGCTGCTGGTTCCTGCCACGACTACTTACTACCTGGCCTTGTTTGTGTCTCCTGCTGGGGGCTACCTTTCCCCTATGAATGAAACGAGTTCAGAACGTGGGGGTACTAGTAGTGACGACCCATACCTCACCCCTACACACCCCTAATAGTATCCTGCGGGTGTGTGTGACGGGGCGGGGAGACAGGGTTACAGGTGCCGCCAGGTGAGGGGGACAGGTGGGCTCAGGTGAGGTTACCTGTGAGACCTGTTGTGCGAGGTAAGAAAGCTTCCCTGTACCGTTGTGTTCTCGTGCTGGAATCTTTTCTTTTTTCTTTTTTCATTTTAGTGGTAGTGGTGATGGTGGTGGGTGGTTGATGTTTACTCTTATCTGCAATGGAGTCAATTCCTCTTACCTGTAATCAGAGGTGAGCCACAGTTTTCCTGGCCTATAGACTTTACCTTTTTAAAAACTTGAAGGAAGGAAGGGAAGGGAGTGAATCTGAGACGCTGGGAATCTCTCTCTCCTTTATGAGCACTGCGGGGAGGCTTGTGAGTGTGTTTTTATCACGTGTTTTTTCTCCGCAGCGACATGAGGGGATTGTAAACGGTGCTGAAACATGGTGTCAGGGGCGGTGACGTGTAAGGAGCGCGAGAGGAGGGCTGGAGGGCTGATCTTGTAGGGGTGGGTGAGCATTAGAGTGTATAGGAGGGTAGGAGGAGGAGGAGAGAGCGGCGGGGATGTAAGGAAGGTAGAAGGTGGGCGGGAATTAGGGGGCGGAGGCGTAGATAGTAGAGTGCAGGAGAGCGACGGGGAGGCGGGCGTAAGGGGTAGAGGGAGGCAGTACGGATGAAAGGAGTCGAGGGAGGGAGGGACACGGAACAAGGAGGTAGGTAGGAGGTTGTAAGACGTGCAGGCAGTGAGTGTGAGGGCGTGTGAGGGCGTGTGGGGTCAAGACAATGAGGGAACCAGTCTAAATGTGAGGGGAAGGATGTGAGGGGAGGAAAGAGGAGGGGATGAATGTAAATGTTGTAGTAGTTGTGGATTGGTTAGTCAAAGAGATGAGTATAGAAGAAGAGAATTTAGTCATATATACTATTGGAAATTTGCACTGAAAGACATCTATTCTGGTCCTTCTTCCTCTTCTTTCCCTTCCTCTTCCTCTTCCTCTTCTTCCTTCCCATCGTTATCTTAAGTATCATTCCTTTTCCCTTTCGTAAATTATCTCTCTTGTGTTCTGTTTTCATTTCTTCTTCTTTTGGGTTTAATCTTTTGTTTATCATTATTATTATTATTATATTCTTCTTCTTCTTGGTTATCTTCCTTGTGTTATCATTTATTATTATCACACACACACACACACACACACACACACACACACACACACACACACACACACACACACACACACACACACACACACACACACACACTCTTCACTCATCACTGCCCGAAATAGCTCTTTATCCTCCTCTTCCACCACCTCCTCCTCCTCCTCCTCCTCCTCCTCCTCCTCCTCCTCCTCCTTCCCTAAGACAGCCTTCCTCATTAACAATCTTAAATCTTAATATGTCAAAGGGGCGTTGGTGTCTCTGACCAACTTATCTTTCTCAGACCAGTCGCCGAAAAGGTCAGGCAAGGTTACTACAGGGTGAAGATGGAGATTGGAAGTATAAGGGTGATGCTCTTATTGGTGTTAGGAAGGATTTTAGGTCTTATTTAAAAGTCGTGTTTTGGCTAAGTGATGATGTAGGATGTTATTGTTATTCTCTCTCTCTCTCTCTCTCTCTCTCTCTCTCTCTCTCTCTCTCTCTCTCTCTCTCTCTCTCTTTCTCTCTCGATGCCAAGGAACCAGTTTGAGTCTTAATGTGAGTGGTTCTACGAATTTATTTATTTATTTATTGTTTTTTTTTCATTGCATTCGCTCCCTAAAAGTGTTTGTGCTTTGACAGGTATTTGTAAATCACAAGGTAAAAGTTTATCACACCTGTACCTGTTATTTATGTATTCCTCACACGTACGTACACACACACACACACACACACACACACACACACACACACACACACACACACACACACACACACACACACACACACACACACACACACAGCTTTTTCCACCACGAAGGTCAGAGAGAGAGAGAGAGAGAGAGAGAGAGAGAGAGAGAGAGAGAGAGAGAGAGAGAGAGAGAGAGAGAGAGAGAGAGAGAGAGAGGAGGTAGAGTGAAACAGGGATCATGTTTTTGTTTTGTTGACACTCAGCCTTATCTCTCTCTCTCTCTCTCTCTCTCTCTCTCTCTCTCTCTCTCTCTCTCTCTCTCTCTCTCTCTCTCTCTCTCTCTCTCAATGTAAATTTTCCTTCGTATTACACAATCATCAGTAAACTTGTATCTTTATCCTCATTGACCTTTGCTTTAAGTCTTTTGTATTAATGTTAAGAATAAAATTTAACGCATTGTCTTTCCCAAGTGAAGTCATGTTAACAACCTTCAGAATATTGGTCAGCATTATATGGATCAGGAAATAATAATAATAATAAGTGGAGGTAGAGAGAAAAGAAACTTGTACTCTTCTATCTCTCTTTATCTCTCTTTTGGTGTTGTGGTTAATGGTATGTTAGTTGTTTCTCTTTTTTGTCACCTACTACTACTACTACTACTACTACTACTACTACTACTACTACTACTACTACTACCACTACCACTACCACTACCACTACCACTACTACTACTACTACTACTACTACTACTACTACTACTCCTACTCCTACTCCTACTCCTACTCCTACTCCTACTACTACTACTACTACTACTACTACTACTACTACCACCCCCAACACGCCCGCATCACCCCGCATTAGTGTCCTGTCGTCCGCATGCAGGTCACGGGTTCTCGTCCGCTGCGCTGCGCTGCCTCAAGAATAAATAAACAAACACTGTTGCTACTGACACAGGATAAACACTTAGAACGGGAAGGTTGTTGCTGTGCCCTCCTCCTCCTCCTCCTCCTCCTCCTCCTCCTCCTCCTCTATCTCCTTGTCGTCCTCCTCGTCCTCGTCCTTGTCCTCTTCTTCTTTTATATATGTTCTCCTTTTGATCACTTTGTTTGCACACACACCCACACACACACACACACACACACACACACACACACAGTTATAGAGGGGCGTGGAGGGTGTGTGTGTGTGTGTGTGTGTGTGTGTGTGTGTGTGTGGGTGTGTGTGGGTGTGGGTGTATAGCAGCAGTAGGGTGTATAAGTGGGGTTCCTAGTGGGTGTTGGCTGATCCCATTTTAACGATACCGTAAATCACCCAATACACTACATTACCTGCTTTTCCCTCACATCTCCATGACTCACGCTGTTTCAACTCACCGTGCTAGGTCAAGGGAGACGCCCAAGGGGTCACACAAATGTACTACGCCCTAAAGAATCCAGGCCGCCCGTCCGCCCGTCCCTCCTTGCAGATTCCACTCGTTATCACCGTATGAGAATTGGTACAAGATGATCGAGGAAGATGATGCTGTCCTGCCATTGCCTTTCATTACTTGTGAAGGCAGGGTTAGTAGGGGTTCTGGCAGGGTGGGGCTTACAGGGGGGTGATAAAGGGGTCCAGGAAGGGTTAAGGTATGTTTTGTATCACCCTGAACTTTATTGTAGTAGTAGATAAAGGTCATTTTCGTGTGACTTTTGGGAATAAGTAAATTGTGTTCATAGATCCGGGTTGGGTTTTCGTCCTACACATCAAGGCAGCTTCACCTTCCTCCCCTCCCTCTCTCCCTCACCTTTCCTCACCCTATATGAGTCTTATACCTGTGCTACACCCTTTCATATGGGCGACACACCCTACCCCTACACCCTACTTCCCCTCCCTTCCCCTCCCTTCCCCTACCTTTACCCTCACTCTCCAGCTTTTTACCTCTCTTCAGCATTCACGCTTCTCTCCCACACTCACAATCCCTTCACTTCCCTCCATTCCCCTTCCCCCCCTCTCCCCCCTCCCCCTCCAGACTCATTCCTCCACGCTGTTTAACTCCTCACCCACACCTCAACTACACCCAGAGATACACCCATCACCCCCGCCGGCTCGTATATCACCCCTCCCACGCCTAGACACACCCCTCTCAACCCCACCAACACACTATCCATCACTGCCTCCTCGCTTCCCCTCACTCCCAGTTCGAAGCCCCGAGACCCATCACTCATGCTTCAAAACACTGCTTCGAAGCAATTTCCAGCCTCTTAACACCCTCCTTTCAGCCTTATCGGAACTCCTTTGAGGTAGTAATGAGTATAATTGTCTGGTACCGCGAGATAATTGCCCCGAAATAAGTGAATAAGTAAGGGAAAAAAAAGAGGTGGAAATGGGCTGTCATAATATTGGAAAAAGAGATTGCTCGCTGATATGCATTTGTGAAAGTGTTTGAAAATGTAACGATAGGTTTTTATTTTTTCTGTCTGTTGTTGTTGTTGTGATGGTGGTGATGGTGGTGGTGGTGGTGGTGGTGGTGGTGATGAAATATGTTTGTGAAGTAAAATGCTGTGTAGGAAGGCTGAATTTTAACTTTATAATGATAGTAATAATAATAATAATGATAATAATAATGGTAATAAAGTCTTTCATTACTAATTGGATGTGCCGTTTAAGGAAGAAAATATGATAATGAGGCCTACATTTACCTGTCTTTTCATATACAATCTCTCTCTCTCTCTCT
Organism: Metacarcinus magister; assembly: GCA_029783475.1. NCBI lineage: Eukaryota > Metazoa > Arthropoda > Malacostraca > Decapoda > Cancridae > Metacarcinus > Metacarcinus magister. Next base: position 4,593,539 of record JAPQNM010000036.1, read on the forward strand.
CTCTCTCTCTCTCTCTCTCTCTCTCTCTCTCTCTCTCTCTCTCTCTCTCTCTCTCTCTCTCTCTCTCTCTCTCTCTCTCTCTCTCTCTCTCTCTCTCTCTCAATAGTGAAAGAAAGCATTGTGAAGCTGAACCATTTTTTTCACTGTCAGTTTTATCTCTTGAAGCCTCGTTAAGGGGAAGGAGAGAGGAACACGTGGTAATTGAAAGACATATGAGAGGAATGAGTGAGAGAAATGCGTCAGAATCGATCACACACACACACACACACACACACACACACACACACACACACACACACACACACACACACACACACACACACACAAGAAAAATAGAAAAAGAGAAACGAGAAAGAGAGAGAAAAATAAAATAAAAGATCACCCAGCAGAAATAGTAATACAAAAAGAAAAATTAGATAAATGACTAAATAAATAAATAAATAAATAAAATAAATTGAGAGAAATAATGTACTATAGTGTTCTCTTAACGTATAGGAAAGACTTAAGAGGGAACGTTTTTGATCTGTCGTGAAGAAGAAAACCATAAACTATAGATGTAAGAGAGACATTAAAGTTGATTTGTGTTCCCTGAGTGAGAGAGAGAGAGAGAGAGAGAGAGAGAGAGAGAGAGAGAGAGAGAGAGAGAGAGAGAGAGAGAGAGAGAGAGAGAGAGAGAGAGAGAGAGAGAGAGAGAGAGAGAGAGAGAGAGAGAGAGAGAGAGATGAAGAAGAGACATAAAGGAAGGTTAGTACGAAAACATGCATAATAGGAAAGGAGGAGGAGGAGGAGGAGGAAGAGGAGGAGGAGGAGGAGGAAGAGGAGGGTCGCCTGTCACATTTGCATAAGAGACATGTCGTATGAGGGTGTCAACTCCGCAGTGAAGGGAATTTGTGAGAAAATAAGAGAATATAAGCTTACAAAAATATCACACGTGGGGCAGGTGGAAAAGCAAGGGCTGACCACTTTGGTGTTTGATGTACCTTTCGATTCCCTTTGCATTTACATTTTATGGTGTGTTCAAGGGAGGGATGAGGAGTTATCGAAAGGGATCCGCCAGTCACGATGCATTTCTATAAGGCATTTGATTCCTTCCCAATAGGATTTGATAAGGGAAGAATATTATATGTATTCTAATTCTCTATATAAAGCATTTGATTCTTTTCCAATAGGATTTGATAAGGGAAGAAAAGTGTGGTGTTCTAATTCTTTATATAAGGCTTTTGATTCCTTCCCAATAGGATTTGATAAGGGAAAAATAGTATATGTATTCTAATTCTCTATATAAAGCATTTGATTCCTTCCCAATAGGATTTGATAAGAGAAAAATAGTATATGTATTCTAATTCTCTATATAAAGCATTTGATTCCTTCCCAATAGGATTTGATAAGGGAAAAATAGTATATGTATTCTAATTCTCTATATAAAGCATTTGATTCCTTTCCAATAGGTTTTGATAAGGGAAGATGATAAGGATATGATGTTCTAATTCTTTTATTTTATTCCTGTCCTTCATTCCAGAGATTCAGATCAGGTGTTGGTGAGCAAGATGAAATTCTGAGGTTATATATTTTTTTCTATTTGCATTGAGGAGTAAATGGAGGGAGGGAGGTGTTGGTTTTGTCTCCTCGCCCAGGTTAGGGAGGAGGAGGAGGAGGAGGAGGAGGAGGAGGAGGAGGAGGAGGAGGAGGAGGAGGAGGAAGGCGTAAACAGGAAGATGCAGCAGAGAATGGAGGGAGTGGGATAGGAAAGAGAAAGAGGAATATGACGTAAGAAAACAAAAAAAAAATAGAGGTGAGGCACTGAGAGAGAGAGAGAGAGAGAGAGAGAGAGAGGGAGAGAGGGAGAGAGGGGGGTGGGTGGCGTCATTACCTTGCCCTGAGATTTCCATTAATTTCACACCTAATTTTACTGAGTCCGTCACGTGTTTCTCAGGGCGTGGGAGGCTACGAAGAGACAGGTACTCTCTCTCTCTCTCTCTCTCTCTCTCTCTCTCTCTCTCTCTCTCTCTCTCTCTCTCTCCTCCTTGATTTGACTAATGGTACTTTTCCTTCCTTAGCCTTCACAATGTTGGTCTTTAAGGGGGAGGAGGCCGTGTAGGGGGACGTGCCCTTTGTGTGGGGGTGTAAAGGGTGTTGCAGGAGGCGGAGAAAGCTTTAAGATAACACTTGGAGGAGGAGGAGGAGGAGGAGGAGGTGGAGGAGGAGGAGGAGGAGGAGGTAGGTGCCCTTCTCTCCTCCCTGATGGTGACGGATCTGTGAAAACTGGATATTTGTTCTTGTATTTTTATGTCCTTCTGACTGTCTGTTTGTTGTCTGTTGCTGTCTGTGTCTCTGTCTCCGCCTCTGTGTTTGTCTCTATTTGTCTTTGCGAGAGAGAGAGAGAGAGAGAGAGAGAGAGAGAGAGAGAGAGAGAGAGAGAGAGAGAGAGAGAGAGAGAGAGTCAGAGAGAGAGTGAGAGTCAGAGTCATCCTTCCCCCTATGATGACTCCCGCTGACACTCTCTCTCCTTGTACCAACACGCGCCTCTTAGCCACCTGAGAGGGAAGCGAGTATGTAAATTTGCTAAGTTAACTCGCAGTCTTTTGTTCCAGCAAGCTATTAAGACGGGCTTCATCACTCTCCAAATTTTAACCATTTCCCCCCCACCCCCCCCACCTGAACCCATTTCCTATTTGTCCAGTTACCTCCCTATGACAATTATATACATACTTAAGAGTGAGGGGAGGAGGGCTGAGGGGTGTGTAGCGGTGGTGCTTCGGGTGATGGATGGGGGAAGGGGAAGGGGAAGGGGAAGGGAAGGGGAGTGTAGGAGGAGAGGGAGGAAAGATGGAGCAATGAGTGGGAGGTTTAGCAGTGATGAAAGGGAAGTTAAGTGTCATACTAGGAGGGGAAGGGAGGAGAAGGAAGAAGGAAGAGGGAGGGTGACAGGTAGAGGAAGAAGAGGAAGAGGAGGAGGAGGAATGAGAAGAGAGACACTAGAGGGAATGATAAGATGGAGGAGGGAGGAAGAGTATGAGGAAATAAAGATATACAAATTGATAATGGAGAAAATGGAAGGAGGGAAGGAAGGAAGGGAGAGAGAAGAGGGTGAAAAGAAGGGAGTGAGTTAGTGAGGGAGGGAGGGAGATGTAAGGTGTGTGTGTGTGTGTGTGTGTGTGTGTGTGTGGTGTTTTGAGGTGGAGGGAATTAGGAGAGAGACCGGTTTGTGAGGGTGAGAGGTGAGGGAGAGTAGTGTAGTGTAGTGGAGTGAGGGAGGGAGTAAGGGTGTAAGGGTGACCGCTAGAGGTGTTCAGAATTCAAGGGACACACATTGCAGTTCGTCTCTGTTTATGTGGCACTAAAACCCTCCACCTTCCTTCCTGAATAACCATGAACGTTGAAATAAGTCTTGTTTTATTAGTATTAATATAACTGTTTGGATGGGTGTGTGTGTGTGTGTGTGTGTGTGTGTGTGTGTGTGTGTGTGTGTGTGTGTGTGTGTGTGTGTGTGTGTGTGTGTGTGTGTGTGTGTGTTTGGTTTATGGTCTTGTTTGTTTTGTTTTGTTTTATTTAGTTTGGTTGTTTGTTTTTTATGGGTTTGTTGTTTGTGTGTTACCTTATGATTTGTGTGTTTGTTTGGTAAGGAATGAGGTGATAATGGTAGACGGGGAAGGTATATAACACATACACACACACACACACACACACACACACACACACACACACACACACACACACACACACACACACACACACACACACACACACACACACAGGGTACCGACACAAACGCACTCACACGCAACTCGAAAAAGGGCGAATGTTAAAAGAAACCGCTGCCTACACACACACACACACACACACACACACACACACACACACACACACACACACACACACACACACACACACACACACACACACACACACACACACACACACACACCGTTCGGAATAAGAACACGCCCATGATGGACAAAAAGCCACTGTTGGGTGGGGGCGTGTGGGTCCACCCCGACCTTTTAACAAGCTTCATGGAGCGAAAAATTGGTCTGCGGCAGGATAAACAACCCCGACCACCACCCAGGCTTTGGGCGGCCTCACCCACTTGGGTATTTCTTGTGTTTGGGGATGGAGGTGGGGAGGATATGCAGTGAGAGATGGGGAGGAGGAGGGAGAGGAGATGAAAGGCGGGAGGGAGAGGCCACCACGTCAAGGGCTCATAACACACCCTCTTTGAATCTTGCGCTGAAATTCCTCTCCCCAAAACGCATCAACATAAACTTCGCGAAAATCTGCGGGAAAATCCTTTCGTGTGTTTTTGTAGCAAGACAAGATTCCAGAGTGTTAACGTGGAGGGCGGGGCGACCCTTGCCTCGCCGCCTCGACCTACTGCCGCCGGACAGACTTATGCATGTATTCATAGTGGTCGTGCGGTCTGTCATGAGCTCGCCGCTCTACAAATTGGCCCTACAGACTCTAGAACCAAACGTGTCATTGGTTACTCTATTTGCTTTTGCTCTGACTTGAGGCGAACACGATTTCAAAGAGTCCTTTTTGCCCGCCTGGAACGCCGTCCCTCCAAGAATTGATTTGCAGGTACTCACACAGTTGATTTAGCCTCGCCAGCTACAAGAGGTCATTAATGTCACCGCGCAGTGATGGAAATTGCGCGCATCGAGTCCATGGGTACAGCGGGCACCTCCCCAAGCCGTCACCCACCTGTGGATCACCTTCCACTCTCACCTGTGATATTGATCAGAGTGTATAATTAGCAGATGTGGAGGAATACCACCTTGTTTATGGCCGAGAAGACTAATGCGCAACGCCCTTCTGAAGCCCTGACAGCGAGGACGTGTTTGCTGAACCTTACCTGCCTTGCCTTACCATTCTTACCTTACTTTACTTTGTCTTAGCTTGCATTACCTTACTTTACCTTACCTTACCCAATCTTACCTAACTGTACCTTACCTTACCTTACCTTACCTTACCTTACATTACCTTACCTTGTTGGTCTCTATCACAGGTGTGTCTTGGGCCCAGAGTCCACGCCGCCGCTACACTGCCTTAATTGTATTCCAGGATTATTTTCCTCCGATAATTGTGTGATTATTATTCATGAGAAAATGTTTGCGTGCGTCAAGTTTAGGGCAGTGGAGGAGGAGGAGGAGGAGGAGGAGGAGGAGGAGGAGGAGGAGGAGGAGGGGAAGTGTTTGTGTTGAATTAGAAGATATTTAACTGTTTTACAAGGAGAGAGAGAGAGAGAGAGAGAGAGAGAGAGAGAGAGAGAGAGAGAGAGAGAGAGAGAGAGAGAGAGAGAGGAGAGAGAGAGAGAGAGAGAGAGAGAGAGAGAGATGTAAAGAGAAAACTGCTCGAAATATAATGAAACGTAGATAAATATGAGCACATGCTAATGGAAAGAGGAAAGGCATGAATATATGAAGACATTGAGGAGAAAATAGGAAAGATAGAATGAATTAGCAAGAAATGTTTAAGTTGAAAAGTGGTAGAATTTGCAATACTTTATCAGAGGAAGAGAGAGAGAAAAAGAGAGAGAGAGAAAAAGCGAGAGAGAGACAATGCATAATCCTGTTGTTTTTCCTTCTCTTCCTTTATCTTTTTTTTGAGGGGGTTGAGGGGGGAGGGGATGAGGTGAATTATTAAGACCTGAGAGTAGTGTTAGGCTGAGAGGGCGAGGGCGAGGGCGGGAAGATCGTTGAGGCAGTGACACGATCGCAACCCAACAATTGAAAAGAAACGAAGGGCAGAAAAGGAAGAAGAAAGTGAAAAAATGAATTATACAGATGTCAGAGAGAGAGAGAGAGAGAGAGAGAGAGAGAGAGAGAGAGAGAGAGAGAGAGAGAGAGAGAGAGAGAGAGAGAGAGAGAGAGAGAGAGAGAGAGAGAGAGAGCGAGAGAGAGAGAGAGAGAGAGAGAGAGAGAGAGAGGTGTGTGCTGTGAGAAATGAATTGCGAAAGATAAAAGAAGAAGAAAAAAAAGTTCAGAGAAAAGAATGAAAAAAAAAGTTGGTAAATACTTTATATTTTTTTTGTTTCTTTGTATCATTGTAAAGCTTGTGTTGTCCTCAATTGTTTTTCTTTACTTTTTTCTTTGGTTCTTGGTGATGATAGTGACTGGGTGGAAAGGGGGAATGGGGGTGATAGTGGTGGTGGTGGTGGTGGTGGTGATGGTAATTATAGGATGTGGGAGGCTGGGAGATGGGAATGGAGGGGAAAGTAATGATTTAGGGACGGGAAGGGGAGGTGAGAGGAGGCAGGAGTGTGTCTTGAGTGAGGGGAAAGGAAGGGTGCGTGTCGACGTTAAGGGGAAGGAAAGGGGAAAGGTAAAGGGTAGGTAACAGGTATCAAGGTAAGGGAAATTAGGTGAAATGTGAGGTTAAGGGGTTGGATAGTATATAAGGGTAGGGAAAGGGGAGTCAAGGAGGCAGTGGAGGGGAGATAATGAGTATAAGGGAAAGGAAGTAAGGGGAGAGATTAGTTAAGAGTGTCAGGATGTGGAACCGGATGTCAGGGGTGAAGGGATGGGTAGAAAGGAATAGAGAATAGATATTAAAGATGGAAATGAGAGTGTGAGGGCGGAAGACAAGGTGGTGTGATGGCAGGGCGGGGCAGGGATGCGGGGCGAAGGAGGGCAGCGTGCGGGACCCCTAGGGAGGGATGCTACGGCCCTCTCTCTTCTCAGGACGGGAACTCAGAATTGTGCAAACGTTCCTTAACCTCCGCTGATCCCTGAAGCGTAACGTGACGGGGGAGGCGGCGGCCGTGTCACGAGACTCAGACTGGCGGTACAAACGGAGCCTTTTTCAAACTTTTTACACCTATTTTTTCCCCTCAAACTTTTTTACACTTTTTATTTTTTTCGATCCCACTTTTACATCCAATTTTATTTTTACCGTTTTCTCATACGAGTGAAAAATGTGTAATGTCAGTTAATGGTATTTGTTCTGTAGTGTATGATAATGGGTAATAATGGTGTGAGGAGGTGCATAATTTAAGGGAAACTAATGTAAATCCAAGTGTTTCCTGAAGGAGAGTTGAGGACCTGATGGCGTGTCCTACAGAAAGCATATTTTAGACCTGATTAAGGGAAGGAAAGGCGTTGTGATGTAGGATTTTAATGTTTATTCTCGTCTCACTGTCTTTTGGTGCGATTGTGTGCATGTTTTTCCCTCTTATTTATACGAAGGGAGGCAGAGGAAAGCATCTGTCACGGGGTGTTATTCTGAGGGAAGGTGTCAGGGAGGAGTGGAAGGCAGGCTCGGAAAATGCGTGTTTAAAGCTATTCTTAAAGGAAGGTTTGTGAGGAATATCTTGTGTTTCTATTATTTAAGTGTGGAATTTTTTTCTTCTTTTTATTTATTTGTTAAGTTTGGGAATGATTGTAATTTCTAGAAACATTTTGTATCAAGCAATTTTCAACCAAACATTTTTCAACACAAGTAAGAATTATTGAACACTTTTTTTTCTTTCTTTCTTTTTCTCCCAAACTGATTAATTCCACAACAACAACAACAACAACACAAAAATAAACGATAAATCCACGTGACGCATTCCTTCCCTTGAATTACAGTTGCGTTACATCACGATACAAAATAACAAAAAAAAGAATAAACGAAACATTCTCTTTACGAATAGGAATTACAAAACAAATACAGCGACAGATTAATTACACTTTACCGGCGCCAAAATCTCCCATAAATTCACACTGAAAAAGCCTCACGTCAGCCTCCCAACATTTATCCCCCGCCATCGGCATCTACCTGTTTGCTCCCACTGATTAATGGACAGGTGAGTAACAACAGGTAACGCCAACATCAAACTTCCCTAGATGGCGTCCTCCTCTCACTCAGATACACTCCCTCTCATTCTCTTCCTCACATACCAACATCCCTCTCACTCCCTCTCACTCCCTCTCCCCTGGTAATGAGTGTAAGTGTTGTATATCACAGAGGAGTTATAATTTCTCTGCGCCAAGTCCTGCAGGCAAAAACGTGAAGGTCTTACAAGTAATTTGGTCCTGAAACACGCAAAGGAAGCAGTGGTTTTGTAGTAGTAGTAGTAGTAGTAGTAGTAGTAGTAGTAGTAGTAGTAGTAGTAGTAGTAGCAGCAGTAGTAGTAGTAGTGAGGCAGGCGGCAGGGAAAGCAATACTCGTGATTCGTACCAATAGTTTAAGCTCCGTGATCAGTGTTGTGAAATCGAGGATCGTGTTCCACTTCTCGTCCCCAGGTGAGCCTTTGCCACCTGACCTAATGACTTACGTGAACCCTGAGGCACACCTGAGGGAGGCTACGCGTGGCCAGGTAGCGAGGGAGAGGGAGAGGGAGAGAGGGAGAGAGGGAGAGGGAGAATTTATATTGTAAGTGAAAAACTGATGCATGACATATGATAGATGAGTGCATCGCATAATTGTGAAGATAAATTGACTTGTTGTTGTTGGTGGGCAATGAGATGTTAAATTAATTATGCAAATGTATCTTTTCAGGTAAGCTGCGTGTTTGCTCATCGGACGTCCACCACTAACCAGCAGGTGAGAATGGTAATAGCAAGACAGATGATAAGTATTGAATATAAAAACGCTATGTGGAGGTGAGGAGAATATAAAACAAAATAAATTGGTTACTCTAATAGATAAACAGATAGACAAGGAAGACATAATAGATAGACTGAATTAAGAATGCAGACATAAACCACAGAGGGAGATAGATAGACACCTCTGATAGATAGATAAATAGATAGATTGATTCATAGATAGACACTGGATGGAGTAGGTAGACAAGCACAAAGCAAACAGAGGCAAGGAATGCAAACTGTAAATCAATATTGCAACACTCCCCTTGCTCTCCCGTTACCCGCACTCTTTGTATTGCGAGGAAAACAAGAGATAAATAAAACCTCAAACAACACTCCCATGACAGGTAAACACGGCTTCTCACCTCCTCTCTCCATCCTCCATTGACTCATTTTCCTCCTTTTCCTCATCCCTCTCTTTCTTTCCTCTCTTCCTCCTCGTCTTCCCCCGCGGGCAGGCAAGGAGGCACGAGTGTGGTGGGGGAAAAAGAAGCTAAACTTGCAGAATCCAGTTTGCATGCCAGGGTATCATTAAGCTCTTATGATCCTCAATACCTGACAGAGCTCCAGGTGTGCCTATCAATACTACCTGTTAATTAAGGTGTCCACGCCCTTCCCTGATACCTGGCAGCTGTTTAAATCCATGTTATCAAAGGCACACGGTATACTTTTGCCTTCCTCACCCTTGATGTAGTCCTCCAAGGTGTGCTAAGGAGCAGGTTAATTGTTTTATATTGTGAGAGTTTGTGAATGATTTGCTGGAGTCTCCCTCTTGACTATCGACGTTTTCTTTCTGGTAGTGAATTAAGGAATGTTTTCAAGGTTAATGATAGGAGTTACGAGAGAGAGAGAGAGAGAGAGAGAGAGAGAGAGAGAGAGAGAGAGAGAGAGAGAGAGAGAGAGAGAGAGAGAGAGAGAGAGAGAGAGAGAGAGAGAGAGAGAAAGAGAGAAAGAGAGAAAGAGAGAATTTAATCTCTAAAAATATGCATTATCTTCTCTCTCTTGCATATATAATCAAATAATGTTCACTCATGCTTCTCTAAATTATGTATACTGAAACTAACACATACATACATTCTTGAATAATATAAATAAAATGATCTCTCTCTCTCTCTCTCTCTCTCTCTCTCTCTCTCTCTCTCTCTCTCTCTCTCTCTCTCTCTCTCTCTCTCTCTCTCTCTCTCTCTCTCTCTCCCATAATATCTGGCTTGGGATGAAGGTAAATGCAAAGGTAAGCGAAATTCGATTAAATAAAGCCAAGGAGTATTGGCTTCCATTACTCCTCATCGTATTCTTCTTATCCTGATCCTCAAGGCACAGCGGGCAGCTAAGAAAGGCAGTCATGTGTACGTACGTGTGTGTGTGTGTGTGTGTGTGTGTGTGTGTGTGTGTGTGGTAGGGTCATGGTGGAGGTGCAGTAGGTTATAGGGGAGCAGCAGGTCAAGGTACATTCACTCCCTTGTGGTAAATTTTCCTTATAGATATTAAGCTTTTAGTCATGTTTTTTTTTCCTTTCTTTTTTTTCTTCTGCGTTTCATTTTTTTATTTTTTTATTATTTTCTTTTTTGTATGCTTTCGTGTTTTTATTACTTTTTTTTTCTCTTCTATTCAGTTTATTTTCATTTTTCACTTTTTTTTTTGGGGGGGGTATTTTTTGGTATGTGTATGTTATGTTTATGTGGTTCCCCGCAAGTTAGGTGGTGGTGGTGGTGGTGGTGGTAGTGGTGGTAGTGGTGGTGGTGGTAGTGGTGGTGGTGGTGGTGGTGGTGGTGGTGGTGGTTGCAGTGTTAAACAAGTCGTGCACGTCAACCTTATACTCACTGTAGCAAATTGATTCTTTAGGATACACACACACACACACACACACACACACACACACACACACACACACACACACACACACACACACATAGAGGGTCTTCATCTTTATTTGCTTTCCATTTACTTAGCGCCAGTTTTAACGAGTGTGTGTTGCGAAAGTGAACCACGTCTTCTTACTCAACACTTGATTGCTAAAACACGTTCAATTTCCATTAACCTTCACGGGAGTTGTGTGTGTCGTGCTAAGGCTCACTGCTTCAGGAGGGTTTCATTTTTCTAATCACAGGTTAATTGGCTGGAGCTTACCTGTGGTTCGGACGCTCTGCTCACTGCTGGCTCACTCACTCCAGTACTGTAGGAGCCTCATTAGTGACAATGGTAATGCACTCTAATGACTGCTAATTGATATTTATTGTGTCGTAACTCGTGGCCAAGAACACTGCACTAACTATACCTTTTGATCCTCCTCCTCTTCTTCTTCCTCTTACTTCTCCTTCTCCTCCTCCTCCTTATCTTCCTCTTACTCCTGCTACTACTAATGATAATGATATATCTTTCTCTTTTTGTTAATTCTTGTCCTTTTTTGCCGTCATTGCTTCTTTCCTTTGTTAATTACTACTACTACTACTACTACTACTACTACTACTACTACTACTACTACTACTACTACTACTACTACTACTACAGTCAATATTGCTTATCTCCTTCGGGTAGTTCTCCCACATCCTCCTTTTCCTCCTCGTCGTTCTGGTGGTCCTGCGTTGCCGTTTAGATCGTTGGGGCATTAACACATAACGGGTACGTGGTGCGTCGAGGCTGCAGGAGGCTGAGAATGTCTGTTTCTGTGACCTAAGCGACGCGTTCTAGTGCTTCCCTTAGTCTTTACTGCCTGGAGGAGGAGGTGGAGGAAGAGGAGGAAGAGGAGGAGGAGGAGCGCGCGTGTGTTCGTTCATCGTTGGGTTATGAGGAAAGAGCTCGGAGGATGTGGTGTCTATTTGACGTATCAGAGGCGAGGAAAAGATTGTGTTGTTTCCTGCTGCTCTGGTTCACCGCGTCACACTTCACACACATTATGGATCGTAAGGGATATACAAGGCGTCGAGGAGGTGCTGAGGTGCTGAAGTGCGGCTCAGAACGCGGACACTCTTTGGGGGAGAGGAAGTTCCCAGTAGCTAAGGGCGATCAGCCTCAGAATCGCTCCCCATCAGCGGTAAATTACGAGACCACGAGTTGCCGACGAGCTCGTCTTCACTGCAATCAACAGGAGGCGCTAAAAGATGACCCAACTTTAGAGGTTATGAAGAGTCAGTCAGTCCGCCAGCCACTCAGACACATACCATCAGTTCAACAGTCTAACACAGCCCTTGCGTGGACCCCAGTTCATCACCAACCCTTTCTTAACCAGTCTCCTCCTCCTCCTCCTCCTCCTCCTCCTCCTCCTTCATGCTACGATGGTGAACGGCCGCGTCATTCCCTACACGACTTACACCTTTCATCCCTTAACTCTGCAGCAGCGGCGGAGCGAGGACGTCCCTGGTGATGACATTAAGAGCATTTTACGAGCCCTGAGACGTGCTGGTTCCCATTACTGGCTATCATTGTTCACCGCGGAGGGCTCAGCTTCCTCCCGCCTAGAATATTTATGCTGCACCCTCAACGCCGCAGTTTCCCGTTTGATTGGCACAGCTGAGTGTTTTTGTCCCGGTGATGCAAGGGAGAGGGCACGGAGGCTGTGTCTGTGGCCGAGGTGGTGGGCTGGTATCTCAGGCAAGGGCGTGAGAGGCGTAGAAAGGGCGTGTTGTGGCCGCTAGTATGTGTGTGTCTGTCATTTGGTGTTGAAGCTTCCGCGTTTATAATGTAACCTTTATGTATGTATGTATGAGGGTGGTTAGTTATGTATGTATGTATGTATATCAGGGATGTATACTCTCAAATTGCTACTGATTCCTGTGTTGGTGTAGGTGCATGAATGTAAGTTAGTGTTAGGTTAGTGTAAGGTTCCCAGGAGTACAGTAGCAGCGGAGGATGTGGTTAGGAGCGTCTTGCAGCCCCGACACACCTTCCTAATGACCTCACCAAGCTTATAGCAATGGTTTAGTGCCGGCCACCACGTGCTGAGACGCATTATGCTCAGTGGGTGGGTGCTGCTTCGCCTTATGCTCGTTCACTGGCTTGTTGTTGTTGTTGTTGATGGGTCATAAATTGTGTTGGTTATTTATTCATTTTTTTTTTATATATATATTTGGAAATCCTGGTTATTTTTCGTTTTCTCATTGTGTTTTTTTTTATTCTGGAAGATGATTTATGTATTTTTTTTGTTTTTTGTTTAATGTTTCCGAAATTTTATTCATTCTTCATTGGATTTAATTGCATCATTGCGTGCAGACGGGGCGGGGCGGGGTGGGGCGGGGCGGGGCGGGGCTCGAACCCTGCCCCTTCCCGCCCCACCCCGCCCTTCAGGACAACATTCTGCCGTGTACTTGTGGTGCCTTTTATGTCCCTTCTTTTTTTTCCTTCATAGCTGTTTGTTTGTTTATTTTATCTGTCCATCTATCAAGTTTGTTTATCTGTCTGTCTGTGTTAGTGTCTGGCAGCTACGTGTTTATCTTATTATCTATCTTGTTTGTTTTGTATAGTTTGTGTTGGTTCGTTAGGCCAAGTTTGGTGATTTTTGCCTCATTATTGTTTTGAAATGTATTGGCGTTTGAATCCTTTTTTGGGACAGCACGTGACTCTTCCTTCCTTCCTTCCTTTTTCCTCCTCCTCCTCTTCTTCCTCCTCCTCCTCCTCCTCCTCCTCCTCCTTCTCCTCCTCCTCCTCCTCCTCCTCCAAGAAATTCGTCAGCCTTGTCTTAGTCTGTTCAAAAAATAATTCTAATACATATTTCATCAAGTCAACAAGAAAAAAAGAAGAAAACTTAGCCGCTCAGTGGGTGTTGCAGGGATGACTTAAACGATCCTGGAACATGACTTAAATGATCCTCGGGACATGACTTATCCACTAATCTGCTGATAACTTTAATAGAGAAATAAGAATGAAGTGAAATCCCTCGTGGGGCCACCAACTGAAACAACTTGGACGGGATTAGATAAAAGTTTCGCGCATGTCTGAATATTTGATGAAGTTTCTGAGCTGTTCGTCTCGTCCGGGGTTGAAAGAGAATGTTGCTCAACTATCAGCAAGTTTGGGAAGCTGTCAGTCTTTGTTTTATTATTATTTTTTTTTCTTCTTCTTCTTCTCATTCCTTTTCTTTCTTGCAACGAAAATTTTAAAGTCGACGTTAAAGTAAAGGATTTTGGAAGACATTTGGCAACTCGTCACGTCTTCCCTTGTCAAATATGATACATTATTTATTTATTTATCTATTTATTTTGGGTTTAAATAAATACTTTTTTTTCTCTCTCTCTCTTCCTTTCCCCTTTTCCATCTAGCTCTCCTCTTTGTTTCCCTTTCCGCCTCCCTGCAGAGCCTTCCTTCCCTCTTAACCTTTTGCTTTCTCCTCCCTTCCTCCCTTCACTGTGTCTTGTGGAAGGAAGGAAAAGGCAAAGGTAAAAGAAAGAGGAGAAGGAGAAAAAAAAATGTGAATAGTACATAATATAAGACTGAATAATAATAATAATAATAATAATAATACACCTTTTCAACACCAGGTGATTAACTAGTCATTAGGCCCTCCAGGTATTATTTAGGTGGTGCCCTGAGCCTTAGTCCTTCACCTGGCCAGACTCACCTGTGTAACGCTTCCCTTGGATTAAAATGCGAAAGTTCACGGCGATTGATTTAGCAAAGTGAAAAAAAAATTACCTGCATGAGTTTAATGAGATTGACCTGTGAGGGAGAGACTTGACTGTTTTGTGAGGGAAGTGGTGGGAGGGAGAGGGGGGGTAGAGGAAGGGGAGGGAGGAAACAGAGGATGTGGAGGGGATTCTAAGGTTAAGGAAGGTCAAGGAAGGGAAAAATGTGATTAAAAGGAAACTAAGATTGGAGTTAGAGGAAAAAATGGAGGAGAGAGACTGGGAAGACAGGTCGGTGAGAGGAGGAGGAGGAAGAAGAGGAGCAACAAGAGGAGGAGGAGGAAGAGGATTAACAAGAGGAGGAGGAGGAGGAGGAGGAGGAGGAGGAGGTATAAGAGATATAATACATTGTTCTTGCTCTAGAGGCATTGATCAAAGCCTTCAGATAAAAATACTTTGCATACATAACACACGTACGATGATGATTTAGTAACAGGTGTGAGTCAGGACTGCGACCTTAATTACTGCAGGTAGTGGTGGTGGTGGTGGTGGTGGTGGTGGTGGTGGTAGTGACTCCTTGCACCCCTTCACTTCACAATTCATTCCCCATTTTTTTCTCTTGCTATTATTATTATTTTTTTTCTTTTCCAACATGGTAGCGTCGTAGATCCATACTATTAAATCATCCGTCAGTGAAGTTTAATGGCGAAATAACTAGCATGAGCCATACTTTAGCGATTTATGGCGCAGAGTTGATGTTTTCTGCGCCCTGGAAGCGACTCTTTCATTTGATTAAACTCCCGCTGCTTCCACGAGACGCCAAATGATCACCCAGAAGGCGGTCGTTACTAGTAGCTGGTGCCTCGTTCATCTAGTGGGGAGGAGACGAGACGCTGCTCTGATGTTACGGCTTGCAAGATGAGAACATGTATTGGGGAAGCATGTCACACTGCCTCTTTATATGTGTGTGTGTGTGTGTGTGTGTGTGTGTGTTTAAATTTCTTTCCTAACTCTTACCTTTCCATCCAGGTGAGAGCTTTCCCATGCAGGTAAAGGGATGTCTGTATACCTGGCTTCCCTTCCCTTCCCCCCCCCCTAACACACCTGTGCCTCAAGGTGTTTCATTATCACTCTAATGACCTGCTGTTTTAAACTTGAGGTGGTGGCAGCAGAGAGGCATTCAAAATTAATAGAAAAATAATATTCTGACAGGCGAGGAAAGGCTATGTAGACAGAACTGTTATAAAGATTTGCATTCTTATGATGGTTTACGTAAAGATTTAACGGAATGAAAACACCGATGACTGACAACCGACGGAGAAAATGACTTAATAGTAATAAAAACGACGCTCTTCTTGACACCGTTGAGATATCTTGACGTTAAGCACACCGTAAATACTTGAAAACCTCCCTAGTGCTACGTCTTTAGAGGCATGAACGGGAAAAAAGAAAAAAAAATACATACAAGCAGTAACTATTTATTTTTTATCACCTCTTCTTTGCATTTGATTTGTTGTGACGCTGACGGAGACGCTGATGGAGGCGCTGACGGAGACCTGAAGACAAGACAAGTTTAAAACCTCACTAAGTCCTGGCGTGAGAGTGCAAGTTACAGTCATATTTTACCTAGCGCGAACAGACTGTCACACACCCATCGTCACTTCATACAGGGTGAGAGGCGACGACCGGCAGGAAATTACCACCTCACTTAGGGCGGGAAGGACGAGCTGGCTGAGTAAATAATCCCTGAAGCGAACCATTAATTCTAGGTTGTCTTGCCCAGCGCCCTCGCAACACAAGGCAGTCTGTGGTCCCGGCCAAAGCAATATAGACACTGATGAATGCTTGGATATATCACCTGGTGTGCCCTCAGGTTATAGACCACCGCGACTCTCTCTCTCTCTCTCTCTCTCTCTCTCTCTCTCTCTCTCTCTCTCTCTCTCTCTCTCTCGCTCTCACAATCGCGTGTTCCAAGTCATTTGAAAGCCTCGCTCTGCACAAGTACACTCGTAAGTTTGTTAATTTACTCATCCTACGAAGATGAGTGAGGGAGGGAGTGAGGGGAGCGTCTTGTGTCCGTACGAGGCCACGTCAAGGTACTTACGAACATACATAACCTCAAGACCTGAAGAAGGAAAGAATAAAAGGAATTCCCACGTCAACTCTGAACCGCCAAGACAGAAAGAAAGAAAAAGAAACAAAAAAATTAGTGAAAAATGGTAGAAGCTTAAAGTTAAAACGCAGGAATGAAACGAGGAACATTTTTACGTCTTCAATCCAAATCTTACGTCTTATAATCTTGAGGAACGAGCTTGGAGTGAAAGATCCGTGCAATCTGTGAAAACCAACCTGCCATTTCAACGGAACACTTAGTTATGTGGAGCGAAGTGGAGGAATGACAGAAGGGAAGGAGGAGGAGGAGGAGGAGGGAGAGAAGGAGGGAAGAGTGCGAGGTGGTTAAAGGAGTGCGTGATGGCGCCCTGCTTGCCACCAGCCTGTGTTTTAGCGCCATAAACAAGGAGGAAAAGTCTGGCGGGGAAGCGTTGGGAGGGAGACATGTTGCTGTAGGCTGGCGGCGACGGACTGGCGTGGGACGGAGGGTGAAGGTAGGCCAGGCAGGCTAGGCAGGCCGTGAGAACCAGGTGCAGGCAAAGAGGCAGGTCGTAGTGATGATGATGATGATGATGATGATGATGATGATAATGTTAATAAGTTGGTATATAATTCGTGTGAAATTGTAAAGGAAATATTGAAATTCACAACACAAATGCATTTTCCTTGTTGCTTCTGAGGCAGGAATGATGTGTTGGGATTATTATTATTATTATTATTATTATTATTATTATTATTATTATTATTATTATTATTATTATTATTATTATTGTTATCTTTTGTTGGTGTTTTTCCAAGGTGAGTTATGAGATTCCTAACATTACTGTCTTCTCACTCACTCTTTTACGTGTGTATGCAAATGAGTCTTTCTTGCTCTCACCTGATGGTAGTGAAGCTTTCAATTGCATGTTTATCTCTCTCTCTCTCTCTCTCTCTCTCTCTCTCTCTCTCTCTCTCTCTCTCTCTCTCTCTCTCTCTCTCTCTCTCTCTCTCATATTTCTTCAGTGAATGAGTGATATTTCGAAGCTTTGTTCACCTGCTTCACACATCGTTCGAAATTCTTGATGCTGCTTCAGTCTTAGGTTCGAATCTTCTTCCTCCTTTTTTTTTCAATTTATTTTCTTTTTTCAATTTTTCTCTTGCCATTTTTCTTCTTTATTTCTGCATTTCATCTGCTTTTATTTCTTTTATTTTATTTGGTGGTTTATTTAACGTTGATGCTGGATTGGCTGCTGTTGATCTTCTCTCTATATTTCCATCCATGTCGCTCTTATATATTGTTCTATATCATTCACTATTCTCTCTCTCTCTCTCTCTCTCTCTCTCTCTCTCTCTCTCTCTCTCTCTCTCTCTCTCTCTCTCTCTCTCTCTCTCTCTCTCTCTCTCTCTCTCTCTCTCTCATATTTTCATAATCTAATTTAATTTTCCATTGTCATACTGTCTCACGCTCATCTGATGACACACACACACACACACACACACACACACACACACACACACACACACACACACACACACACACACACACACACACACACACACACACACACACACACACATTATGGAGTCATGATGATGCAATATTTTTAATTTTTAATCATTAATGAATCTTTTGTACCCTGAGAGAGAGAGAGAGAGAGAGAGAGAGAGAGAGAGAGAGAGAGAGAGAGAGAGAGAGAGAGAGAGAGAGAGAGAGAGAGAGAGAGAGAGAGAGAGAGAGCGAGAGAGAATGAGAGAATGAGAGAGAGATCCATGGTAAGGCTTCAAACACATGCTTTTCCACTCAGATGAACAAAAGTGAAGCATTTGAAGCATTTACAAACATAGTTCATTCCGTTCAGCCTCACAATCGCCCCGAGAATGTGATGCAAACATTTTTCATCATTTATTTTGAAAGGATTAATGTTTATTGTATTCTATCCTTTATCTATTTCTATTTTTATCTAATACCTCACTTATTATACAAAGTTTTTTTTCTAATTTATTTTTTTTAACTAGATTCCAATTTTTTTTGTCATTATACTCATTGTAATCATCATCATCATCATCATCATCATCATCATCATCATCATCATCAGGAAGGAAAGTATGCAGTAGTAGTAGTGGTGTGAGGTGTATTATACGCCCTTAGTGCCCTTAACCTGGGAGTGGCTTCAAGGGCGTTTGCTGACAGCCCTTGGTTACCATCTCAGAGCTAAAAGGGCACAAGGCGATGACCGGACAGCGAGCCTTCAGAAAAATCACTAAAATTTGCAAATAAATGAGAAAAGAGAAGAGAGAGAGAGAGAGAGAGAGAGAGAGAGAGAGAGAGAGAGAGAGAGAGAGAGAGAGAGAGAGAGAGAGAGAGAGAGAGAGAGAGAGAGAGAGAGAGAGAGAGAGAGAGAGAGAGAGCACAACCACACATAAATAATAAGCTTAAACACAGCACATAATCGTGATGTTCAATTTAACGTTGAATCGGTGTTCCGCAAGGAGGTGTTCAAGGTGATGCTAATATTTGTGAAGAACAACACGATACTGAAACAAAAAAAAAGAAAAAAGAATATTGATTGTTTTTATAGAGAAAGAAAATGGTGATGACAACACTGATGCAAATAAATAAAAACGAATAAATAGAAAATAAAAAATAAAAACCTAACCTAACTAAACCTTACCGATACCGAAAAAAAAGAAAAATATATTGTTTTTTTTTTTTTAGAGAGAAAGAAAATAGCGATTACAACACTGAACAAAAAAATAAAGAAAAAAATAATAAAAAAACAGTAAACAAATAATAGACAGGATATTCAAACAGACAGAACAACGGGTTGATAAACAAACAGATTGACAGACAGATAGACAGGAAGACTACACACCTGTCAGCCTTCCGTCCACGCCTCAAATTATTTATTGGCAAAGTCTTAACCTTACCTGGCGACTGTACACCTGCCCAGCTGGCTTACCTGTCGAAATGGGGGAGGGAAGAAGGGGGAGGGGGGGTGATGCCAGGTAAGGGAAAGGTAAAGGAGAAGGGAGGTGGGGGGGGAGGGAGGTATTGAGAGGTAAATACGAGGAGATAGCATTGAGTGGGGAAAGGAGAGAGTGGAAATGAGAGGGAGTGAGAGGGAGACAGATGGTTGGGAAGGGGAATGAAGAGAGGGAGTAAGGAGTAAAATGTAAAATGAAGGAAGAGAGGGAAGAAAGTATTAGGGAAGGAGATGGTAGAGAGGTAGAAGGAGAGTAGGAGGACCAAGAGGGGAGTGAGGGGAGAGGGGAGAGGGGAGAGGGGAGCAAGTCGTGCTATTCCTTAATGACGGTTTTGATGTCAGTCGTGTTGGTGGACAGGTAAATAAAGTTGTGAGGGAAATAATTAGTGGAACCATCTCCTGCCTCACCTGTGTTTATTTATTTATTTTTATGTTTTGCTTGTTGGTTCACCTGTCTAGTGTATGTTTAAGCATTTGTTAAGTTTATTTTTTTTTTCTTTTATATGTGTAAGGTTTTTATATATATTTGTTTTAATTAGTCTCGCTAAATGAGGTTCCATAAGAAGATTTTTTCATTTTTTAGTCAAATTTTCAAAACTTTATTTAATAGTTATGCTTTTCAGTCTTCATTAAATTATTTTTCTCTAAACACTAATTCATCTTCCTCAGCTTTGATTTTTATTTTTGTATTACTGTTTTTGTTAAAGTTTGAAAAAAAAAATAATATGCATCTGTGATTACACCACCACCACCACCACCACCACCACCACCACCACCACCACCACCACCACCACCACCACCACCACCACCACAACCTTTGCCTAATCACCTCCTAATTACCTACATATTTATTTAAATGACTTCTACTCTGGCTGCTTGGATTTCACTATATTTTTTTCTTCCTCCATCATCTCTCTCTCTCTCTCTCTCTCTCTCTCTCTCTCTCTCTCTCTCTCTCTCTCTCTCTCTCTCTCTCTCTCTCTCTCTCTCTCTCTCACCAGTTTCTTGAATTTTTTCCTTCATTCTTTCTTGAGTCTCCTTTTACCTTAGACTTTTATATATTTTCCCCTTTTTTCCCTTTTCGTTTCCCCTTTGTCACTTAGTTTTCCTTTCTCTTTCCTTGGAGACAGATCAGTAAAATTTCCCACGCAAAACGAATTCAATTTCATTCTTCCGTCTCAATTTGGCGAAGGAAATGTATTGTCTGAGGAAGTGAGAAAGAAATCAGTGTGTGTGTGTGTGTGTGTGTGTGTGTGTGTGTGTGTGTGTGTGTGTGTGTGTGTGTGTGTGTGTGTGTGTGTGTGTGTGTGTGTGTTTGCGTGTATGTATTCAGAAACCTTTCTTATATCTCCTTATATCTCCTTCCCTTCCCTTCCCATCCCATCCCTTCCCATCCCTTCCCCTCCCTTCCCTTCCCTTCCCTTCCCTTCCCTTCCCTTCCCTTCCCTTCCCTTCCCTTCCCTTCCCTTCCCTTCCCTTCCCTTCCCCTCTTAGTTCTGTTTACATTCACCTGAGAGGAGTACAAACACCACATATGTTTACACCTGTTTACATGCTCTCCTCCTCCTGTTTGCATTATGTTGTTTGAAGAATCGCAAAAATTTTCCCACCCCGAGGTTCTTGAAGCCTTCTCGTTACTCTTCAGAAACAGGATGATGTGTGTAAATATTGTTCTTTTGCGCGTGTACACTTGGGTTGGGTCTGTGTGTGTGTGTGTGTGTGTGTTTCTTGTGGTGGGTATATTTTGTACTTTTTTTGTTTTATTCTCTCTCTCTCTCTCTCTCTCTCTCTCTCTCTCTCTCTCTCTCTCTCTCTCTCTCTCTCTCTCTCTCTCTCTCAACAGTAATTAGAGTAGCATAGAAAAAAGCTACAACATTTGCATTTCGAGGCCAAAAATATTTACAAACGGCAGAGGGAGTCTTAAACCACCCACTTCCCTCCTTCTCTCCCTCCTTCCCTCCTTCCTTCTCTCCTTCCTTCCCTCCCTCCCTCCCTGACCAGTTGTGTTTCGTCATTCGTGTTAATTCTGTGGGCGTGGACACCTTCCCTCACCTCACATGTACACTAAAGCTCTATTGTCCCTTCGTTTTTTACACACACACGCCCATCCCCACCTACTCCACCCACTCCGCCCACACCCACACATACTCACACAACTCACACACACACACACACGTACATACTTCCTTCCCAGCCTCACTCATCCACACTTTCACTTAATCTTACACATATGTACGTTTTTTTTGCCCGTCCACCCCATTTTATGTGTATTTCCACCCATTCTTATGTAGTTATTCACCTGTGTGTGTGTGTGTGTGTGTGTGTGTGTGTGTGTGTGTGTGTGTGTGTGTGTGTGTGTGTGTGTGTGTGTGTGTGTGTGTGTGTACATGATTGATGATGATGACGATGATGATGATGTTTTCCTACCAGACCAAGCAAGAGGTGGTGGTGGTGGTGGTGGTGGTGGTGGTGGTGGTGGTGGTGGTGGTGGTGGTGGTGGTGGTGGTGGTGGTGGTTGAGGGGAAAAAAAAGTCTGAAGCAACAATCTCACTTTATCATCTTCGTGTTTACTGTTATATTTTTTTCCCCTTCCTATTTTTTTTCTCATTAATACATTTTTTCCTCATTTTCCTCCAATTTAAAGAGTGAGAAGTATATATTTTCCCCTTTTTTCCCTTTTTTCCCCAAGTTAGAGAGATATAAGTATTTTTTCCAAGACCAAGACTCACGCTAATGAAGGTGTTTTCAATGGAGGAAACCTTCTCTCCATCCCTCCATTCTCTCCCCCTCCATTCCCTGCCTCCTTTCCTTCCCTCTGCCTTCCACCAACTAACGCCTCTTGCCTTTCTGCTTTCTAGTGTGTCTCTCTCTCTCTCTCTCTCTCTCTCTCTCTCTCTCTCTCTCTCTCTCTCTCTCTCTCTCTCTCTCTCTCTCTCTCTCTCTCTCTCTCTCTCTCTCTTATCTTTATTGCAGTTTACTTTCGTTCTTGATTATTGTGATTCTTTTCTTCCTTCGTTCCATCAAGTTTTGTTTTCTTTAAACTTTTACA